>VZSV01000012.1:8208945-8228573 GCA_013398735.1 Nothocercus julius
AAAAAAAAAAAAAAAAAAAGTAATCAGTCCTTCTACTTGTAGCTTAAATTCAATTTTTTCCAAAGAGGGTTTGAAAGTGTGTCAGGACAATATTAGTTGTGCCTGAGGATTGATATGGAAAGTGGAACATTGAAAAAGGTGTAAATTGGAGATAATATTTTAAGGAAGTCTTATTTGCATAAGAAAATGTAGCATGGCAAGAGGAAGGATGTCATAGCTTGCGTTAGTCATAACATCTAAATTATTAAAGAAGAATCATTTTAACATGTGGCCAAAACTCTCTTTGATGTAAAAACAGGTTTTATTTCTCTTATGTGTACTTAAACAAAACAAAGAGCATAAATGTCCTGTGTAATGATACCTCAGAATAGTGTCATTTATGATACATAGTACAAATTAACCTCACTGGCCAGTGTTACATTCATCTGGGACTAATCAGAGCTTATAATCCATTTTATCTGGTATTCTTGTGCTTTTGTTGCTAAGCAGCTAAAGTCATTATGCAGATATTGCTATATGGGTGTAATCACGTTAGCACAAGTTTGCATTGCCTTTTATTACTGATTAGTGTCAAATTAAAACTTCTAGGGTCCAATTCTGTTTATTATTATCCCTGCTTCAGTGGATTTGTACGTGTGAGTCAAAAAGCTAAATTAGCCCTTGTATTTTTTAGTGCTAAAATATTTTAATACAATTTCATGACAAATATATTGATTAAGATCTCATCCTGTAAGTTGTTGTAAAAGGTGGAATAAAATGCTAGGCAAGGACAGAGCAATGTTACCAATATAGTTTGTTACACTTTTTATATACATTTATATTTATAAATTAAATTTAAACTTTAATATTTTATTTAAATATATTATTCTATATGTAAATGCTCAGAATTTATATAAGTTTTTTTAAAATTCCTAACTGGTTCTAACAGGCAATTCACATCATAAGAAATTAAAATGAGTTGATATTCATTCATGCTTCAGAATATCTCATCAGGTGCTAGCAGTTGGGGAGAATCATATCTGGTGACGGCTCCTCTGTTGTACAGCGGAGGAGCCGTGGAAATGTGCTAAAAGTGGGCAACATGAGGTTTCCCAACAATCTGGGGACTATGTTGAGTTATTGTATGAGTATGTTGAGTTATTGTACTGACTGCTGCATGGTGTGAACGCTTTCACTGCTTCTCAGTGTCTAAAAGTAGACACCGCGGTCAAAAATAGTTGGGACGGTGAGGCTGATGAGTAAATACTGCGATCGTTGTGTCCCGCACACACAAGGCCCTGTTTCCAGCATGATGACCCGCTTTTGGGAAACTTGCTATTGTGCTGCTCAGTTATTGCTAGCTGCTCTTGGGGGATTATTAAAGCCTGGTTAGCTCACTGAAGCCTCATTGTTCACGTTAGTCCTGTCAGTGCGAAACTCCAAGTCAGGCTATCAGCGCAGTCAGACGCATCAAGGGCCCAGCGGAGAAATTGCCCCTCCAGCCTAGCGAAGGCTTCAATCAGAGACTGTAAATGCTTCTCTTTCACACAGGAAGCACTTTTATTTTGCGACGTCGTACCCCAGCTGAACAGGACTCTTTCACACCCTCTCAAAGCTGGGGCTTGTTCCGAGTTTGCGTGTACGAAAGTGAGCGCTGCAGCTGCAGCTCCACTGGCTGCTTTGCTGGAGCTGACTGGGGCCTCCCCAAGGCCAGGAGTAGCCCTGATTCAGCCTCTGCAGCCGGGGCTCGGTGTAACAACAGTAGCAAAATAGATGAGTTTGCATTAGAGGTGGTTGCAGTAAAGGAGGACGAGAGGTTCTTCATCTAACAGGTGGAGCTGACGAGTGGGCCTTTTGGGTGCTGTTTCCATATCTCTTGAGGAAAAAATTGCTTCTCCAGTTGAGGCATGTCTGAGGAGAGGAATTTTTAGAATATCTACCAGATGCTCTGCCAGCAAGTTTCCTGGCAAGTGTCTCTGTCTTGTATACCATGTGCTAGCTGAGATCAGAGGAGTCAGGGATGCTGTCATCCAAACAGGGCAAAGGGGAAAGCCCACTCTGAACAGAACATGAGTAGACATGTCATTTACTGGGCCTGCAAAAACTCTGTGTAAGTGTTGTGTTATGGCTGCTGTAGCATCGTGCTTGTTGATGCTTAATCCAGTGTTCTAAAGTTAATGTATCAAGCAATGCTGCTTCAAATGCAAATCTTTAGGCCGAGGCTAGATCATGGCTTACAACTTGGCTTCATCTTGGAGGAGAGGAGTGGGGACAATGTGGGCAACCCATCTTGCAGCATCAGCCCTTGCAAGAAACGTGCCCGCTCGGTTCGCAGCCGTCTAGCTGGCTGCGGTGGGGAAGCACAACTTCCCCCTGGGATGGGGCTGGGCTGCTGCGCTCGAGCCGTGCTGGGCCGCTGCCTGCCTCCTGTGTCCATAGTGGGCTGGTCTATTAACTTTTGCCCCCAGGATCTGGCGTGGATGTTTAAATAAGAAGGAAGGAATAGGACAAGCCTCCTGCAGGAAGGCCTGGCAGGAGGCATCTCTTGTCACCCAGGGTTGGGCAGCATCCTAGGATCTCGGCTTAGTCGGTAGGGACCAGAGTACACAACCTACACGAACCCCCCCAGCCCTTTGTCCTGGCATTCAGACAAAAACGAGTCTTAAGGACCTCACATGCTTTTTGTTCTATTTTATAGCCATAGAAGGCAGTTCACATTTTGCTTTTCTTGGGTTCAAATATGAAAATGAATTTATGACAAAACCTATCTCCAAAATAAGTGAAAAGAGTGCATACATGGTAGCTGTCAGGATTCCCTGTTTATGCCAGCTGACTTCTTAAAGAACATTTGAAAGAAGGCTTGTTTCACTCCCGAGTGATTGCGAGAGGGTATTTTATGCTGTGTTTGTGAGGTGTTGCCCTTACAAGTAAACAACTAACCCCAGAGGAAGACTCAGGAAAAAGGAAGCTGTACATAAAACTTGATTCTCCTGCAGCTTCTTTTCTAAATGCAGGAAATGATTCTCCTTGGGATTCATTTGGGCCCTTTAATACATCTCTTTTTTTGGTAACAACAGTAAGCTTAGTAAAGGATAATTGTACACTTGAGAATTTCGCTATGGGAAAGAAATTTATTTACAGAATAGGCTTTACAGAACACTTGTTTTTACATCTTCGTTTAAGCAGTCAGTGGGTTTTTTTAGCATATGCTCAACATAATGATTTTAATTTGTTTTATCTCATATTTCAATATATTGTTATGGATCAGGGTGAAAAATTCTAGTTTTGGCATAGTGTCTTCTGCATCCTATGCCTGGCAGACCCAACTTGGGTGCCTTACTGTTTATATTGGCCTTTGTCTCAAAACTGCATCATCAGTAGCTTAGTTTTACACTGTTAAAGGGTTTTTTGTTTTTCTGGCAGCCAGGTTTGCTGTTGCCAGATTGCAGTGGGGCCTAGCCTACATTATTATGCTCATGCATGGAGCCACAGAATGTTAAGAGCTGCTTTGTGGTCCTGTACAGGGTGGGCCCGTGGCTAGGAAGCATTCAGCGCTCTGTGTATCTCTTTCAAAAGACGACAGGGAATTTGATCCTTAATGCCAGCTTAGCAGTTAAGAGAAATGACTCTCTGGAGGAAAAAGTGGTAGGTCACTGCTGTGCCTGTGATTGCTCACTGCCTCTGCAATAAGGCTGAAATCTGGTATATGCATCTTCTACTAACCGTAAGAAACAGTAAATACAGGTCTGTAAAACATGGGCAGGTAAGTTGTATCTCATCATTAATGCTTTCTGTTCTCTCCTCCTGGTAAACAGTGCGCTCAGTTATTAAAACCTGTGTTCAGGACTGAGGAAAGCTGATGTACAATGCAGTGCTTCTTCAAAAGACTCCTTCCGAATCCTGGCTAAGCTCATCAGTACAGAGGTTCAGAGGAATGCAAACGTTGTTTAGCAATTGCGAGGTTGTGGCAGCAAAAGATAGAGGTTTTGGATGCTACTGTTGCATCTCCCATCAAATGGCTGCACAGTACTGTGTATCGTGCTCTCCTTGCATTTTCCCCTTTCCATGTCTATTAATGTGTGCAGCCACCTTTGAATGGGAAAGAACGGGATAACGTTGCTAGTTTTGCTTCTTAGTTCCTTGGCTGGTTCCTTGCCATAATAAATAGATTCTGATTATTACCGAAGGATGAATGTTGTCTTACAGTGATCTCAGAATATATTCTGTTACTCTGTCTATTGTATTATGAAACCACTATAAAACAGTGTTTGAATTTTTCCCAAAGGAAACTCCTCTGCTTAATTTGCTCACAGTCTTTCTCCTCCTACACAGGGTAGCCTAAATATTTTACTTTTCCTGCATCATTTGTACTAATCCAATTTTTCCTGTAATATATGCTATATTTAATAACTGTAATTCTTTTCCCATGCACAGTGAGTTTTCTGTGTGTAAGGTTGGTATGGAGTCGTTAGACCACTAGGTCCACTAAAGATTAATGAGGTTTTGAAGGAATGGTGTGATTATTAAAAAAAAAAAAAAAAAAAAAAAAAAAAAAAAAAAAACTAACCCAGTGATGACACTTACTAAAAATATTTTCATACTGGGAGGAGGGGGGGTGGAGTGGAAAACTTCTTTTAAAGGTGATATACTGTAAGGGAACTGTGAATGTTCATGGAAGATACTCTGAAGAGTTGCATGCTTAAATATCTTAATTGTATACAGACTGCTATCAGCTAATAAGCATATTTCTGTAGGCTAATTTCTAAGTTGTCACCTAGAGATGCCACCCCATTGTATCTTTAATAGATCCAAAATAAGCCCAGTTATGACTCTTCCTTTTATAGAGTGTGTACCTTGCCATGTACACAAGAAAGGAAACTGTGCTTGCAGGTAGTTGATTTTCCATTCAGTGGATGAAAAGACGAAGGAAGTCTATTTCACAAGCTTCTATAAATAAGTTTTTCTAAGAATCTTTTCAGAATCACATGAGATGATTAAATTCAAAACCTCTATTTGATAAATGGCTTGAGGAATCTGTACTGCTTTATATTTTCTTCTTTTTTTTCAAAAGCATGTTATTAAAATAATCACAAAAAGTTCTACCTATTAAAATGACGTCCTGAATTGTAGAGAAGATTATGCCTTGAAGATTAAGATGGGGTATGCTCTTCTGTACTGCTTTACTTCAGAGGGTTTGGATGGCTAAAATGATGGCAGGATTTTGGCCAGTTTTTCCTGTTGTCTGACTAATTTATACTTCATAGGGTTTTCAGCTGCAACAAGTATGTGCTTTGCCAAAAATTAATCATGTTCTGGAAACAGGAAGGTATGGAAAATAAAGTAGATATAATTAATGCTTTTAAAGGTCAGTGTTGCATTTATAGAACTACAGAAATCCAGATGATGAAGAGCTGTATTGAATAATCACTTTCAACAGGTATTGAAAAAGCCTAGCTCAGGTAGCTCATGTTTATCATATAGAACAAAAAAAAATCAGTGTGTGGTAGTTATACAGCTTAATGGATATTTATGAAGACCTGTATTTGCAGGAAGGATTTTGAAAATGTATTTAACTGAGAATGTTATATGTGGACTAAGGGTTTTGCATGTATTTATGAGTTTATTAGTTCTGTATGCCTGTGTCATTTTTCTCTTGAAATCTAGATATTTTTAACCTCTTGCTAGACTTTCATCCTCTCTTGGAAAGCTAATTTGTACAGTGGGCCAAAGAAAAGGCAAAATGAGTATTGGATCGCATGGAGGACTAAATGAGACCTATTAACGTAAGAACAGTCAGTGGCTCCTCTGGCCTGGTATCCTGTTTCTAAAGTGCCTAAGTAGATGCTCAGGAAGAATGTGTAGGTATAGGGTAAGCAGATTGTCATGTTTTTCCAGAATACTCTCCCAGTATCAGGAGATCTATGACTCTGGACCCTTCCTGAGTCAGAGATGGTGTTCTAGCATGTAAGGAGCTGCTATCTTTGACCACAATATTGTATGTGGGAAGTGTTAATATAGAAATGTGTGTGTTTAGGGAGCATTGTATTGTGTTCTCCACCTTATAGTGGAGATATCTTCTTAATACTCAACTACGAGCAGTCAACCCAGTACAGGTTAAATTTTTATACTATGTCCTTCTTAACAGTGTTTCTGAAGCTCTTGTAACTGCATAGTTTTTCCACCTTCTCCAGCAATAATGAAATAACGTGTCTGATGAGCTGAAATTAAGATGTAAATGCATGGAAGTTTCTCAAATAGAGAAAATCGGAATTCCCAACAGATGGTTTGATAGTCTATTCCATAATGGATTGTCATAAGTTCCTAAAACATTGAATTCTGTAGTACAGATAAATGCTGCACGATGAATTTGATGAAACATATCTCAAATTAGGGTTTGAGCACTTAGGGGCTGAAAGAAAGGGATGTTAAAGTGTTCTGTGCTTTCTGTCAGGAATGTATGGTGTGAACCACAGCTGGCAGTTGTGCCAGAGCCAAAAGTGCATCATGCCTAATTCATTAGTGCTAATTAAGAAGCATGCCAAAGAGTGATGCTACTGTCTTCCAAATATGCAGTCTGAAATGCTCTTTGCTTGACTTCCTGAAGTAGAAATCAGGTAAAGGGATATTTCAAACCTGCTTCAGCCCCTATTGAATACTTGTATTGAAGTGTTTATTACAGAAAAGGTAAGATATAGGCAACTCTTTCAGAAATGAGAATAGCTTTATTGGATATATTGATAAGTATAATCCATGGGTTCATTTGTGCTCAAGCTACTAAAGTAGGAAAAGTCCTGAAATGGATATAATTTAGCTTATCTGGGCATTAAAGAGAATTTACATGTTGTATTTTGCAGAAAATCAAAATTTAAAAATAATAATAAAACTGGGTGGAGAAAAGGTCTTTCTTCAGGGGCTTAAGCTTCAATACAGTTTTACGATGTATATAATTGCAGGAAACACTGGTTGCATTCAGATGTGAGAAACTCAGTGGTCATGTTGCTGTATCTTGTTAATACAGGCTTTGCCGCGTGTTGGCTTCATGGGTTGTGTGTATAAACATCCACTCTGTGCCTGCAGTGTTTAAGAGGGAGTCCTTTAACGGCAACTGCTGTATTGCAGCCGTGTAGAAAAGGAAGCTTGCAGGGCTTTCCTAGCATAACAAGAAACAGGAAGATCATATCCAGAGACATTTCTGCATCAGAAATGTCAGAGCTTTAGATAGGAATCTGAATTTAAAGAGTCTTAAGCTTACCAAACCTCTGAACTTTTGGCAATTTGCCATGAATCTGTGGGAAAAGTTAAGAAAGGATTGTTGCTGGGTGATGTGCTCAAGGAGATTAACTGCTTTCCACAGTGCAGTTCAGTGTTGTATTATTATACAAAACACTCGGTGTGGTTCAGATATCCCTTTAGGCTAACATGTAATCTCAGCTACATGTGTAACCCAATATACAAGTATTGTTTCACTCCACTTTTTAAGTGGATTTAGACTGATGATTTGGGGTTAAGATGTCAAAGACAGCTTCCTAGAACCTGAAATGTCGCCAGGTTCAAGCCTTGATGCACAATACAGATTTCATTAAAATTTGCACAGTTAACATCAGTCTGCAAATAGCATTGAGAGAAAGGAGGTTTATTTATTGGCCTTGTCCAGAGAAAACTAATATTTTATCCATTGTTAGTATGTTGTGTTTAGAGTTGTTTACATTCTTTGAGAAAATGTGGAAGTTACTACTTGAAGAGGCTAAAGGACATATGATCTTCTGGGTTCTTTTTAAAAATACTCTTGAAGCAAATTCTAAATTACATTATTAAGTTATTTCCCAGACAGCAGAGAGAACATTTTGTCCTGATGAAATGAGTTACTGTATTACATTTGTATAAGAAATATAAATTATGAAAATAAAGAGCTAGATCTTATCATGATACAGTGAAGAAAGTCTTTTTGTCCAACTCACAAGTTTTGCTTTCAAAAAAAGCACGATGTCTCCTATAACCGGTTGCTGGTGCTTGTAGAAAATACACAGACTGTAAGGAAAATTATTTGAAGATATAAGTTGAAAATGCAGTTGTTATTGTAAAAGACTGGATTTTTATATTTGTTTTTTTGCTTCTTCCTGTAAGTGTAGACATTTATCAATTTAACAGGTAGCAATTTATGATCCTTCCTTGAAGCTCACCATTCCATTATGTAAATTGTTGTCCCACGGAAACCTTTGGTTACAATCTTCAAAGGAGTTGCGCAAAGCCTCAAGATGAGTTTAAGGGAAAATTTCAAAAGTATTTCTCCCTTCTTTGGAACTAAAGACATGGGAAACTGTTCGTTCGGCTAAAGTTTGCTTTGAAATGTTAGGTTTTCTTGACCACAAAGTGCAAAATGGGAAGCTTTGAATCATTGTTAGTGCCTTTACTGAATCATAGAAGACTAAATTCATGCAAATCGTTACCACTGCTCTTTTGTTCCTAATTCCAGAGAATATTTTTTAATGATTAATGTACATTTCTTAGAATGGAATTTGCACTGGGCCAAATTTAAGAGGTGCTACATTTCTTGAACATATTTTATTCCTCCAATTGTGCTAGAAATGCATAATGAAATCACTGGGGCAAAAATAAGGTATTGAGTATTGTATCTAAGCATAGTATATGCAATAGAGTATTGCATTTTGTAATCTTACAAAGTTAAAAATATATACTCCTGCGGATATCCATTTTTCAGTAAAATAGGAGATTTCTTTCTATTTCTTGTTACTTAAGAGGCACTGATTGCATTTTTCTGCTTCACCAGCTTGCCCTGATATCTGTCACTTCAATTCTTTTGACTCAAGAGAAATTTTTGATATTTTCTGAACTGAGAAAGATTTAAAAAAACAAACAAACAAAAAAAAACCTATGGTCTCTCTTTGACTTGTTTCATGTAAGAGCACAGCTGCTATCAAACAAAAATAATTATGTAGGGTGATGGAGCTTTTTTTTGTATTTATGTTAAAAACAAATTTGATGTTAGTTTCAAAAAATGACTCATCCATTGCATGTGTACTGATCATTGTGAACAAGAAGCTACTCCTATATTATATTCTTTAATATACAGAAGAGCTTTACTGGGTTAGGGCCAGAATACTCAATAGCTTGAAAGATAAAACCTAAAATAATTAAAAATTGGGGCGTTAGGAAGAAATCTTCCCTGTTACACAGTGTGAAATCAGATGATTGAAAATGAAGAGAAAGATACCTTTCCTTTTTCTGAGAGTTCGAACTTAAATGCATCTCTCTACCTGAAAGCGGAGAGCTAGGCCAGCAATCACAGGTACAAATACAGTGTGTTTTTTTTAGAAACTCAGAAAATATATATTAGTTGGTTTTATTTTGTTTGTTTTAGTTACAATCCTGTTTGCATTTTCCAAAGAGAATGCATTATTCATGTGTTATTTAAGGAAAGGCAGCTTACCTTTGCTTTGCATATGTAATGAAAAAGGGAACATCTTCACCAGCTATTCTGTATATCTATCTGTATTGTTTATTCAGCTATACTTCCATCATTCAACTTTCATAAACACCACTGAGGTTTTTCAAATCTCATACTTGTGAGCTCACCAAGCCACTGGCTGTTTCTGCTTATTTTCATAATATAAAAGGCTGTTGGAGCTACACTGAAATTTGCTGGTGCTATACATGTAGGATGGGATTCTTGACTTGCAGGTCAGGCTGCTAGGTGTATAAACATTCTTCAATTTTACTTATGGCTTAGGAAAAAATTGAGTTAACTTTGTATGTTTTTAATCTTTTTATGTTCGTTGTGGTCAATCTCAATAGCTGTATGAAAGGAAAGATAATGAAAACTCTGTCTTGAAAACCACGTCTTAGAAAATAGTTTGTGTTTGTATGTTTTCCTGTCTGCAGGGTGAATTAAGTGAAGATGCATAAGTTAGAACTAGAATTTTGGTTTGATGCAGAACCTGTAAAAGTTGCTTTGTTTCTGATCAAGCTCCTGATGATCAAAGCAGGGTATTATGTGATGACACCTTACAGATTTTAGCAGGGTTGTATAACATTTTACTGCTGCAGTCTGTCATCTAATGAGACTGTATGGGTGAAGAGCACAGAAAATCTCAGTTCATTTTTGACAGTCAGGGGTAAGTCAGCAAATTTTCTTTTTTCAGGATACTGAGCAACTTGAAGTTTTCTTTTTATTATTAAAGGCTACATTTAATTCAGTGAAGCTGATAAAATTAACTATTAAAGGAACAAAATTGTAAAATATTGTTTAGGTCTGTACAAAAAAAAAAACAAAACAAAGCTGTTTTTTCCAGGCCATTCAAATGCTGACCTCCCTAGCTAATAGTTTGATTTCATAAGTGTAAACTGATCTAAAACCATCTTGCTGCTACTGAAAGAGGCATTTCACCCTCTTGCAGTAGGTGCCTAGTCTCGCCATTGGATCTGTTCTAGCAAGTCCTTGCATGGATTAGTTGGATCAGTTTGCTGATCCATCTGGAGACTAAAGCTGCAAAAAGGATTAAAATATTTTTTTATCCAAAGGAAAAACAAATGAGCAGCTCTGACCTGCCAGACACTTCCTGGTTGCCAAAGAGGCAGCATCTGGGGAAGAGGCTGCTGCCTTTCTCAGTAACTGTTACTACACCTATGAAATTGCATATAACTCTTGGTCTTTGGACATCAGTGATTCTTTTTTTTTTTTATTCTCTAAAGAGTAAAATAAAATTCGCACTGCAGATTGTTCACATTTGTGTTTTGTGGCTTCATTTAGTTTAGATGTTATCCTGAACTCTTCTTCCACCAGTGATTCCCAACTTGATAATAAGAATGGAAAATTAGAGATGTAGGTCAGTTTTTGTCCTTTTGAAGATAGTAGTTTGACTTAAGAAGTACCAGAAATATTAGCCTTCAGGGATTTTATCATGATGAATCCAGAACTGTGTTTTGTGGGTGAGATGCCATTGTCATTTGCAAGAAATGCAGCTCTTGGCACTACAAATATACAAGCAACACATGCAGTTTTTCTGTTTAATTCCACAGCCAATTTGTGTTATGACCAATGAAACCTCTGTAGCTGTTATGCATAAATTCATTATGGCCTCCAAGTGATATGCTGTAATTTTGCATCTCTAGCTCATATCTCCACAGCATGACTTTTGCTGATTGTGTGGATTAGACTGTGTGTTACCTATGCAGGGTAGTGGTTAGAGGTTTTCCAAATAGAACTTAAAATATCTGAATGCTAAATTTCAAAGATCATAAAAAAAAAAAAAAAAGCCAATTTACTTTTATATATCAAATGCAGCAGTCAATCTGGAAAATCACTGAGCGTTTGTGTAATAAAGTGGACTTGTGTTGGTATTCTACTGACATGTTGATCTTGCAGGAATTGACATGTCATTACGTAGTCTTCCTTTCGACAATTCTGACTTTTCTCAAGTATCTACTGTGACTTTCTTCACTATCTTCTCGCAGGACTGAGAGCTCTTTAGTCAGGATCAACCTGCTCCTGGATCGCTGCTCTGCTTAGCATCACTGCCAGACATGTGGCTGTTAGTTAGAAACCTGCAATCTTGACTTTCTGTATTTGAGCAAGGCCTGAATCAGCTATATAGATACAAGTCTTAACCTCCTGACTAACTTATGTGCCTTGCACACTGTTATGTAAGTTTGTGGGATGAAATAAAATATAAAAGCCATAGGAAAAAAAGGAAATGAGATGTGCACAATGACTTTTCTATAGCTATTTTGATTGTGCATCAGAGAGTGTTTTGTTGTATACTTGAATCCCAACTACAGTTTGTCTATGGCTTTTCTGGCCAAAGTGTGCATATAAAGTATTTGAGGAATATGTGTGTGTCCATGCACCCAAAGCACGTAGGCTTTTGTTATGACATATTCTGTCCTGCTTGTTCAGCGTTTGTCCAGCTTCCCTTGAGCATGGGGTTAGTTATTTTCATAACTTTCTTTAATGTGCCTGCTGTACTTCTCAAACCTTTGGAGCTGTATGCCTTTTTGATTTTTGTCCTCACATTCCAAAAAATCTTGGGATCCCTCTTGAGTTGGTTAGACTTTTCCTGTATATCACTGAGATAAATACCTTTTTCACATTACAGCTCTAAACTAGGTCTGCTGGAATTATTTTAAGGGTGGTTCTACTTAAATTTACTTTCAGTTAGTAATAGAAGATAATAGTTTTTACATTTCTGTATGACTCAGTGCTGAGAAATTATTCAAATCTCACAAAAATGCCTCGCACTGCAAAAACTCTATTGGACTTCATTGACATTGAGAAGCTGAATATTTGGTGTTGAAGACTTCAAAGACTGATGGATTGTTCATGTGAATATCAGAATATCAACTGCTGGTCTCCTTTTTTTCCGATGAGAGCCCTAATAGATGCCTGTGTGGTTACATTTTGCTATTACGTGGTCATGCTTCTAATGCAGAGACACAAGATGTAGGAAGAGAAATATAGAGCAGTGTGTTCTCCCACACCTTTCAAAATAAAGACTTTTTTTTTTTTTTTTTTTTTTTTTTAACTTATGTACACACACTCTTACTGACCTCGATTAACGGTGTTTAAGGGCAAAATTTCATGTCTCCTATGTTTAACTGTGTGTGGTTTAAAAAAAAAAAAAAAAAATCTAGGTCTGCACTTTTAATGACCCAAACTTTCATTCATCATAGAATTCTGCACTTAATCTGTTCTAGGATCTGTGCCATAATCTTATCGCTTTAATTACAGTCCCCAAAAATGCAAAAAATGTTATATAACTCTCCCTGAACTTGTTTGGGCTTCTTATAGACATGCTTATGTGGCAGGAAAAATGTTGTGCAGTCCAACAGTGGCATAGGGGAAAAGTCATGCATGCAATAATTAGGTTCTGATTTTCTAAAAAGAAACTTCTAGCTGCAGTGTTGAAATGAAGTGCATTTTGAAACATTAAATCCCAAAGATAGTTTTGGTTTTTATTTCTGAAAAATGTAGACTTCATGATCCAGATTTTGGAGTTAAGTAAATTTGATTTGTCCAATCAGATTTATTGCAGACTTTCTATTTTCCTTTTTTAAAGTCAAGTTCTAACAGATTACAGGTTATTGTGCGGTAAAATGACTTGCACCATTTTATATTTATAATTTAGAAAATTATCATTTCATTGTTTTCATAAAACAATTTGCAAATTATGCATTTTGCAAAAATGTATGTCTGGAGGGGTTACCTAGCTAGAATCATAATAACTTTCTGCCTTTTGACATTTTGGACTGTGTCTGCATTTTCTTTTGTGGAGTTCTTTAAAGTTAGCTTTCTCTCTCTCTCTCTCTCTCTTTTTTTAAGCAAGTAGGAAAATTACTGTATGTGTTCTTGTCTGTGCTGAGGAAAGCAGTTAGAGGTTTATCTTTGTCAATGTAATTATAATGCTAAAGGCAAGAAGAAAGGAGTAACAGGCTTTTATTTGAAGTTAACAAATCTTTAGGGTTTTTTCTGTGTGTGTAGATTAAAGACCTTTAAGGGTGTTTTTCTAATAGCTACCAAACTCTTCAATTGTTCATTAACTCCCATTGCTAATTAATCTTGTTTATTTTTCTATATCTGTCTTATATTAAGATGAAAATTTGTGAGTCTTCAGACTTGAATTTTTAAAAAGCTGTCATATTTTAATACGCTTTGTATGCTAGAAGAGCAATAATAGAATTATAGCGTCGTTTAGACTTAGGAATCCCTATGTGGGCTACCCCACCCTATCCACAAGCACACAGCCCCATCCAACAATTTAGAGCAGTGCAGCTTTCTCAGGCTGCTGGAGGCACGGCGCTTCTCACCTTGACCTTGCAAGTGGGTTCTAAAGGGACAGTAATGCAGGCTGTTATCACAGGAATCTTTTGATGGGAACATAACAAATGCAGGCTGTGTATGATTAACTTCATGTGAATGGTCCACCATGTATTAGGGTGTTATAAGAAATTTCCTTGTTTATCAGATGGGCATTTAGCTGTTGAATAATTTCACGGAAATAGGTCATTGTCCAGATGTACATGTTTGTGAATTCAGGGAAGATGCTGACAAAATGAAAATTTCCTACCAGACATTTGTCCTGCAGTTCAGGCCATCAGAATTATCTGAAAATCTGGCATATATGTTTGACCAAACTGTTGTCCTTTTTTTTTTTTTTTTTTTTTTAAGTTTATAAACTGATAAATTGTCCAGACTCAAAGCATCAGAATGACAAAACTGCTGCTAATATTTGACTCTGTCATGTTGGCTCATAACTCTTCTAAAATCTATTATATGAGCTCCACATCAGTAACATACTGCATAAAAAGGTTGTTGACTTTTAGGAACAGCCTGATAGAATGGGTATGTTGCTTTTTTTTTTCTTTTTTCAGTAGATATCCAGACTTCCAGTTCTTGTTTGTTTTGTCTTTGAAGTTTCTGGATTACAGTCAAGAATAATTTGGGCATCTTGAGGGGTATGTAACGTTTCCATTTTCATACGTGGGGAATTGCTTGTGTAACTTCTTGGCTTTGTTGGTTGCCACATCAGAGTTTTACTTGAAGATCAAAATAGCACAGAAATTCAGTTTTAGTTCCCCCTTGTTAGCGCTTTTCAAGTCATATACATGTAATTGGTAATAGTGAACTTCTGTAGTACCAGTCACATCACTGGGTCACTAACAGTGCCTTCCAAAGGAGGACTTGGGCTCCTGCAGTTTTCACTGTGGCAAGGAATTTTCCTGGCCCAAACTTCTCCATTTGCACTTCTGTTTGTCCTGCTTTTTCCACTAGCGATTATCAGTCCTGGAAGAGGCTTCATTCAAAGAGGCAGTCTCTGTGTGTATAGCAGGTGATCTCCTCTCAAATGGGTTTTTAAGAATTTTGAGCAGTGCTCAGACAAGGACTGTGAGAAGTTTGACTGCTACTTTGACTGCCAGTATTAGTGAGACTGCAAAGATCATTTATTTTTAGAATGTATGCACATTTTTTCTTTCTTTAAATCAGAACTTTTTTTTTACTAAGCAATTATTACCTTATTTGTTCTTTGTTATTGTTTTTTTTGCTTAGATTATGTATGAGTAAGAAGTGATATGAGGAGAGACCATTAGACTATTTAGAGGAGAATGAATTTCCAGCTGACAGCTGCAGCTCAGGCCTTGTTTTAGTGGTGACAGTGAATTCTGAGCTCTGCAAAGCTGATAAAGAGTTCTTGTCAGTTCCCTTCACCTCTGCCTCCCCTCTCCCCCCCTTTTTTAATTTTTGATAGGGCTGAAATAAATATAATTGAGTTATCCAGAAATCCTTTAGGGGGAGGGGGGAAAAAAAAAAAAAGCTTCTCTGAGTGTGTCTCCTTACATGGCACTTACCACTGTAGTACTTGGGCTGAATATTCCTCTTGTATGAACCAGTGCTGTGGTTTTAAGTAGGTGCCTTCTATCTTTTATTTCTCTGAAACAATTTTTGCAATATTATAAAGTTGTTCAAATCCACAGTTTTTCTACAGTAACAAATGCAGCAAAGAAGAGATGATTCCAGCAAAAAACAGGTTCCAGAAACTCTGCTGGCATACCAAGTAGGTTATATAAGAAGTCAGATTTTTCTTCCTCCCTCTTCTGCCCAGCCCCTTTTCTGTGCTAGTCAAGGCCTTTGTTTGAGCACTAGCCCAGCTGGATGCTACTTCCTCTGCTTAAGTGAAGTTCAAGAAAGCAGCTGCTCCTTAAAAGAAAACTGCTTATTGTTAAGTTCCCCTTCTTCCCCCTGCCAAGGTTAAACATGTCCCTTCTCCGTCAGCACCTCCGATGTAATGTGTCCCTAGATATTGCGAGGAACGCCTTTAAGGACATAAACCTAGGCTGACACCAAGCTACCTGCTGACAAGGCAGAAAGACAACAGATTCTAAAGTTGACTTAGCCACACGTGCCAAGACCAGCTTCTCTTCCTTTAGAGGATTTTTCTAATCCACAGATGTAGTTGACAAGGTGAGATTCTGGCTCTGCTGAAGCCTATGAGAACTTTATGGCAGATCATTTTAATTTTCTTACTCTTGCCTGGTTGTTTTTGTCACAATTGTAAGGAGATAAGGTTTTCTTCCCTCTGATAAACCTCTTTGCATATTTCATATGTATATGCTAGGGTATGAAATCCTGTACTTTGGATATTTTATACAAGAATTTGCATGATAGCTCCCCCCAGTCTCTCAGTCAAGTGGATCATCCACTTCGGTCCAGCTGGCAAAGAGCATATGAATGTCTTCCTTAAGTGTGCAAAGAGCCACTTTTAGAGGAACTAATCACCAAAGCCTTTAAATATTTAGCTTAGAACAAGAACTCTATAATCCCTCTTCAAAATTGCGTCACAGAGCACTGCAGTGAAAGAATGCTAAGGTCACCCAGCCAAACCCTCGCAAGCTTAGGAAATGCCATTACTGTACGGAGATTTCCTGTGCAACTGAGCCTCCCAAGTGTCCCGAGTGGTGCAGTCCTTGAGGCCAGGCTTATGTACGTTTTTATCCCAGACTATTGCTATAGAAAGCGGCGTATTTAGTGTTTTTTTCTCTATGTTGGTCACTGTGATACATTATGTCTGCACCATATGTATACCTTCTGTTTACCCATTTCTGGCTGTATGTGCGTATGGTTATTTTGTCATGCTGCTGGACTGCTTCTCAGAAAATAAGCAGAGCACTCTTGTGAGAACAGCTGATACTATTATGGGCATTTTGCAACTGGTCACCTGAGGCAACAGTTTGGTATTCTGTGATAAACCCTGGTACCGAGATTAGTTCCACCTCACTGTAGCACAAGAACTGGAGATACACGCAGTCTTCATGTAGGGAGCTGAGGGTGTCAAGGCTCCAAAGCTCCGCATCTTTGTAACCTACCTTAAAGTTGGATGGAATGAGGTTGTGCCCAGGGCACTTTTATTTGCACTATGTAAGAATGTTTGCCATGTAAATTCGTGTTTCATTTTTAATGTCTCAAGCTTTTGCAAATAAAAGTGCAAAAGAGAGGAAATAGGTAGTGAGCTGCTCTGAAACGATCTCAAGTGACTTGTGAGGTGCTGATGTAATCAAAGCAAGGATAGGCTCCGTCTTTAGCATGACAGTCACTTTTGAAAGCATCCTTTCTGCAAAAATCAGTTTCACTTACAGCGTTACTGTTAGCTTTTCTGTGGTAACAGGAAAGGGATTGAGCAGAAAAGGTAGTCAGTACTTAAAGTGTATGAAACTGCAAATTAAGGAGGCAAAGGAAGAATGCACAAGGTTTGTAAAATCATTCTTCATTGGGCATTTCTTAGGTTTTGAGTTTCATTTTTTTTTTCTTTAATATTCTTTAGGTATTCCTGTGTGTGGCTTTGTAGTTTTATTTGTTTCTAAAATGCATATGCACTTTTGAGTGCATGTATACATTCCCAGTGATGGGAAGCCAGGTGTTGGGTTTTGCCCCTGAATCCAGCTTTCAGCTTACAGGCTATTTCTCTTACTTCACTGGTGTACATATTCTAGCCAGTTTTATGTCCTTCATGTCTTTAGTTTCAGACATGCTGTTTGTTTTTTTTTAGGGAGACCTATTCTTTAGCTTACATTAACTGCCTTTGCCAAATTTGTCATTAAGTCTCCAGTGAAGTCTACAATGATGTGTCTGAGGCCTATAATAAATACATTCCTTTATCAGAGTAATTTCAGTAACACGTCCGCTGTCGTCTGGTTGATGGAAAGTCTACGTTTTGATGATAGAAGAGTTTAAGTGTTATTGTCACCCCCTAGTTTGTACATCATCACATCTATTCATAGTCAAGGGACCTGAAAGGTTAAAATGAAAGGTTTTTTCCACATCTTTCAGTGGCTTGTTTGCCATGTAGGAATGAATGTTACATTGTGCTGATGTGGTGTTTCACTGGTCTCCACCATTCTGCATGTTTTCAAGAATGTGGAGTTCAGAACATGTATTAAGTTTGCATTGAGCAATGATTGCTGTAAATGTGACATGCATCTTTCACATCATTATTTACAGCTCTGGCGTATCCTTTCACTTTGTATCTTCTCCTAAGACCATCATTTACGAATTCACTTTCCTCTTGTGGAAACACAACAGGAATTCCTTTTTTGTTTTCTTTTTCTTTTTTTCTTCCCCTTATTTAAATTTTAGTGTATTTATTATACCGAAAACATTTGCAATTAGTTGGCATTTTCTAACCTTGTGTCTGGTCTTCTCATTTGGTTAATGGGAGATAGTGTGGTAGTGTGCTGGCTTGCCATTTAATATTCATCAGTGCACACAGTGAGCTTATGATGTATATGCATTTAAATGAGATGGACCTGAAGCTCTTCACAAGTCATTGTAATAGTCCTCAAAAGTTAAAAAGAAAACAAAAATGATCATCAGCAAGTTAATTTTGAAACACTGTGTTTAGTTTTACATGTTCTGTTTTTCATAAAGAACCTCTGTAAAATCTTGAACAGCATGTGAACTTTAGTTGAAGATTTTTAAAGTCATTGCCTAAAGTTAAGTTCCTAAAATATAGCTAAACAAATGGGCAAGTTATTGCGAAGTTACCAGAGTTTCCGTGTCTGAATGCATTATGAGGAAGAAATTTATATATTAAACTAAGTAGCAGTAGTGTTTTTTCACCTATGGAAGGTTTCAACAGCTTAATATTTCACAGTAGCCTTGTTTACCTCCAGTCAGTTGTCTCATCTAAGCACTGTGAGAAGGATGGATGTTGCAAATCCATCCATGTTTATCACCTTACTGTTGTGCCAAATAAGAAAATATATAGATGCCTGGAAAGTTGATGTTTTTTTCTAACTATTCCCCGGAATATTCCATGACAAAAATAAAAAGGATTAATGCGTAGTCCTGTCATATATTTGTAGTATCTGTTTTTCCTTATATATAGCATCCCTTTGCCACATAGAAGGCAGCAGCCTTCTATAGAAGGGGAAATCAGTAGTGCAGAGTCTTTCTGAGTAATTAGTGAAACCTTTTGTTCTTGGAAAACATTATTCAGGAAATTTATTTCTTTTCTGAAATCTTCAACTTCTTGTCTTCTCTTCCTTCTCATTCTCAGTTCTAGCCTGTAAGTCTATTTAAAAATGTAAATTTAGTTAGATAGTAAACTCTGCTATCATAACAAGCACTTTATAGTTGATGGTATAAATCTTAGTGAAGTGTCATACAATGAGATGAAATCAAATGATGGGTGACTGGGGGTGGGAGTTTATGATGTTCCCCAAAATAATGGTTATTTTCAGTTTACTGTAATTGATCTTATCAGGTTTTATGTAATTTGTTGGGGAGTTTTTTGGTTATGTGTTTTTGGGGAGGGTTTTTTTTTTTTTTTTTTTTTTTTTTTTTTTCTCTCCTTAATAAGCTTGGGGTAAAAGTTTGCTTCCTCTTGGTTTCAATGAAGAGAGTCAAAGGCTTTTAGAGCCTCATCAATTTTAAACAGGTTACAAACATGATTAATTTACTGTAGATTACAAATCTTTTTTTTTCTGCATCCCAAGTAGGAATCATGTCAGAATAGATGTTTCTTCTATCTAACTGGTGTTTTAAATCATATCTAATAGTTTTGTTCCCGGTCCTCATCAAGGTAATAAGATGGCAACCAT
This sequence comes from Nothocercus julius, assembly GCA_013398735.1. Classification (NCBI taxonomy): domain Eukaryota; kingdom Metazoa; phylum Chordata; class Aves; order Tinamiformes; family Tinamidae; genus Nothocercus; species Nothocercus julius. Next base: position 8,228,533 of record VZSV01000012.1, read on the forward strand.
TTGTGAAAAACAAACAAAAGAAAAAAAACTAACAAATAAAA
>VZSV01000012.1:8230458-8341713 GCA_013398735.1 Nothocercus julius
TTTTTTTTTTTTTTTTTTTTTTTTTTTTTGTTTACTTCCTATACTACAGCAGCTGAAATAATTTTGTTGTTTTATTCCTGCTCACCACAGACATAGAAAACATATTTTGACTGGCTTTGCAGTTAGTTTTTTTTTAAGCCCACCTGATGGGGTAATGGAAGCTTTCTTTGAAGGCGTTTGAGTTTCTGTGAAACAGTATCAAGTTTGTCTTGTGTATAGTAAGTGAAAAAAGTGTTCCCGTGTCACGAAAGCAAGGCACACATTTTGAAAGAGATTTCAGAAGCAAAGGTGGCTACGTATGGATTTGGAATTATTTTATAATATTAATCTTATGTATTTATGCATATATATATATATATGTATATATCTTCTGTGAAAAGACTTGAGATTAAAAACATGACCCATATTTTGGGGTTTATTTTCCCTTTTTTTCTTTCTCTTCAATCTACAACTTGAAATCAATCCTTTTATGTAATACTAAACTCCTGGTTTTATTTCTAGTACTCCAATGTGATAGGCACATATCTACAGGTAAAAGGCCAAATTAAAAATCAGGTCCTATTGTGCAATCAGATGCCTTCCAGGGGATCTTTCAATCTATGCAGGATCTGCATGGATCCTTCTGAACAGAGCCATCAAACCCTAATGAAATTTATTCACAATATATTTTTCTAAATGAGGCTTTTTATTTATAGTACCTGCTGTATTCTATAGGCTCTTAATGAAAGCTTGTGGTTGGTGAATGGATTTTTTTTATTATGGCTTTACATTTCATCTGCATTGTTGTACATTATTAGCTGATGTCACAATTCATTAATATACGCAAAGGAAACAGCTTGAAATTCTCCGTAAGAGTTGAAGACTTGCTACACACAAGTAATATGGCACCTCTACATTTCTCACTTATTCCAAATATTTTTGTTTAAATATTTTCACACACACTAAGGTTAATTCATAATTTTTGAATGAAAAATGTTCACTGTGCCTAATATGAACTGGAAAAAAAATGAAACAAGATAATACATGAAAATAAACATGACTTAGTATCACTCTTTTCAAGCTGATGCAGTCAGAGTTTCAGTCCTTGACCTGAAAAACTCATTCACTGTCCTTTTTAACAGGATCACTATAAGGCAATTATTCTTTCTATATATTTTAACCTTCGTAAGGACAGTTGTCGTAAAAGAAAATGTTTTACTTATGTCTTTATAGATGTACATATCATGTAAGTTTGTTTGTAACCTGAAGTGTCTCTACTAGGTCAGATCATTGGTCTTACATAGTCCCTTGTGCTGCTGCTAACACATGCAACAAATGGGCCTATTTATGGAGAGCAAGTAGATGGCACTTTCTGCAGTGTCTTGTCCTTAGGTTGCTCCAGCATCCAAAACTGTATAAAGATGTTGCAAGGAGAAATAGAGAAATACTTTTTTTTTTTTTTTAACCTGTTTTGAATTCTTGGTCCTTTCACTGGTGAAAGGATTTGGTGAACAGGGGTTCCACATTCAGCTTATCTGCTGTCTTCATGATTATACTCATCTCACTTATTCTCACTTTACCTCCTCCTACCTGTCTACCTCCCCCACATCCTTCATGAGTTGTGCAGGCCAGAGCGGCACACAGCACTCCAGATGCAGACACACCAAAGTTTTAGGTAGCAGTGGAATGGTACCTTCACTCTTTCTCATTTTCTTTCCTGATAGCACCCAAGGTTTTGTTGGCTTTTTTGAATGTTCCTGCACTTCAAACTTCTGTTTAAATTACTATTAAACTTTTCTGAACTGGATCATCTATTATATCTTTAAATTCTATCATCTCTTTAAATATTTTATGGAAATATCTTTCTAGCTTATGAAAATAAATGATACCACTTAAGCTTTTTCAGTAGCTGTCAAAATAAGAGCATCACTGTATTCATGCATATGTACGTTCCTTTTTCAGTTTATCTTAGTGAAGCACATTCTGCAAATTCCTGATGCACACATCTTTTTTATGGGCGTTCTCTGGAGAAGTAAACGGCTAGGCTATGCTGTAGTCATCTTTGATGCTGCAGTAAATCTTATGTTCTGCAAAGTTTTTTTTTAAACCTTTAACCAGCTAAAGAACAAATCAAAGCAGCTGATTTTTAGGTAATTTAAGGCTATTGACACAGCAGATAAGTTGAAGTCTCTGTTTGCTGTGTATCAAAATACTGTCCTACCACAAGAAGATGGAATTTCATGGAGGGTCTGGCAAGTAAGCTTAACTCAATTTTGGTATCTCAGCAAAAGATAGAATATGTATCCAAAATGTGTAGGTATTAACACGCATAAGCATGTAGTCATAGGACCAATGTTTTAAATTACCTATGCTTCAATATGTGCTTAACATATAATAATGGATAGAGCCAGCCTGCAGATGGTACAGCTACGCTACTGCAGGCAGCAGGTGCAAGTAAAACCTTAAAAAAAGGCTTTTCCCAAACCAAAAATGTCAAGAGTATCTATTTGTATCTTCCAGGCTGTATTAAAACCCAGGTGCAGATATCCTGCTCCCTAGAGCAGGATGCAAGATGTTTAGCATATCCCTACCAAGTGACGATGCAGAATGCTGTAATGCTATCACTTAATGTCCCCTCTTGTTGTTTCAGGTAAAACCTGGTCCTAGTTTTAAAGCCTACTAACTTCTTACTGGGTCTTTCATCGCTCTCCCTTCCCACACCACTACCTTTCTTTCCCGTAAGCAGCTCGAGTAGCAATTGAGACCTGTGGGAGCAACCTCTGCTTCATGTAGGTAATGCTGCCTTGTCTCAGATTCCTGGGGATCGCGTTGGACCAAGCACCGCTTGGCTTCCTTCAAAGCATATGAAATTCAGAGTGGGGTGAGCCTGTGTTAGCAGTGGGGGCTGCAGAGCTTGACTGTGGAGAAAGCCTGACACAGAGGTAGTCGATCATGGCCCTTATCTTACAGTGTAATTTCATGCAGTAGATTGGTTTCCTACAATCAGCTGAATCAGAGAATCTCTGTGTGCATTAGTTATTTTAAAGTAACGAGGAAATCTCTGGCAAGTGGAATTTATCTAAAGCAACTGTGTTTACTTGAATGTGTCTTAATTGCATTACATGTATGCTTTTTTAGTGTTTAAGTTTATTTCTGTTTATTGTTATAATTTCGTTCTCACCCTTTTCTGTTTTGTTACCTGAGTTTTTAAAAGAAGGAAATGTTGAGCGTGTGGGTACAGTACTGGGCACAAGGAACGCAAGCAGCGCAAATGAGGTTTAAGCTTTCCTCTCTGGCAGCTGCTCTGTAAGAGCAGGTTATTTGCCATCTGCTTAGCAACAGCAGCTGTGCATGGGTTTGTTCAGAGCACTTTAGCCAGGTAAAAGCTCTGCCTGTAAAGTGCTGTTCACACCAACCTCCATCTCCATGTGATGGGAAGATTTTGGTGTTGTCATTTTTCCCTGGAGAGGTTCCAGGAAAAGTGCTGAAAATCTTGAACTACTCTGTGCTAATTGGCATTATCACCATCTTATTTAGCTTTTACCCTAACTGTTACATAGGGCAGCCTAGGAATAAGAAAGGTATTGTAAGATGACACATAGAAAAGACACAGCTTTGTGTTTGACCTTGCACCAACTATGAGCTTAGCTTAGCTTCTTTTAGGCCTCTTCCCAAATAGCCTGACTCAGTGATAATTTTGTGTTGTCCTCTCTGAGCAAAGGGTACAATTCTCAAGCAGTTTGAGTTTATTCTTTATTTACTGCAGTCAACACAGTGAAGCTTTCTGTATGGGAAATAGGGCAGGCATCCCTACAAAGTGGGACATTGCACCAGGTCCTTCTCCAGGCTCCCAGGAGTGCAGACGCCAAGTGAGGTGGTGCTTGAGGCTTCAGCAGTGCAGCCCTTCCCAGCAAGAATTGCAGCAAGCTCTGGTTAGGCAGCACATACTCTGCAAGCACTTCCCTTAGTGTTGTTTTAACTGATTTTCTTCCTGTTTCCAGCCCAGCTCTACCCCTTCTTGCCTTATACTGAGTCCCTGAGCATAGGACCTTTCAGTCTGTATTTCTACATGCAGTGAAAAGTTGGTCAGTCACTGGGTCTTGCAAGGGTATTGTATTGCAGCTAATAGCAGTGTACGTTTGAGCCCAATGTATTGCTTTAATTCTTGTGTATACCGTATGAGGTTGCTCACCTGGAGTTTGAGGTTGTGAGTGTCAGCATGTTAATGTGACCGTCCCTGTTAGCATGTTACAAATTAATAGCCACAAGAAAAGAGTGTGCGTGAAGGTTCTGAAGAAAACATTGGAATTAGATATTTCTGAATGGAAACATTTCTTAAATTATAGCAACATTGCATCTCTTTTTTTTTGCTGTCATAATTATTTTGTCTGGCTCAGCTGAGTTCCCCAAAAGAACGTTGTTCGGTAAAGACTGTAAAATAGTACTATGTTGTTCTACTTTTTCTTCGTGCAGATGGAGACAGACAGTTACTTATGTTAATGGCTCACTTTAAGGGACTTTTAATCCTCAACAAGATTTTGTTAGTACAAATAGAACTGCTTTTTTTTTTTTTTTTTTTTTTTTTTTTTTTTTTTTTTTTTTTATTACTTAGTACATGTTGTCCAAGTAAGCTGTAGAATATGAGTTATTTCGGGCATCCAGGGCATAGTTTGTGAACTGATGTGGCAGTATCTCATATAAATTTTCCATCTGGATGATCACAGAGCAGTAGAAGTTTCTTGCTGTGTTGTCAAGCTAGAACCAACTGTTGTCACTGGCTGACCTTTGTTTATAAGTACGTGGGAACATTATAGAAACACTTGGCATAACAGAGAAGAGCTGTTTCTCTGCTAGTAAATATCTTTATGTTGCCAAAGATTTCATTCATCTGCTGCTTTTGAATGGAGCACAGGATTCCCTCTCCTCCCCCACTGCAGACTTTTTAAAGTATAAATGAGCCAATTCCTTACTGCTTCATCCCTCAAAATGTCCCATAGGAGTCAGTGGCATGATCCGACAATAAAAGTTACAAAATCAGGGCCTAAAGCAAAGCCAGGGAATGTTTCATTGTGTTCTGACTTGTGTATAGTCACTGAATACAAAGCACTGGGTACCAGAGTAGGTGGGTTAGTGAATAATCTTATACTTTTTGCTCAGGTCGAAGTGATTGCGTAGCTTATAGAAAGCATGAAGAACATGCAAAGGGGTGCTCTGGTGGGAGCCTTAATTGTGAATGATGATTACAGGGGAAATGCTAGCCAACTCGGGGGTGGAAGATTATCGGCTCAAAGAATAAGAAATTTGTATTGAGAAATTGGTAAAAGCCCTTTTTGAATGCTAATGCTTGAAGTTTACAAAGTTTCGTTCTGTGATTCCCCTTCAGAAAAAAATCACTTGAGGGGAGTATCTCTCTTTTGATTCAGGCGCCCCACCTTTTTTGCTTAGGCAGGAATGAGAATTTTCTTAGACTGGAGAGAGGAAAGTTCAATACTATCTTTCCTTATAAAGCTTATAAAATCTTTTCCTTATAAAGCTGCTTAGTAATATTCTGTGTGGAATTCTCATTCTGAAAATGTAACAAGTTGATGAAAAGCAAAAAATGTGCCTGTATATTCCTGCGGTAGTACCCATCTTGCTTTAGTATGGCTGGTCCTGATACGCTTAACTGGAAATCACATCTCAGCAGGCTTCCTTGGGTGGGTAGCTTTTATACAAATAACTCAATTATAAAGACATTTTGGTTTCTTTGTGGACTGTGACACACGGGTTTCTAGATTTGAGAATAATTCTTTTGCATTCCAGTCCATTACTTGCAGTACTTGAAACAAAAAAAAAAAAAAAAAATCACTTTTGCAGTATATCGTCATCGTGTTTCCCATTCAGTCAATTACTTCTAAGAAACTTTGCAACACTAAAGGATAATTTCTCAGAACATGTTTGCAGGATGTGTTTTGTCCCACCATTTTCATTATCTTCCTTGAGTAGGTTCCTTTCCTTCTTGTGTGGCAGCTGCTTGGCTCTGTTCCCCACAGAGCTCTCCATCAGATGGGGACCAGCTGATGCATTTCCCCAGGCACTCAAAGAAACAAGTTAGGTCCCCATGCGGCATGAGGAAACAGGGCTTATAAAGACAAGAAAGGTCCCAGAATCAGCCCAGGGGCTGAGAAGCTTCCTAGGACACAGGGTATCCTCATCTAAGCTCCTTAGTAAAGTATCAGGTTAGATGTTTTATTTTTTTACTGTTCTTAAGTGTCTTCTAAAACTACATGTTTATAACTGGAAGTCAGTGTTTATGTTTTTCCTATAAGATGCAGAACAAAGGAATATTAATAGCTGCCTGCACATTGTAACATTTTCTGCATAATGACATTTTGCAGGCTTGATATAATTTTCTGCCATGTGCATCAGGCCATTAAATGAGAGGTCTTTAAAATTATCTCACCAGAACTGTTCTTTTTTTCCAAACAACAGTGAAAGAAAATGAGATCAAAGAATTTCATAAAAGGCCCTTTTTGCAGCTTATCTGTCATCAAATGCAGGTATTAGGGAAATGGCCTGAAAAGCTTTTCCTACTTGATACCCCTTTTGAAGTGCCTAGAAGCACAAAACACGCCATTTCTGCAGAGGATTCCAGCTATGCTTCTCCTTGCTTCTGTGTGTGAGAAGGGCACAAAAAGCTGATTACAGGAGCTGGCAGCCTGGCGAAGTGAGGGCCCCTGCTCTGGGGCTCCCCTTGGCTAACGGGGACGCAGGAGCAGCCGTCCCTCCCCGAGCGCGCTGGCGAGCAGGGATTGACAGCCAGAGACTTGACCTTCTTCACTTAATCTGACGTATGTGGTGGTTATTTCCAAATTCCAGGATGCCAGTTTATCCAGACCTTATCCTATTCCAACAGTTACAATGCAGATGAGGGCCTGTACATTTCAAGTGCAATACTGAGGTCAGTCAATCTTGTGGGCCACAGTCCTGTGTGATTGTTTAAATATTTGTCAACTAAAACTATATAAAATTATTAATGCTAAGGGGGGGTACCCAAGTGGTGCGTGTTTTTCATTCTTTACAAAGTTATCATCCTTGCATGAAGTTTAGGCCAGGTGGGCTTCCCATTTTGGGCAGTTTTAGATTATGACTGGATGTGTCTTTGGGAAAAATTAGGCCAGATTTTCTTCTTGAATTCCAGTCCAGGTAAAAATTAATTATCTCTTGACACTTTTTGGAAAGAATGGGTGCTATCCATAAGGTCCCAGCTTTGAATTAAAGTTTGCTTTTTCCCTGGTTCTGTAAACCCACTACCAGCACACTGTGTTGCCTACTCCCATCACACTTCTGGCCATAGTACGTACACCAGCCATATCTATCTTGTTGAACAGTGTGGTGCAGGATGCACTAGATAGAGGCATGGAAAGCGTGCTAACACCACATTCTCTTCCACTCTCAATTTGATATTTCACAGGGAGGCAACAAATCTTCCAAGGCAAGAGCCACATGCCAAGTCTGCGTTATGAAGATGAGAGATCTCAAACAGCTCACTTAAAAACCCTATTCCGGTCACAGTGTGGTGTGGTATATGCTGTGATGCAAGCCTTTACAGTGCAGGTGTAAAAGCTGTGAGATGCTCTGTGCTACCTCCGAAAGCACTATTTTGGAAACTAGTCAGTTTGCAGCTTTTTCTTGTCTTTGTGAGGTTGGTATGAGGGGGTGGAGAGTCTTTCTAGTTACTTCACCATCTCAAAGGGAGCCAGCTATCCTTGAGACTGTATTCAAGAATTTAAATGTTTTTTATTCTACAAGCTCTCAATTGACATAACAACTGAGCTCTGCACAAACAGAATAGAAATACTAAGGTGAGCACAAACATTAGCACAATTAATCTGCACCAGTGAGAAGTGTTTCTGACGGTATTTTCTTGAGCACTGCAATCGACTGCCTGCAGAGGTCTAACAATCCTTGTCAGTGATGGTTTTTACGAGCTAATCAGCTGAATTTCAGGAATTGATACAGTTTTGGGGTACCTGTGTGTTTTTTTGCCCAGCAAGACAGATGATGTTTGACAAATATCACTCATGGCTGGCTTCTGCCAGCAACGGGCCTGAGAGGGGAAGAGAGCATTTCTGGCACAGCTAAGGTCCCCCTACAAGGCAGTGAACACAAATTCTCCTTCCCTGTATTCGGCCAAAGCAGTTACAGACAAGTTACTTCTGCTTCGAGGTCGCTGTGGGCTGGATGGAGTCGGCCCTGCCGCAGGGCTCAGCTCTGAACGATTTATTCCCCTTGCCTTAGGTACTGCTTGGTCCTGCTTGCCAGCACCGGAGCGCACCAGGTATCTCCACGAGGCTCCTTTATCCAAGTCTCTGTGATTCTCAGGCCCTCAAATCTGCATCTTAACTTGGAGGTCATCCTTTCTTTCAAGGGCAAAAAGGCAGATCCAGAATCGAGTGAAGCTGAGTAAAAGCAAGCAGCAAGCTTCTGACAAGAAGACCACTTCCTTGAGAGAAATTTGAGGTGTTTGGTTGACAGAAAGTATCTTTAGTATGACACTTGTATGCATGTATAGACGTATGGGGTTTTTTTTAAGTGGAAGATGAAAATAGCCCAAATTGTGAAGTTTAAAATAGCAGTTCCTATGGACAGGCTGTTTGTTCTAAGAAATTCACAGAAATTGTTCTCATTTTATTTGGAATTCCATGAAAACATTGCTACAAAACAGGAAAAAACACCACAGTTAGCCTTGAGTATGAACACTGAAAGCAGAGAAAGATAACCTATCGTAGTCTCTTGCTAAAGATTGCTACTGTAAACATCAAAAAGGAATCAAATGAACAGGAGAAGGCTTTTTGTTATTTTGTTTAATGTTATATCTAATTTTGCTGCTGTTTTAATATTTGCCCTTTCTAATGCTGGGATTGTAAAAGATTAATTTACAATTCTGGTTAGTCTTATGCTCTGAGTGTTGAAGGCTCTCATTTAGTTTTATGTACAGCGTGCCTGTACAATTTCCATCAGAAGCAGGAAATGTTTATTCAAGTTCTAAGGGGTGGGATAGTTGCTGCAGTTTTAGGTAATTTTAAACAAACTGTTTGAGCATCCTGTTTAAATAGAGTTAAGTAATCACAGTTTTGTACTAGCTGGAAAAGAATTTCATACATGCATGATATGAATAAAATATCATTTTACACAGCATACCAAGGTTGTGATGTATTTATCTGACTTGCGCAATAAAAGGTATAACTTTAACTTTTTTTCCTTTTGGTAAAATGCTTAGTAATAAGCTTATTCCATTATGTGATTACAATATGAAATATTTCATTTAAATTTGCCTGTATATGTATATGTTTAAGTTTCTCTAACATTTTTAGTAACCTCTGGAGAAATCTAATTCAAATATGACGCTTTGAAATTGTTTGGGGAAAGAAAAGGTCTATTCACACAAAGAACTTAGGCCTTAGAGTAGGGAACTAATGGGAATCAGGAAGAATTTATTCACACCCAATTGTATGAGAAACATAAAAGAAGGAAAAATGGTAGTTGAAGTAGGCTGATAAGTCTTATCAATTGTGAATTTTGCTTGAAGAGTAAGTGCTTGGATAGATCCTGAGAGACAAAAAACAGCAGTGAAAAGATTCGCTTCCTGGCTTAATAGCATGGACACACATCTCGGATTTAAAAGTTGCATGATTTATTTTTATTTTGTAAAAATTCAGTAATGAGGCCGTGCTGAGCTGCATTCCGGGTCCCCCAGCTTACAGAACTGATTTGAAAGAAAATAAAAGAATTTGTCCTCTTCAGATTGCCAGTGTAATTGTACCCAGCTCTATGTCTGTCAATGCATTGTCTTCAAACTGTGATCTAATGTTAGAGAGATTTAACTGGAAAACAAACAAAGGACAGGCAGATTAATGAGTGATAACAATTTTTTTAAATTGTTTAACATTTTTAAAGGGCTCCACAGTAATTAATATAAACAATACATCAAAGTCATTCCATGTCTAAGCTTTCATAGGGGGTTTACATGGAAGCTTGTACCTCAACAATGGTATCATTCCACATCTGAACAACTGGTAGGCAGAGATATATAGGGCCATCTGTTAAATAAAAACCAATTGGCAAGATTATCTGGTCTTACTAGTAGAAAGTTCTTGGTCATTAATCACAGTAAGGAACTGGATTGATTCTAGTTATGTCCTAAAAGTTTATTACTATAAATGTTTTTTGGAACTCACCTTATTTTTCCCAGTTAAAGGCTTGTACATTATTATGAAAGAAAGAAAAAGTCTATCCATTAGAACTCATAAAAATCTAAAACCTGAAACCATGGAAATATAAAGGAGAAGAATGGCAAAAAAATATAGGCTTATGTTAACAAAACATATATAAATAAACCCCCAAATTAGAGGAAGTGGATTCGAAGAGGAGAGGCAGAATGAAGAGGGGAATCAGAATGAAGAGTAAAAGCTTCAGTGGAAGCATTTGCTATAGAGCTGAAACATAGCTATTTTAAGTATCAAGGATGGTGAAAATTAAGATTGAGTGACAGTTAAAGGAGTAGAGTAAGAAAGAAGAAAAAACAGGTTTCTAGTTTAAGTAACAAGTATATTTCTTCTCCAGATAGTGATAGGGACAGAGACCGGAAGAAAGGATGCTTTTGCAGTCCACTTTTTTGGAGACACCATAAAGCATTCAGGAGAGTATTTAAGTTAAGGAAGTCAAGCGATAAGATGGCGAAAACAGAGGTTTAAAGACAGGCAGTTTTCCATTCCAATATAGTTGTTAAAGTCAGAAAATACTATGGAAATACAAAGTTGAACTTTTCTTTTGTCTTGACTTCCATGTTTACTCCATGTGCATTTCAGTTTTAAAAATTCTTACCCATTCTGCTTTTCTTTCCATTTATTATTTTAATTATTCTTATTCAACCAAACCTTTTGAAAAATTCAAGGAAAACTAGGTATGATTAAGGGAGTAAATAAACCCTGTAAAAGAATCTAATTACTTCAGAAAACATATTGGCTTACTTTACAATGCTTTCTTCGCTTTATAGATGCCAAGACGGGATTAATCTATAATGCCTTTGTGATCTTTCCTTTTATTTCAGTTTATGTAATTAAAGAGTTCCCAGGACTGCTTTACGCTTACTTTATTCATCAAAACATGCTTCTCAAATTTTATGAAAGCATCGTCCAAAAAGAATCCAGTCCAAACCAAACCCCATTCAATTTTCTCTTGGAACACAATCAACCATAAAGTCATACCTTGTATCTCATTTTTAGCTGAATAAACATTGTTTCCCTGTAATAATGTATAATTTTAGGTCATTCACTCTGCATTCTCCTACTTCCAATGATTGAATATATCCTGAAAATACATGTAGCAAGACATACATTAGGAGGCATAATTCAGTTGCTTCATAGTTACTCCTGGAGGATGAAATCCTGTTCTCATTAAAGTCTTGTTGGGTAACTATGTGTGTATGTGTTCATACAGTATGAGAAAAATTACATATTCATAGTATTAGAAACCTGTATTTTGATTGTTAAATTTTAGTGGAAAATATGGTGAAAAAAGATTAAGTAGCAAAAAAACAAAAAAAAAATTTCTGTTATTGCAGTTATGAAAGTCAAAAGAAAAATGGATTTACCAACCCCATGTGGTATAGAAAAAATATTCTCACATCCTCTTTTCTTGTAAATTTATGTCTAGTTCCAATGACCACGCCAGTGTTCTGACCAATAAAAGACCAGACAGTGGTTTTAGAAAAGTAGTGCTCATAGGAACTGAGTATATTTCATCCAAAAAGTGTATATGTTCTAATGTTGAAACACTCACCTGCTGTGCATGTAAATGTTGTACATCTCCTTGTTTATCCCATGTTAGTGCTTGAGAATTAATATTCTTCTCCTCTAAACATTCAATTCTCTGCCGAATTCATGATAAGCAGAGCAGAGAGCAGAACTTAGTCATATTTTTTGCTCTGAATTCTGATTAGGAAGCTGAAACGTGCACCCAGGAAAGCTAGCAAAGTAGCTCGAAGTATTGTTCACAGAGTGTTTGAGGTTGGAAGGGACCTCTAGAGATCACCTAGTCCAACCCCCTTGCTCAAGCAGGGAGAACTGTTGTATAACAGAAAATGCAACAGCAGAGCAATTTCAGCCTCAGGAATGTTAATTCAAGTTTCAATATCTGTACTTTTGAAGAGATGATCAACTGAGCTCTAGAATGTGGCAGAAATACTCCTTCCTATTGAGGACGAGATGCAGCTAAGAAAGATATGAAAGAGCATAGGAGACTTAGCATTATCCAAATCTGGGAACAGATCTGCTAAATTTTTAGTTCCAGATCTCTAATGACATGGTATTTTGCTAAACAATCCAGATTAATTTCCAGTCAGCTAAACTGGAAATGTTCTAGAAAGCACTAATCCTAAACAAAAGAAAGAATTTGAGTAGAGCATGTTTTCTGTGTTTAGAGTTGGCAATTATATGTTCGGTGAATGTCACAAAGAACACTGGTTCTGTTAGGATCAGATGTGGAAGTATTTAGTATGAAAATGGTTAAATGGATATTCTGATACATTCGAAAAGGGTTATCATCTAGGAAATTGTGAAAGGCAGCTTTTTTACCTCTGTGTGCTGTTGCCCTGGCAGCTGGAAGAGCAGCAGAGCTCCCAGCTCGGTGGCAGGTTGTGTACCCTCGCTCGAGGTGACAGCTGTGAGCCACAGCACAGTCGTGTTGCACCCGTATCCCCTCGTACTTGTGATATAGGTGCAATGAAAGGGCAGCACCATTGGGAATGTGAATTGATGCTTCCTTTTCTGGTTGCCCACTTGCATCTAGACTGTTGATTTTGGAAAGGTGTAAGTAGCAATGTAAGAAGTTCAACTTCAGCAAGTGTTAGAAAAAGTTAATTTAGTGAAATACTCATCAAAGATGCTCCCTGGCCTGCAGTCCAAACATTTTTTTGTGCTTGGAAAACTGACCTGTATCTTTAATTTAAGGCACAGAAAAGATAGCAGCATGTTGCAGAGGAACAGTTATAGCAAAAGTACTCCTTCAGAGGCACTGCCTATAGAGCAGTGATGAGGAGCCTAACGGAAGGCAATGCCTGCATTTTCTGAAGACTCTCTTAGGGCTACACTGACAACTCAACTTGCTAAGTTTGGTATCCTTAAACTCTAGCTTTGGAAATCGTAAGACCAGATAAGATGGATCAGATTTTCTTCTAAATACAAAGTTGTAATTCTCATTGGTTCCCAAGAGAAATTAGATCACACTAGAGTCTGTGTTTTTGCTAAAAGCGAGCAAAGGAGATACATAAATCCTACAAAAACATTTAGAGTTCTGCATCATGATTTTGAGCGTTTCAGATCAATGATATTGAGCGTTGCAAAAGGAACACGGGCATGGCTTTAAGCCTGCACTCTTCTGAGTATGAGATACAGTCCGAAGCTTTGATGCTATTCTTGGTACTTTTTCATTACCAGCTATATCTCAGCATTGTTAACTGTTTTTCTATGAAGGTTAATGCCAGAATGCTAGTCCAACTGGATCCTGAATTTGTCCAATCTGGCAGTTTCTGTGCTCTAAGGTAGGGTGGGAAAAGCACAGTTTGTTTTTTTTTCTTTTTCTGCATCCTCTTTTTTTTTGTAATCAGTAAAAAGTCAGCCAAACATTTCTAGCCTCCTCCAGGAAACATCCCTGATAAGTATAGCACTGAGGCACTTAATGAGCAGGGTTAACGGGTGTGCTTAATGTTAAGCATATTTTTAAGTGCTATGCTTTGAATCTGAGTCTTGGAGTAGTTCATTAAAGAGAAGCAGCAAACATTTATGAATTTCTGGACTCCTATCTATAAACTATGTAATCTGCAGTCTTCAATTCACTGGTGAGAGGTTAATTAACTTCCATCTTCTGCTGGTTTTGCTCATCCAAAGCAATGCCACATATTGTCTATTCCTCTTCAACCCTTCTTGAGCCAGACCCAGGCTGCGATGTTGTGTGAAATTTGGAAAGGACTCCTAGGCCTGACGCTTACAGACCTGCCTACCATGTAATGCCAAGCACACATTTGGTTTATTAGTGTTTTCAGGCTTCACTGTTTTACTGCATGCTTAAATTTGTTTTTGTTTTCTTAAACACACCAAAATGGGGTGGTTACCTAGTGGCTATTTGCAAATAGTTACTGTTTACAAGCAGAGTTTATTTTTAGTCCTCTGACATGGAAAACAGCTTGAAAACTTGAGCTTTTAAGTGATAAGCATCAGAAGTAAAGAAGTTAATATATATTTAAATAATCTAATTAGATTGCAATGTGTTAAGAGAGTTTGAGGCAATTCAGATAACCATATGTGAATGTTTATGATCGGCAAAATTGTTTTCTATATTTTGGCAGTTCTGTTTGTTTTCTACATAATTTGTGAAAAATATTTTGTAGACAAAGTAGTTGGTAAGAGATAAGAGAAGAAATAATAAGCCTGAAAGTTGTCTCGCAGGCCTTGAGTAGTTTATCGCTTATTCTTAAGAGTAATTTTAAAAATAAATAGTATCGTGTAAATATCTCCATTATTATATGTAGTTGATTATAATTCCATATGTACATTCTATGTATATGTATGGGTGAATAGATACATATGTGTGTGCTGACTGCTTCTTACTACAGTTCAGTTCTCTTCCCTTTTCCTTATTTCTCACTTTTCCTTTTTTCAGCCTTTTAAGGTTTCTGGATTTTTGGTTGCCAGCTTTTCCTTTTTCAGAACTGTAGCGTTTGTTTCTTTCACTTCTTGACGCAAATCCTGCTGTCGCCTAAAGTGTAGCTTCAAGCAGCCCTTTGTGTAACTAAAAGAAATTAGCTAAATAGCACTGTTTTAATTAATTTCAGGACCGCCTCTTCTTCGTCATGGAATATGTAAATGGAGGAGACCTAATGTTTCAAATCCAGCGCTCACGCAAATTTGATGAACCTCGATCTCGCTTTTATGCAGCAGAGGTCACATCGGCACTCATGTTTCTCCATCAACATGGCGTCATCTACAGGTACTTTTTTTTTTTTTTTTTTTTTTCGGATCCAAAATAAAGTATTCTTGAGGCTTAGGGCTGGTTTTGGCTGGAATCCTCTGTCTCTTAGCAACCAGATTTAGATTAGTTGTTTGTTCCAATTTGCTTACATAGAACTTTTGGGCCTGTTTATCATTCCGAATGTTAACATTTGAATGGGCTCCGCGGCAATCGCCAGCTGTGTGTGCCAGTTTTGCATTATAGCACAAATAAAGCGTTTTTGAACAAGCTTGGCACAGTGTGACCTAGAGGTGACCTTGCTGCAGATCCGCGCAATCTCTTCACTTTCCTCTCTGTGCCATGGATTTCCTCTCGTTTTCTAACTCCCTGCCGCTTCCTGAGTTTGTTTGTCCTAGTTGTCTCCAGTCTGATAGAAGTGGGATAGTAGTTTGCAATGCTTTACTTTATGCCCCTTCCTCTTAACTGTTTGGGCAAAGCCTTAGTCACCAGCAGGAAGTGGCTCCGTGCAGGCAGCTTTGATTTGCTTGCAAGTGGCCCTCATCTATTTGCAGAAATAGAATCTCAGAATCTCGAGTCTTGGACCCACATGCACACACAAAAAATGTGCATATTCTAGCTATGCTGTCAAGAATGCATTTAGGGGTAAGCATTTATTCGTAACAATTAAGAATCACTTAGGAAATTTTCAATCTACTGTCAATGTGTTTATTAAGTCTTTATCTTGTCACTCCATCCTTCCTCTCCTTTTTACTTGTTTTAGCAGCCTATTGTTGCTTCTGATAAATTCAGGCTCTTACAGGCAGAACAGTTTATAGGTTTTGCAGTACGGGTCTGTTGTGTCTTACTAAAACCCCTGAATACTATGGATTTAATTGAGACTTGATGTTCGTGCCCTCTTTGTGGTTATCAGTTTTGATTTTTGGAGTGAGCAGGCGATCTTAGATTTCTTAGCAATAGCATCAAGAGAGGCTATGGAATTTATTAAACACATGGAATCACTTTTAATGCTGCTCCTGAGAGCTTTAGAAATGAAAGAAGCTAATTTTAACTAAATAATTTTTAGTAACCCGTACTGGGCAGCAGCAAAAGTTGTTGTCTTTCCCACCAACAGGAATTCTGAGTGAAAGTTCTCACAGAGTAAGTCTCCTTTCCAGAGACATCACAAACAGCAGGAGGTTGTGTCTTCTAAGCAACAGAGGTCTTTGAAAATTTTCTTTCAGTCAAAAATCCATCTTTCTTTAGAAAACTTCTTTTGCCAGCTGTAGCTCTTTGTCTCCCGTTTCTACTGGTACTTGGTTCCATGTTTGATGCACACTGACTTTGACTTTTTTCTCTACCTTTATATAAATTTGTTTTCAATGCTGAAGATTCAACTATAATTCTAAACTTTGCCAATATAACATTTCTGTCTTCTCTGTATTTATTTTCCAAGCAAATATATTTGTCGTTTTAGATAGTAGAAAGTGGCAGTTTCAGAAAGTCATAAGGAATCCACAGTAAAGGAGCAGACAAATTTGGTGCTTTAACAAGTTAAAGATTTTGAGGATTTGTTTCCATAAAAACATGGAGATGATTTCCCTTTCCTAAAGGTGGTATTTATCTACATTGTAATTAACAGTCAGTTTAATGGCTGCAGTGAACCTGTCGCACAGAAAAATCCACATTGGTAAAATTACCTTCCTCCTGCTGGTATGCAGCTGATATGCACCCCTTTTCCCTTCCACCTCCCATCCTTTCACACACATTCCCTTTTCTTGCCTCTCTCTCCCTCCTCTTCCTCCCTTTTGCCTTGCTTTATGCGTAGCTTCTGCTGTGTGTGTTGGCCCCAAGCTGGACTGAATCACTCCGTGTGCATGTGTTCTATCTTTGACTTTTTATTGTCCTCAGAATGGTTGGATCCCAAGAGAAATATCATTATGGTGGAACAGTGCTTTGTAATTTAAAGTCTGCAAGATACATTCAGCTTTTGATTCCAAGGCTATGCTGACCTGGCCAGTGTGTTAGTGGCATGGTGCATGAGGTGCATCATCACACAAGGCAAAAGAGGAGAAATAACATGGATTGCAGGATGAAACAGAAAAGAAAGAAAAAAGTATTAGTAGTATATCTGGTCTTATTCAGCTTTGGCACAGGCTTGTGGATCTGCAAAGTGTTGTGGTCCATAAGAATAGCTTCTTTTCCTCTCTGAGGACTCTTAAGAATCCTCCACATAATGCATAATAATATGTATCTCAGTTACTCTATAGAGTACAAAGAGAAGGAAGAAAATAGAGATTATCTGACAAGAAATTAATCATAAGAATATGTCACAATTCATTCAGAGTGTGCCAAGATTTAGGGGAATATATATTGCAGTTGCCTTGCATGGAGCAGTTTCAGTCTGATGATTCAGTACCTCTCTGCATCATTTGTTGCAGCATTCAAAATGCATTGGGATCAGGTCACTCCCATACATCACCAGAAGCTTCTATTAGCTGCCAAACAAGGAAAGGAAAGAAAAAAAAAAAAAAGAAAACAAACAAAAAAACCCCCAAACCTATGCTCTTGAATTGCTACCAGTCATAACTACCTAGCCTACCTTCATATTTTTAATAAATACCTGTCTTCCATGTAATTATATCTCTAGAAAAAACATTGTGGTGTGAAATTAATGGTTATTCTCGAAAGTGGGAAATGCCGCTTGTGTGGGCAATACTTCAAGGAAAGTGGAAATACATAAATAAACGAACATGTTTGATGGAAATGCAGGTTTCAAAATAACTGCTATGCCTTCTGAGCTTTTTTCAGCCATGTATATGGAAGTATTTGTTTGGAGCTAAACATAGCTATACTTTTGGAAGTAAATAACTAGCTGTAGCTAGTGCTTTGGCTTGTTGGTTAGATTTTAGAAAGTGCTATGATGATACTGAATGATCATCTTTTTTAATAACTAGCTTATCCTCATTTCCCCTGAAGTTCAAAGGGAAAGTTAGTTCCCTGTTTGGCAATGGAAATTATTCTTTAAGTTCACGGCTTTGCAGCTGGCACAACAGCAGCTCCCAGACTTGTCCAATTATCTGTGTGTGCTCACTGGGATTATGCACCTTTTGACATGCATAGAGTTTACACTGGAAATAAAGATTTAAGTTCATGGTTTTTGTAAATAAAGAACTTGCTGTTACTAAATTCATTCCGCTTGATGTAGAAAACTTTACGATAATTTACACTATGGAATTTTTAAGGATCATAGGTTACTGTTGTGTCTAAAACACTTCAACAACTTAATAGAAATGTTTGCATAATCCCTGCCACTTTTCCTCTCATCTGGCATTCAATTAGTCATTCATATGTCAAGCTGGGGCCTGATAATACAAGGAGAGTCAATCAGACACTATGGATATTTCTATCACAATTTTTGGCAGCTATTATTGTTTGTGTTATGCAATTGCATCGCTACGAAAAAATGTAAGCAAGCTTCAGGAATTAAGGGCTAGACCGTGAATCTCATTTTGCCTGTGAGTTGAGCTGGACTTTGAACTCGGTGATGAAAGGTTGTGGACTGAGTTCACTGTCACCTGTCTGTGGAGTCTGGCATATTTAAAGTCACTCATCAACAGCTTAATGTATCTTTTCACTTAAGGGAAGATGCACCAAACTGGGTGTTAAGAAACCGTAAGTGCAATGCATTGCTCTTATACTGATTTTTTTTATATTTCTGTGTACATTACACAGTTATATGTAAATGTGGCATGTTCTCATTTAACCTGGAATTGTTGGACTGGATGCAGGAATTTCTGGGGTCGGAGGAGTGTGGCTCTGGGTCTCATTGTGGGAGTTCAAACAAGGTGAACACAAGTAGCCCGTTCTGGCCTTAAATACATACAAAGATTTCTTGTTTCCCTAGCTGAGGACATCAGCATTAGAATAGGGTACCACTTCATTAAAAAAAAAGCCTGTGCGCCTAGTTAATATTTGATTTAAAGAAGAAGCATGTGAGCAAAACAGCTTGTTTCAGGGAAGACTCGAGGAGCCAACAGTTACATATTGCACTGATGTCTGCCATTTTTCAGCACCATTCAAGTAATTAAACAGGGTGCTCTCACTGAAATGCAAAATAAGCATGAAAAATAACTGGCAGATTCATGTCATCTGCCTTGTCTTGGCTCATTCCTCTGGTTGAGAATCTAATGTCTGTGTAGAAGATGTAGCCTCCAAGTTGTGCAGCGCTCGGTCACAGAGGGGCAACTGGGGCTATCGGTGACATGAAGCAACACTCGGGTCTGTAGCTCACTGCAGGTTCCCGAGGCTGGTGCACTTTGTAATTAGTGCATAGTCTGTGACGAAGGATTATTAACGCAGAGCTGAGGAGAATGTGAATACAAATGTGCTGATGCGGGTCCTTGAGAACCTCCAGGCTTTTCTCTTGCACAAGTGTGCTCTTTGAATGCTAGCTGAGCTCTTCCTTGGCTGATCGGTTTTGCGAGCCGTCCCATGTCTCAGGGCAAACCGCAGCAGTGTTTCAGAAAGAACAACTGCATAAAATTAAAAGCGCTTTCATTAGCGTGTTTTTCTGTGAGATACAGAATATTTAGAAAGTCTGACTTCAGTGGTGTATGATTCAGTGCACCCGTGGCAGAGTAATAAGGAGTTATATTTACACTGATGAAAACGTTGCATGGTCAGTGGTTAGCATGTTAAAAGTCATCATTCTCCCCAGTTACCTCACCGGGTTATTTCTGAATGGCAGCAACCAAATAAAATGATTGAAACACATTCCAGGCCCCTTTCTTTTGGCTTTTTGAAATACAGAACTAAAACTCAGAAGGACTTAGGCAAGGAGCACGCTGGTTTAATTTTTTAGTATGCAAAGATCATCTTATTGCAAATCTAAACCATGAAGAATTGAAGTGTTTTTTGAACTCTGTCCCATGCAGGAGGGTGAGAAAGACCTTGCACCCTAATGTAGCATATTCAGGCTGAAGCACGGGGATATCCTGGACTCTACCCTTTCCCCACAAGTTGCATGCTGCAGGGAGCTGCTACTGCAGTTTGCTTTGGCTCAGGTGAGCAACGAGCCAGCTCCATCCCCTGCGGTGAAAGCAGGAAGCAAGGGGTGAGCTGTGGTACTGCGGGGGAGCCCGAGCCCCCCACGCGCAGGGACCGCTGCCGGCATCGTGCGCGTGCCCCAGGGACACGTTCGGGCTCTGCCCTACAGCGTCCCGTGTCCGAAACGGAGCGCGAGCTCTGAGGGGGTTTATTTGGCAGCCTTCTGCCCCTTTGCGCTTTGCTGCAGTGGTTCGAGGCCGGCCGGCCGGCATGAGGCACATAAATAAGCAGGAAGTGCTCCCGCAGGAAGAGGCAGCGGGCTGGGCTGGAGAGGAGCCGGGCGGCGGGAGATGTGAAGCAGGAAGGAGGGCCGGTTCCCAGGCCCCTGGCAGCCCGAGCGAGGGAGGCCACCCTGCCATCTGCCCGGCTTCTGTATTGTGCTCCGAGCCGCTGCTGCTGCATGCGGGAGCCTGTGACAAGATTTCCAGCTGTGGAAGGATGAGTAAAGGCTGTGGGAATAGGATATGAACCATGTGGTCTTGCCAACAGCAGCCTCCTTGCTGGATTTCTGCTGGTGTGGGGACACGGGAAAGCCCTTAGCTGGAGTGCGGGGGAGTTGGGTGTGCAGGGGAGCCCTCGTGGGCAGCTGGAGTTTGGAGGAATGGAGAGGCAACATTGCCCTCCTTTGGGGAACGGCAAGTTGCTTCCAGGGGGAGTTCCCAGCAGCAAGGTCAGCTGGGTTTGGGGCTCGTTTGTTTGGTGCAAGGTTTTCTTGTTTAATGCCCGTTTGTATAATGCTGTACTGTGTAAATAAAGCTCTGACCTTTACCTTCTGATAACAGTATAGGTAACGTCAACTGAGAGAGGGCCGGGAGTGGGGACCTGCCAGGGTTAATGCCAAGTTTACATTCCTGCGAGGGCAGCCGTGTTCCGGTGTACGCCGCAGAAACGGCGGCAGCGCTTCTTAACAGATAACAGCGGCAAAACGTTATAAAATGTATTTATATTTGTTTCTGGGTGGATGTCAGTGATTTTAGGACGACTGATATGTGTACTTTTATAACAGGAAGAATGTGTGTTATCTCTCTGCATTTGGTAAGAAGATTTAAACTGAGAGAAGCACATGCAAAACAAAAATGCACTAGAATTGCAGCACAAGACAGAAATTTACTGAAACAAGAAGGTCCCTGTAGTTTTCCTAAAATGCTGGGCTGTAGCTTTGTTTCTGCAGAAACAGGCACACCACTTCCAAACAAAGTCATGGTCTTCAAACAGCTTTCTAGAGGAAGAAAAAAGAATATGCTTTGTTTTGCATTGCTATAAAACTCTGGAAGTGTTTCCTAAATATAGTTCTGCTGTGAACGGACAAAAGTTAGGACTGAATTTTGTCATGCCCTTCTGTCATGTTTGTCTCCAAACAACGGAAAATATTTCTATAACCCGGTTGCAGTGGTGTTGGCACTGGACCGTGTTAAGGGTGAGGCTTTGCCCCTTCGCTCGCTATGGGGTAGCATCTGCCAGCGTCTCACAGTCATCCAGCAAAGGGCGCAGAAGCCGCGGCTTTAAGGCGAGAGGTGTTTGCCAACCTCTCGAGATGCAGCAGAGAAGCTGGAGAGTAGTGCAAAATGTTAGATCATAATATGCAAGCAACTCTGTATTTACTGTTTTTAAAATAGTGACATTAAAAATAGTAAACAAATTTGTAAACAAAATTTGGATGCTGCAGTGCTGCTGAAGACACTTGGATACCACTTCTCCCATCTTTTGCACAGGACCTGGCTACATTGGGCTCTGGGTTTGCATTTTTTCTCTTTTCTCCCCCTTTGCTCTCCCTTTCCTCCCTGCTCGTTATAAAAAGCCTGTCAGCTGCTGCCCCAGCAAACACTTCTGCATGCAGGTCGCTCCTGTGCTCATAGGCTGAGCGTGACTGCACGAGACGCTTCACACGTGGGAAGTGCGCAGCACCCTGTGTGATGTGGGGCCTTTGGTATGCCTTTTCACATCAAAAATCTATTTATTTTGAAATGCGTTATTGTTGTTATTGTTGTTATTACATTTGAGAAAGCACATAGCATATATTGTTTACCATTGCAAAAGACTATGGAAAACAGTTATTTAAGCAGCCTGAAAGCAAATTTAACAGAGTTATCATTTAAACTTTTGAAAACTTTAGAAGCAGAGCTGACAACTCTTACTCATGTAAGAGAAAAGAAATAATACCGCTTGGGAGAAGAGGCCTAATGAACTAAAACAGGAAAAGTAAGAAACCCAACATTTTTGAGAGTGCATCAAAAGCTTTATGACCACCAGCATAAGCAGAGCAAGGACTAGGTGGGACGCGGCTCGGCCAGCTGCCCCTCACCTGCCCTCTGCGATGGGGAAGCGGAGCAGAGGGGAGCAGGTGCCCATGACTGTGCTGGCAACGGATGGAAAGGTGAGAGGTAGCAAGGGCAGAACACTAAGAATTAGCTACCTTCGTGTATTCAGGATTGATGCTCACCCTGTCCACAGCTGCCAGTGTTTCACCGAGTCCGAGTAAGCAGCTGCCAAGAGCTGTGGGCTTTGACAGAAATGTATTGTCTTTAGTGATACTCACCTGATGTCACAGCTTGAATTCAGACTTGGTCCCCAGCCTGAATTGGCTCCTGAATTAGGCTGCTCCTGCCCGGCAGTGTCTGAGAGCAGAAGTTTCCTGGCCCCAGGGAGTGCCCGTGGCCTGGGTGTCCCTGGTGCCGCAGAGCAGAGCGTCCGGCTTCGGCATCGCTCCCAGGGAAGGGCCGGGACCAAGCAGGGAAGGGGGCTGCGGTGCGCCCGGCGCCGTGCCGCGTCCCGGCGGCGCTGAGCGCGTCCTCGGCACCAGCAGAACGTGCCAGCAGCGGCAGCGCGTGGCCGCGGTCCCCCCAGGAGATGCAGAGGAAGGGGTGGCTCGGACAGCTGGGTACGGGCTGATACAGTGGCTGCTACGGATGCACCTTGGTACAAAACTGAAAGAGCAACTCTGGAACATACCCGCAGCCCACGTAATACAGAAGTAGTGTCCTTTTAAAAGAAAGAAAAAAAGAAAAAAATCAGAGAACTAGGCCACTCATAACCTAAACTGAGGAACTCCACATGTTCAAAGTGTGGAATATTAAGGATAAAATTAAGTAGAAACAAATAAACGTTATGGCACTCAGCAGGTATTTACTTGATTTATTACACGGTTTCCAAGGGAGATCCTATGTCTATTAACACCCATTAAAAAAGAATGCCTAAATATAGTCTAACAAACATAAATAATGAGTCAGATGGATTTGCTATGGTCAATTAAGTGGGTAATGGATATTTAAAAGGTTCCAAACATCAATAAATCTGAAACAGCTCTGAAGGAGTACTTGTAGAACAAAAATAATATGCGCTTAAGGAACTGCCTAAGTACATATTTACCTAAACTTAACCACCAGGAGGAGGACAGCAAGCATTTATGGTACTGTATGATGAGGACATAAAAAGATGTACCAAATGCGTAGAAGTTCATTAGCTGAAAATTCGTAATAACTCCAAAGGGGCCAATGCAATTTATAATGCTACATTAATATCCTAAAGAGGCCCCGATACTCATTTATACAAAAACCCTTAAATACTTGATAGAATAAAGAGAGTCAGGGTGAGAGAATCCCTTTCAGCAGCGCTGTTCTTTAGGCTGATTCTGCCTTCAACCTCTGAAATTTCACAAAGGAAAAATGAGGGGATCTTTTGTCAGTCTCTGCAAGATCCTAGCAGTACACGTGCACTCACAGCAGGAGAAATGCTCTGGTTTTCTATCGATGGCCTCAGAATCATACTGCAGACCCCTCAATATTTCATTTATTATGTTGTCAGCTTTTAATGCAGTACTACAAAGTTGCTTCAGAGACTGTAAACTAATATTCACATTTGTTTCAGGGGTGAGTATTGCTGAGTTTAATATATCATATACGTGTCTTCGTGATAGAGAACAACTTTGCTATTTCTCTCCTATTTTGTTTTTAGTGTGTTTTAATTATTTTTCTCAGAGATTCATTTGTTTATGCATTTAAATTTGGAGCGCAGGATGTGATAATGCATAATGAAATTATGTGATAAATGTGATTACAAATTGACGTGAAGGTATAGAAGCTGCTGTCTGGTATATGAGAGACTCGTCCTTTAAAAATGGTGATTCTTATTTACAGGAAGAACTTTCTGACATGAGCTGAGCAAAGCAGTTTCGCTGTGGGATTAAAATGTACTCAGTGTGCTCAGTTTAAGGCTGTCAGAAGACTGCAAAGAGACCTTATTGAACATTGTAATTTAATGAAATTTTATGTAAAATAATTCTTCCATAAACTGTGTAATTATGTTTCTTGCTGGTGTTGCCCACGTAACTACCTGAAAGTTTTATAGGATAATTTCTAATCTTAAGACCATAGAGCGTGGTTAGCAGAGCTCCGAAGTATAATGCTACAGGCTAGGCACAGAATTTTGAAGTTTTGAAGGCTCAAATTCTTTTTTTTTCTTTTTTTAGTGTTGAGGAAATTGTTCAGGAACAGCTCATTTTGTTTGCCCTGTGGTCTTGCTGAGTATTGCCAGTATTTACAAGCAGGGTCTACCCAGTGAGCAGCAAATGTTGCAGATGAAGATGGTCCTTTAGCCTCCCAAGATGCACACTCAGAATTTACTCTTTTTTGGGCCTGTCCATGCTAAGCACAGGCCTCTGTGGCCTCTGTCTGGAAGCAGCATTAGAGTCTTATTTTCTATATAGCTCAATGTAAAAGGGAGATGCAACACGTATTCTTTCAGGTATTTTCTTGAATAACAAATAATAAAGTTTCTGCTTAATTTTGCCAGAATCCCTCCACTATAGTCATTGTCTAATAGAAATACTGTTTATCTTACAGAATTTTGAAAACCACAGAAATTCACGTAACAGAATTCCCTTAGAGATTAAGAAACAGAAAAGATTTAGCTCATTGGTTTTGCAAGAATTTCTGCAGAAAACAGTTAAACTCCTCTTGAATGGTGATGTTTTGATCCTTCTTACATTCAGCATGGTTAGAAAAGTTTCTGAATTAAGAGCCTGAATACCCTTCCCTGGTTCAGATCACATGATTGTGTAAAAAGACATTAGGCATGTGAACTATGCTACTGAAATCAGAATAGAAGCAGAAATTATTAAAATCTTTCCTCTGGTGAGTCCATATAAGCAAACATTTTTTTGGGAGCAGCATTCTTGCTGCGTTACATCATTTTATTTATGCTATATAAATTATTTAATCTGTTTTGTGTATTATTACATGTTCTTCTCTTTGGAAGAGCTCTCCATAAAAAGACCCAAAAGGACCCAGGAGGTTGAACTGAATCCAAAGTGAGGATGGAAAAATGAGTATCTGTACAAGGTTCATTACAGAGTTATTTATTTATTTATTGACTAAGAAAGCATTCTTCTCCATGGAAACATGATATGGAACTTTAACAGGAGCCTGCTTGCTTCTAGGAGCTGTATTTGTTCCTTGCTAAGGACACCCTTGGGAGCACAGGGAAGAGAATTCTGATAGATTTGTTTCTTTTTATAAAAGGGAACACTGTATGCAAAAACCTTCAGCAACCCTTTTCTGTTATGCTGTCTGTGTATTACTAAGTTGTGAAGGGCCTTGGCTATTGCATAAAAGGCACTAAATGCCACTTCTTGCTGACCCCTTAATGGCTTGCTCAGGATGTGCTTCTCCTGTGTTTGGCTTATTTATTCTATGCCCTATGCTGGAGTTGTCAAAAAAATCTTTAAATGTCCATAGAGAGTTTTGAGCTTACTCTACCAAAAAAGAAATAAACAAAATAAAATAAAGCAATAAAAGAAAAACATAAGAAAGAGAGAAAATGTGAAAATGCAGATCGATTCAACTTAGAAAACTCAGCTCCCAACATAACAAGCATTATTAAGGAAGCAAAAGATTTGTGCTACCATTTACAAGCAGATTACAATATTATAGGAGTTCTTTGTCTTCACTCTGTTCTCCCCTGAGTACACTGAAGGTCTGGTGCCGTGAGCAGCACAGAAGGATTTTAGCTGGAAAATGTGGATTTATATAAGCCTAACTAGCAACATGTCACGTTTTGTTTTGTTTTTATATAGAGAACCTCATCTGAATTAAACAGAGAAACATTTCTAAAGCTTTGTAACCTTTAAAAAGAAAGAGGGAGGATAGGGCTTAAGGCAAGCTTTGGGTATCAGCTGCACTAAGTAGCCTCTACGTTACGCATCTCTGTTCGGTAGGTAGAAAACGCCCTGGTCGTGTGATGGTTGCATGAGTCGGCTTTCAGTCTCGTCACTACACTGCTATGACGTTAATCCGTAGCAGAATTCGACCAAAGCACAGGGGTTTCTGAGACCCTGTAGGGAAAACCAAGTGGCTTTTCCCTTCTTTACTAAGTCAACAATATATTTGGAACTGGTCACTGGCTAGGAAGGAATCAAAGTCTGTGTTATGTTAGCTAGTAAACGAATGTCAGTAGAAACTAGTGAAAAAAGGTGGAAAAAAAAAAGGTGGGGGTTTACTCTAGAATAAAATACTGCTAGAGCATAGCACAGGGATGCCATATAGCTGCAATATACTGGGTGTCTGCACTTAGGGTGACAACAGGATTAATGGATTGCATTGAATTAATTTGTGATGTCGCAGCTTTGACCTTGTTTTTAACAGTCATTTGAAAACTTACTTTCAGTCTTAGGAGGCAGCTTATGGAAGCGATAGGTTTGCAATTGAGGGAAGTTTTCGGCCCTGTATCATGACTTTGAGTGAAAACCTGTCTACACTAGTATGCTTATATCATACTAAAATAACAGTGGTACTGTTATGCAATGTTGACCTTTAGGCTAGGGTAATTTTAAGCCTAACACGCTAAACACTGTTGAAGAAAACCATCTAAATGACAAATTCAGAAAGACTTATTTTATACATCTGTGATTTAAGGAAGAAAATTGGAGATCTGGGATGAGATCCAGAACTAAACCTCTCAAAGAAAAAGACTGGAGTAGTCAACTTTAGCTGGTTAAAGATATTCTGATCCTGTTTTTCTCTCGTGTCTTGACCTTAGTAAAGTTCACCTAGTATGTAATGGAAAAAACAACAGGTTTGATAGCAAAATGCAGGAAATGCCTTCAATCATGGCTGATTACAGTAGCAGCTTTTCTTCTGTTGTTTCTATTTTTTAGAATGCTCTTTCTATGTGCCTGAAACAATGTAGAATAATAGTGCTTTGGAGCCCTTTGTTTTGTGTTTCCAAGTAGGGCAATTAAATGTCTGGCTTTTCAATGGATATGCATACTCTTCTGGATACCGGCAGATTTTGCAGTCAGGAGACTGCAATATGAGAAATGTGAGAAAAATTAAGAATTGTTACAGGGCATAACTTTAAAACCTACCAAGCTTTGTGTATGTGTGCGGCAATTCCAGTGTACGTAACATGCCAGATAAATGTAGAACCCATTTTAAAATCTACCTTTGCTTGGCTACTTCCTACAAAAATGGAAGTTTCACCACTACTGTGAATGAGAACAGGATAAATCCCTAGTAAGACACACAAAGCAGGGAAGCAGCTATACAGAAAATATGCAGCAGCTCAGATTCATCTCACTTAAATTTAGAACGTAACTAAAGCCAATGAGTCAGGAACCCGCTTGTCCTAGGCTGCATTTGCAACTGCTGGAGAAAACTGGGCATCTCTAGGGAGCTTTTGCACAGTCTGTGCACTATCTACTGGGAGATTCCTGTCTCCTAGATGGGCATGGAGAGAACCTGGGACAAACTGTGGTAACCCCATCCAAAATCTAATGTTTGGTGAGAGGAATCTGGGCCAAAATCCTGAAAAAATGCATGGAAGAAAATTATCATCAGAACAAAGCAAAATGTTTCAGAAGTCTGGTTGCTTTCATGTGGAAGGTAAATTTAAAACCGGGATGGAATTGTGATTGATTGCATGGCATCCTTTTATTCTGTCTTTTCTGCTTCATTGCTGAGATACTCAAGTGAGGGGAACTTTCTAAGATGCATTTCTTGTTCGTGTGTTCTCCTATTTTATGTAAAAAAACTTTCTATGAAGGAAGCAGAGAAAGTATGTCAGTTTTTTCAGTTATCACAGAACTTGTATGCATGAAACCCCAATATTGTTTTATTTTCTGCCTGTTCGCATAATTTGTATTGCATTGTTGTTGAAATGATGGTGACTTTGCCATCTTTACCTACTAAGAGCACCCAAAGAAAAGTTGCTCTTGTTTTCAAAAGGCAAACTTATGAACTGATCAAATGCAAAAAGTGCTTTAGTATGCCTGTTGATAAAGTTGCTAGGTTTTCTAAACTTGATCTGACAAGCTTTTCTAGCTTCATGCCATCCTTTCACTATCTTTCATCAAGTGGCTTTATCAAATAATGATTTAGAATTGTTTTGCTTAAAAGGATTATAAATGTACATAGTAGGCACTTTTAGTTTGCACTCCGCCTAACCTATTGTTCTAATATGCAATCTAATGCTTATGTTATTTGAGATATAAAAAAAATAAGAACACAAAGCACGGAACCTCACAGAGTAAAGCACCCCAGCTTGAGCGTGTCCTGGGCTAAACCCCGGAGCACCGTTGTCTGCAGCGGGATCGCTGAGGAGTCAGCGAGGACAGGGGTTACCGCGGGCCGTAGCTGGCAGTGCCCTAACGTTCCGGCTTTGTCGGGGAGGTTGAAACAGGAATGGCACAGACTGCAGCCTGTCACTCGCAGCCAAATAGCTGGGTGGTTAGGAAATCTTTAAAAATCTTTAAAAAAAAGACAGAACCATTAGTAGCCTTAATACCAAGCAGTCACATGTGAGGTAGGAGACCCGAAAGACCAGGGGCCTCAGCTAAGAGCACGTCTCCAAGAGGAGGACAGTGTTCTGAGCAACAGGCTTGCAGCTCTTCGCATGCTACTTTTGCAAAACCTTTGAAAAGTGTGAAAAAAATGTTTTATTAAATCTCAAGGAACTTTACAGAGTGACAGATTTATTTCCTAGCTAGGTTAGCTGTAAGTTTATGGGACAGATCGTCGTATACCATAGGCCCAGTATGAAGCTAGCTCTGTTTAAGATCTCCAGCTGGTGCAAAAACGCCAGGCTTGCCGGCCATGTGAAGACAGAATTGCCTCTGGAGTTCATTACAAAACTTGTCTAAATCAGGGCGCCAAATACAGGCTAAGAAACAGGTACTGTTGTAACTCTACATCCCGTTCTGGCCTTAGGCTCGTAGAGAAATTACTGCTTTCCCAGGTAGGGGTCATGGAAGGACTGGATTTAAAAAGCAGCATGATGCAAGTACAAAAGACAATTCTCTCTTGAAAAGGAGACAGAGACCACTCCCCTGGTGCTTAGTCAGTTTTTGAGAATGTTTTATGTAATGCATATTTAAACTTCCAGAAAGTTCACTTCTGCTCACAAATAAAAATGTGGAAATAATAAGAAAGGAAAAGCAACACAAAGGAAAGCTGTTGAGTGCTATATATTTATTTGTCGGCACATCATTTTAAGGAAACTCAGCATAGTAAGATAAGCAAATTGTGCACTTGTAGCGCCCTAAGCTGCTACCGACAATTGTAATAAAGTTATGGTCAAAGCCATTAGAAAGCCGTATATGGAAATTATTGTATATAAAATGTTTTTATGTTACCAGAAATGTCACTAGTTTCCTTAAGTTTGCCTCTTAATGACTAGTGTTTACAGAGCCACCAATGGCATTTATGTGTATAACTCGCTCTGATTTTCTTGTAAGGTAGCAGCAAACTTCCACATGCTACTTGCCTCGTCCTTTCTCTGACACCCTTCATAGTGCATAGCCTATTTGCAGATGACATGGGGATGGACATTATGCTAGACAGGGAAAGTAAATGCATGGGGTTTAAAAAGTAAACATGCACTGACAGAAAGTGTAGCAACAGTCACATTAAAAATCAGCATTTCCCATTAATATCAGATTTTTTCATTTATCTCTCCCCTGTACCAGGAATTAAAAAAAAACAACCTTTGCTGGTGTCTTTTGAACAAAATATTTAAAGCAACGGAAGGTTCCACTAATGAAGGACACTCCAGATATATTTAGCCCATAATTTATGTATGGAGGTTGAGATTAAGTTGTTGAGATTTAATCACAAGAGGTAATATCTGAACATAAAAATATTTCATTTCT
Organism: Nothocercus julius; assembly: GCA_013398735.1. Classification (NCBI taxonomy): domain Eukaryota; kingdom Metazoa; phylum Chordata; class Aves; order Tinamiformes; family Tinamidae; genus Nothocercus; species Nothocercus julius. The sequence continues at coordinate 8,260,673 of VZSV01000012.1, forward strand.
TTTTGGTTTTTGAGCAGCTTCATCCATCTTGCTGAGATCTGAATGTAGGGCATGAATTACCTGGGTATTTGGGGGACACCAATATATTTGTAGAATTAAGATAAACGTCTTGGTGGATTCATCAGTCTCCTGGAAAATAGTGTTTCAGACAGTACAATGCAAGTGATCCAGATTGTTTGATATTTACTGGTTATGACTGAGGCTTGTGTTGAAAATGCAATGTTACAGCAAAGAGTAGGTTAGTACTAGGCACAGAAGGGATTCGCTGGAGCGAATTGTTTTTGTCCCAAAAATAATCTGTATACCATTGAGTATGGTAAAAAGTAATTCTAGTAATGTAAAAGTCTTACCTTAATTAAAATAGGAAAATAGTTTCAGCTTGCTAAATGAAATTATTAACTGATATAATGAGGATATTGCCCTCAGTTATGAATTTCAATAACAGTAGTACTTGGGTTCTCCGTGTCTTGTTACGGGGAATTTTCTGTCTCACCTTCTGCACTTTCTTCTGTGATGTGACCACTCAGGACATGCAGCAGAGATGGGATTTTCCCATGTTGCAGAACAAAGGCAACAGCAAAATGATTTCAAATGCACTATGGAAAGGGTTTAATGTTGTTGAAAGTCATAAAAAAAAAAAAAAAAAAAAAATTGATCTGCACCTGTGGAGCTTTCCTCTCAGATGTCCTATACACGTTCAGCAAGGTACATTCCTTTACTGAACTGTTATCCTACAAAGAAATATCCTTGCTTCCAATACAGTTGTTTGTAGACAAAAATTATTATCCTTTATAGTTGGGCTACACTCTGAAATGTATATGCTTTCTGGTTTTGTGGCCCATTTGGCAATTAGAGTAGAAACAGATGCTGTGGGGATATTTCATTGTCAAGTGATCATTTAAACCGATATGTGATCATGTTTCTTAGCTGCTTGACCTTGTGGTTCAAATGTGGATCTATTTAGATCCATTAATATTTACCTGATTCAATGGCTACCATTAGCAACATTTGGCAGACTTTCTGATTTTACTGGTTTAAACCCCTCGTGACTATTTAATTGCCTTCAACTGGAAAATTATCTATGTTATCTAAATGACATGCATGACACACATGGCCACACGCGCCAGGTACTTATCTTCCTGGCCACTGTTTGAAATCAGACTTTGGGAATCTGATCCTGTGCAGACCTAAGCGGTTCAGCATTTATGGGAACTGGAAGCTGTCAGTGTCTCATGACGCTGGCATGTGGAGGAATGAATGAGCATTATGGAAGTTTTCTTGCAGGTTGCTTGCAACCGGCCTGCTCTTCTGTTCCGACTTGCATCAACCTTACTATAATCCTGATTCTTTCTTGACATCCTGCCAGTTGCTCCAGCTTCTGAGGTGCTTGTGATGCTGGCAAATATCCAGAAATAGAAGCTAAGGCTTAAATTTCTGTTTCACATTTTCTGAAAGAAAGAGAAGTTAAAAAATATATTTGATGTAACTAACCGCTTGAGTCAACTCAACTGACTGTGCAGATTATCTTGGCAAACAAACCAAAGAGAGAAATAGCTTAATCTAACATTATTGCACCCAAGCAATCTGGGCATTTTCCTAGCTTGAGTGCTTAGGCAGTCTGTAGTTGTATGTAATTACTCAAGCTGCAGGAACTCACTTTGTCAGACACAGATAACTTTTCTTAGTTCCTACAAAGAGAATGCAAAATGCGAAAAAGAAGAATTTAATAGACCTTTGTCATTGAGCTATCTGACACTGTATCATTTGGTAAGCTCTGATTTAGAGGCAGACAGCTGGCGCTAATACCAGGAACCAAGGAAAAGACGGAATGAATCATTCTGTACGGCCAATTCATTTACATTCCAGCAACTGATAGCTATTTACTGTGCTTTCTGACACGATAGGGGAGTTGGCTACTTCTTAGAACAGTTCTGGGGAGATATAATTTCTTAACAACTCTTTTCTATTACTTTAACATTTGTTTCCTCGTCTGCACCCAAATGTTTTTTCCTTTGTTTGTGTCTATGAAAGATTAAAGGACACATGCTACCCATTTTCTCAAGTTTATTTAGTCACTGAACTTTATTTTTCCAAAGTTGCATACATACTTTTATTTTCAAACTGGAAACTGTATATTAATAGAATAGATTTTGAATTGTTTTCAGTGTGCACCGTGGGCTATGGTACTCTTGTGGACTGACTATGAATTTGGCACTTTGGCAGGCTCTCAGATTACTTTTTCACCTCCCATCTGTTCTTCGATGGGAGTCATGCTGCTGTTGCTTTAGTCTCTTCCAGATTTCTTCTGACTTCAACTCTGGTGCACTTTGTGCCAATAAGAATCTACTGGTATTAAATGCCATTAATGCATGAGTAATTAAGCTGATGTCCTCAGTGCCTGGAACAGCATTTTGAAGAGGCTTGTAGACTTTGTTGCTTTGTATTGGCTTGATGGCAGGGTGCCAGGTGTTTTTTGTTCTGCCAAATAGGCTTATAATTTGTTAAATGGTAAGAACCTTGAAATTAACTCATCCTTTTATAGGTTTGCTTGAAATGTCAATGTTGGTCTTTGCAGGTGGTCAGAATTTAATATTTAGAGTCTTGGGTTTATTGCCACAATTCTCTTTTCCTCATCAGGTTACTTTTTTATTCAGATTTTTGGTTGGTTACACCAGTTTTTGAGCCAGTAAGGACAATGGTGAATAGTCTATGATTCTGCACTCTGCGGTGGCTCAGTGTTAGAGCTGTATTACAGTCCAGATTCCCCCAGTTTAGGAGATTCTGGTGTTTCCACCTATACCTGCTTTCAATTCCATTTCAAGTACGTGGTGACATTAAATAAAATTTAAACAACTATAGACCCTAACAGCTCCAGGGCGTCACCTATCACTGCAAAGTCCTGCTTCTGGGATGACAGAGTTAATATGGCTCTGAGATCAGCTTCTACTTTCAAGTGGATCCAGTTTTCTGAGCAACTTTTTGTATTTCATTTGTTCCTGTCATAACTATTCATTTTATGACCTTCTTTCTAATACTCTTCTGCAATCCCGGCTGGAAGTGGTTCCCAGATTACATCAAACCTAATTATGCTTTCATTGATTTATCTAAACATCTTGGCTTTTTGAAATTCAGCTTGTATTTTTCCATTTAGGAACCTATAATGCTGGATTTAGAAGGTTAAAAGATGAAGCTACAAACATAGTTTTCTTTCCCTATCTACAAGTGCCAAATGTTCTCCTAAGATCTTGATGATGTCATAGTCTTGTCTTAAAGCGTGTCTTTGGATAGTAACAATTATGATTCCCTGGGAGAGAAATTTGGGGGATAATTTTTGGAGCTAGGGATTCATTTTGTTTGTTTGACTTCTGTGATGCACAGATAGCTGTGTGATAGCCGTCATCCTGTAAATCCCTCTCCTAACATATGTAGAGGTGATTCTTTGGTTAAATGGTTAGATACAGGGATTTATGTTGTATCCAGTCAGATACTGGTTGTGTGTAGGAGCTGGTAAAAAAGGATGACTTTAAAGAATGTTAAAATATATAGTCTGGCCCAAGGGACCTTAATGTGGGTAATCAACTGAGGATCTTCAGGAGCAGAGTAACTGATCTAGAGATGGGAAGGTCTGGCATAGGGCATATCAGTTGCAAGGAACATTTCTGTGACTGGTATGGATTTCAGCCGGATAACCCATATCTGATAAGACTTGTATCTGTGGGAGACAGTAGATTTACTGTAAGTGAGGTAAATCTGACTTTGTTGGAATATGAGAGGCTTCTTGCACATGCATAAGTCCCTTTGTAATATGTATACTGCACAATTGATTTCTACATGCACAGTAAGTCATCCAGTGCTTCCCAGAAATGTCTGATTTGCTGCACAGATGTGCAATGATTATGCAGCGTTTGAGTAGTAAGTCTAGTGCATCCCGGAAATATTTGCTTTTTATGCTGCCCTGTGAGAAATGCCTGTTAGATTCAGGTCAACCAGCATGTCTGAAAGTCTTCAACATAGGTCAAAAAAAAGATAAATAAATAAATAATAATGCTCGCAGGTAGAATCAGGGAAGAAAATGAACATGTCCGGGGAAATCCAAGCATGCTGTTGCCCTGGACATGTCCAGGGAAATTCCAACATAATGCAACTTCTGAAGGGCTGTTTAATCATTTCATGTGTCTGACAGCTTCCGCGGTGCTATGCTGACTTTGATTCTAAAGACCAGGCATTGACAGGCAGGCATTTCTCCAAAACATATCCTTAGGGTAAGGTGAAGGCTTCTCACTCCTCACTCAGATGGCATTTGCTGGCATTAAGGACTTTTGCAATAAAAACCTGTGTCTTTCTGCAAAGATTTGTTCAAGAGGCTGGCATGGAATTTTATTACTCAGTCAGACTTAGAGCTTCTCTGCAAAGTTACTTCTGATTGATTCCATCTATGGAAACTTCCCTAAGAGTGCTAGGAGCTAAGTTCAAAGCAAGTAGCCACACTTGGAGTCCCTAAAGGACATACGTTGTACACTCGGTTCTTACCTCCCTAGGTGTTCAGGTATGTGCTACAGAGGCACTTAGAGCCTACACAGATATATAAAAATAAAATAAGCCGTGTAAGATCACTGTTGATCACTGTCTGTCTTTTTTTTTTTTTATCATTTATCATTAAATATTATTACTTGTTCTTTGTGTGTGTGTGTGTGTGTGTGTGTGTGTGTGTGTGTTTGATTTATTTATTTATTTTTACTGCAACTGAGAGGTTATTTTGTGCAATGCCTTTCCACAACCTTTCTTAGTGGCAGGTAAATTAAATGGTACCGAACATCCATTGTGTTGGGTGGTGAGATAACCATCAGTGGTATATTTAGAAAACGTGCAGAGGGCAAGACAGGAAAGGTGGATATCCCTTTCTCAACCTGTTTTTGACCTCACCCAATTTAATAACCGAAGAATTGTGTATTTTCTCACAAACACATTTGTAGAGGGTGGTCAGAGACAGCTGCTAAGATGTGTTGTTTAACAATGAATGCAGAATATTCCTGTGAGAGTATTTCCCAGCAGCTTTTGAACTGCGGAAAATAATTATACTTGCAAAGATGGGAGTATTGTCTTTCAGCCCTCTCACTGCAATCAGAATTTTGTACTGTAAGTAAACTTTAGAAATCCAATCCAAAATAATCCAAGTTAAAAAGTAACTATTAATTCAACCTATGTAATCAATAATTTGGTACTCTGTACTAATGCAAAACATGAAGAGTGGCTTCCTCAGTGAACATGGTTCATATTCACATATACAGAATTTGAGATACGTAGCAAGTGAAAGAGGCTGAAGCTTTTCTATGTGTTTCTGGTGCTGTGTTAAAAGCAACTGTGCTATCATGTTGCTAAGGAAAGAATAAAGGCCAGGTCTTGCAAAGTGCTTGTCATTGCCTGCTTCCCTGTGGGCTTCAGCCAGGCCTGCTTGGTGAATACTACCAGCTTTTCAGGAACACATGGAAAGGAGGACTACAAAAATGGTGTTTGTGAAACCACCTAGTTGCCATTTTCTGTATAGTTTATGATCAAATTTAGGAACACATGTTCAAAACTGGAAAGGTGATTTAATTTGGGACCTTTTTATTACAGGGACCTGAAACTGGACAATATTCTTCTGGATGCTGAAGGCCACTGCAAGCTGGCTGACTTTGGAATGTGCAAAGAAGGGATTCTGAATGGAGTGACAACCACAACCTTCTGTGGCACGCCTGACTACATAGCTCCAGAGGTACTTTTTACACTGCACTTGGAATACAACATGCGTTGTTTTAGACCTTTTTTCACACATGAATGAAATTAGATTACACATTCCTATGTAATCTTGCAGAAATCTGTTGCTTTGGATGGTGCAAACAATATTCTGTGTGGGTAGGAGTTATTTCTTCCTGAGCCTAACAGTATTCTTCTGCATATTCTTATTTCTGATGCGGCATCCCTCTGAAAGCGCTTAATAGATGTTAAGGTGCTAGATGCAATGGAGTACTACCAACACTGATCCTTAATAGATATGAAAATATTTTTAATTTTTAGTGAGACCTAAAAGGTGACATTCTGATGCCAGGAAGCATAATTTGGTGCCATTTTGCATTAGATCTTTGTGGAAATATCATTTCCTTTCTTTAAAGTACTTGTGGGTAAAAGATACTATTTTTGTGGTATTGTCATTCATATGGATGAGTAGAAAATGCAGACTCTTACATAGAAAAATAAGAGCTTTTCATATGGATCTTGCATCTCACTTGGCAACACCCAAATTGATTCGAAGGAGTTTATTGGATGGATAAAAGAATTGGCACATATTTGTGTTGCTTTTACATATCCTAAATTTTGATGGGTCCACGTCATCTCGTTAGACTCTCTCCTGGACAGACTTTATCTGCTGAGTTTTGTTATTCATCTTTTTGCCAAAGATTCAGTGCAAAGATTCATCGGTTTGTGTTTCGCCAACCAGAAATTTGCAGTGGGCAAAAAAAAATGTTAGTTTATTATTTGCTAGAGATGACAGGTCTGGAATTCATATTGCTAGCATTTGTGGCTGTCCAGCCCAGTAGCAGAAGGGCTAAGTGTGAATCATCTTGAAACTCATAGTAGCAATGAACAGGTGTTTTATAGACTTCAAGAAGAACTCTGGCAATAAAAAAAAAAAACAAACGTGAAGGTTTTGTTTTTGTAGGACTTGTTTTCTGATTCTGTTTGAGAGTTGAGTCCTTTGATGACTCCTTTAAAAACTTGATGTCTCCTTTAAAAAGTATTACTAAAAATCAAGCACTAGTAAGGTTCCAGGACCTTTTTCATGGAGTCGAGAAAGCTTCCCTTTTGCTTCCCTTTTGTTATATTAGTTGCAGCAACCTTATATCCTGTCTCTATTTGCATCATGCTTGTTTCTCTCAATTTTCTTTTCTTTACCAATATTGAAGTTCCAGAAAGTGCCTGGAACAGTGGAAAAGTCCAGATTTTAAGAGTATTAATTTCTGATAATAATCTCTGTAAAGTTCAATATCTATCACCCCTATCATCTAATTGGGATCTGAGCATCTGGATTCAAAAGTTAAACTCATTTCTGCTTTTATGTTAAGACTGCATTTGGTTTTATATATACAGCACAACGTGATCCCCCAAAATAGTCCTAAAGAAACACACTTCACCATGCGGATTCTGCCAGTCATACTAGTATTGTGTAAGGGGTCCAGGTGGTGGTTGCCATCCCAGATCATTCAAGCCATTCAGCTTCACCTTCTACAGTCACTGACTCTTTCTTTCCCCGTCCCGTGTCATGCTGAAACATTGCAGCCAAACTGCAAGCTGCTTTTCAGGGAAGAGGAGCCAAGAATGAACCTTGTTCCTCCTGCAGCAATAGTTGTGTAACCTGAAGTAATACAGTAATAATCCGTCCTGCTAAGTGACCACTCCCCTCTAAAGGTGTTCACTACAAGGTTGAGCTTTTGCTGCATGAAAGGTGACAGCCATTTTTTTCTGAAAGCAAAGGCAATTAAAGCAAATTGTACAGCCCTGTAAGATGCAGTGTTTTAATGCTGTAAAAAGGACTTCAGCAAAGATGCATTTGGCTTCCTTCAGTCCTACCAAAAGGACAAGTATAAATCTCTCCAGTGATCTCTGGGCAGCAGTACAAACTGATGTGGTTTGTTTTGTTCAAGAAGGGATGAGGGAGTATTTCATGTTTTCCACCAATCTCTTTTGTATAGAGAATTTTTTCCTCTTATAGCATGGCAGGTTATAAGCAGTTGGGAAGGATATACAGCTCTTGCTCGTGAATATGCCCTTTTACTTAAGGGACTGATAAACTCAGTGCTTTTGAGAACTACATGTGGGCACTGAGCTCTGTTAGCAGGGGGCACCGAGTCCCATCCAGGCATTAGGAGGAGAGGGGCTGTGTTCATGTAAAAAAGAGTAAATGCGCAGCTGAGAGTGATTTCTGAGTTGCCCGATCTCCTGTTCTCCACCAGATCCTCCAGGAGTTGGAATATGGCCCATCAGTGGACTGGTGGGCTCTGGGCGTTCTCATGTACGAGATGATGGCTGGGCAGCCCCCCTTCGAAGCTGACAACGAAGACGATCTCTTTGAATCCATCCTTCACGACGACGTCTTGTATCCCGTCTGGCTCAGTAAAGAAGCCGTCAGCATTTTAAAAGCCGTGAGTCTTCAATTACTTGTTTGCCTCCTCCTCCTCCTGTTTTTCTTTTTGTTGTGGATGTTGTTGTTTGTTCTTTTTGATCAAAATTGAATTTGCCGAAAGTCGTTGAGAACAGCCACCGCTGGGAGTTCAAGCTCAGTTCAGAGAGCCACTGTGAGGAGAATGGGGCCTGGGATAAATTACACCACTTGTGGGAAAGGAACAAGATGTTTGTATTCCAGGCAGTTGCGCGCTGCACAAAGCTGCGCGCCGCAGACTCATGTTTCAGGGAAAACCCAAGCGGCAGAGCCGCGCTATCGCTGGGGCACTTCAGACTCTGCGAGTGGGGGAAGCGTTAAAGAAGCAGTGTCAGTGTGCGCTGTTAATCTGCTTGCGGAAAGGGCCATCCTCCTACCTTTTCTTCTCCCATGATCAAGCTCTTCTGAAAGCCTACACCGCCGAAAGCTGCCTGCTCTACTTCTGCCTTCACGTAACAGCTTCATAAGGGACCTTCCGCCAGGGTAACTGTTTCTGCCCTCGTTGGTGGATTTAAATACGACAAGTGACAGACAGAAATGTTTGCCACCATAGCAGCAATTAGTTTACTCAAGTGAGTTGTGTCACTGGGCACCTTCTACATTTAAAGTTCACTAAAGTCCCAGAGATTTTCTGTGTGGCATTTTGGTTTCAGTCTCTACAACATCTGTTCCTTTGACTCCCCATGCACAGACTTCTTTCTGGGAATCTAGATTAGCTGAGCTATCTATTGTTCTGAATGATGGAAACGTTGCTTGGAGGGGAAAAGTTAGCTGATAACCCTTGATAAAATGTGTAGTGGCAGAGCCGTTGCATGGACTGGGAAAAGGTATCTATTTCACAGAGGAAGTGGAGAAACAGATTGAATGGCTGCCCTTTGCACCTCAGTGGTGGCAAGCTGTGAGAAGTCTAACTACTAATGTTAACTAACTCCTTAACCACACAAATGCAGACACAGAATTGGGCTGCATGTTTAAACGCTATTTTTGTGAATGTGAGTAAAAGGGCATTGAACACTAGTTTCTTTTAAGCCTGACGTTAATGCAAACATTTAATTTGATTTTCAAGAGATTGTTTTCCTAGTTCTACTTTTTGATAATAGTAGGATTATTTATATTCTAACCTAGTCCATTTTTAACACTTCCTAGCTAGATTCAATCCTTAATGCCATCTTAAACCTTAAAAAGAGAGCTGCATCCACTGAATAGATTTGTACTCTAAGAAGAGATTCCTCATTGGACAAGATGCTTTGGCTGGCGTAATAAATTATACAGAAATGAATGGCGCCGTGCCAGGGTACATCATAAAAAGAAAGAATTCCACTACAATTGGTAACTTGCTGCCTATACAGCTAGGGTGTGAAACGAGTTTGAAACCTCCGCTCTTCACTTCACCTTTGCCTACATTCTGTTCAAAGAAGAACAGGAAAAAGAGAGGAAAGAAAGAGCATCTATGTGTTTTACCACTGAATGCTAGCAAGGGATTAGCTTTGGAACACTTTGTTTCCTCACATTGTGCTATGAGACATGGATTTGATTCTTTCGAAACTGTATTTTTACACTCCTCCAAATGGCATGTAAGGAAAGTTTAATAACATGACATTCACTTGCATTGAGTAACAATGGTTTTGATTCTCTCAAGAAGCATTCCACTCATTATTTCTAAGAAAATACTTCTGGGGATAATTGTACAGCTCACTATTGCAGGCTTATCCCATGAAATCCCACAAATCTTATTAGACCTGTTCCTGTGAATTGACAGGAATTGCTATTTAAAATTCTTCCTGCCCTGTTAGGAAAACAATCCTGCATTGAAACTGGAATACTGACTGCTGACAATAGAGGAAAGTGCGATACTCGGATCGCAGGGAGCAGCAGGCCGTGCCCGGCTCGGGGCTTCTTTGCCCGTGATGGAGGGAGGCCGTGCCCGCTCCCGACAGCCGCGTGTTCCCTGTGCGCCGCGTGGCCCGGGGCCCTGGGAGGGCAGAGGCCGCGCGCTCTTCCTAGGCTGTGCAGCATCTTCCGAGTTTCGGGGCCAGCTGCTCCCCGCGCTGCAGGGCTGTCTCAGCAACATTTTCATCCGCTGGCCTGTGCATCCGCGGGAGCACCGCCAGCACTCGGGTCCTTTAATAAGGGACGCTCCTGCATTCATGCAGGAAAATAAAATGGGAACTGCTACAGCCATGGCTGCCGGCCCCGCTGGCAACCATCTCACCCACGCAGGACAGGCAGCAGCGGGCGGTGCGGCGACCGTCGCAGCAGCACGGATGCTGTTGGTAAACAAGGGGATAAGCAACCCGTGTCAACTTCTGCTTCACAAAGAGAAATAAAACGTGAAAAAGCTAATATTTGTAGCCAAGAATTTAATTTATAGAATTAAATGTCCACCTCAGAAGTTTTCTTTCTGTTTGCTTGCTTTAATTATTAATTCTTAAAACTTGTTCTCCGTCCCATCATCCATGTCCAGCCTTCATGAAAGTTGTGAAGTGCAGAAGTGAAGCGGACTGCCTAGCAGCGTTTTCTTGTCCTGCAGTTCTTAGGGATGACACATTCTGGTATTTTCCCTGCTTCTGCCTTATACAAAATAGGTCATGGCAGATTGTTGAACCAGATTTTGCTCTTTGATACCTGCATTATATAGTTCAGTAGCAGATCCTGCAGTTTCCATGCTCTGTTTCTCCAAAGCACATGGCTGCTGCTCCCTGGCCTGCTCCCCGCCAGTCACCACAGACTCCTGGAGGAGAAATAAAGCAGAAGAACATAGGAATGCACTTTGTGGTTTTCCAGGAGGCCTCACCAAAGCACAATAATCCCCTCAAAACCTTTGTTTCTCTTGCCCTTAGAAAATATGTCCACTTGCAAAGGAGCTTACGGTTGAACACCAGCCCAAGCAGAAAGGGTCATCTTCAGGGACCACAAATTGCTGCCTGGCTGATCTATGTTACACCTTTACAGTGATAGCAGAATATCTCCTGTGGATAATTGGTCTAGGTCTTAAGGTCTCTCCACAGAAATTCTTTAGGAAATAGATACAGCAACCGCTAGTAAGAGAAGGAAAAAATAACAGATGAAAATCATCACAAATATGCTTAGCTGCCATTTTTGATGTTGATGCCTTGCAAAAGTTGTACAGCATTTGGAGATAAAATAAGAGAGGCTAAAATAAAGAAAAACAAAAAGAGGAGGTAAAGTAAGAACTATCCTGAACATCTTTTAAACTGTCTATAGCGGGATAATATTTTCTCACTCTCAGTATTTTGGCTAAAATAGGACGTAGAAATGCTGAAAGGAAAACTGTTCTTGCAGTACCTTCAGCCAGATGGAATTACATGTTGGAAATCATCTAGAAATGTTTTCTACAGAAAATAACACATCAGAGTCCTTGAATTTTTTAGGTTAACTAGAACCTCTGAAACACAGAGGAGGTCCTTGTTGCACACGCAGAAGAATGAACAGGGCTGTCTCCGAGAAACAGGTGGTTGAAGGACAAAGTGGTTTCCAGACGTTGTCATTAGAGTTTGGTAACTTTTTCCTCCTCTCCCTCCCGCCCCCTCAGTTCATGACAAAAAACCCCAACAAGCGGCTTGGCTGTGTGGCCTCACAGAACGGGGAAGACGCGATCAAGCAGCATCCGTTTTTCAAGGAAATCGACTGGGTCCTTCTGGAGCAAAGGAAGATCAAGCCACCCTTCAAACCTCGGATTGTAAGTAGCAGTTTGCGTGACATCCGGAGAAACCCGGGTCCGATCATTCTAGCTTTTGGCTGTGTTGAAACATTAAACTCCTTGATGCATAATTTTGGGGGTGAAACAATAGCATTTGAATCACACTGAAAAGATTGCCCTGTCATTCTTTCTGTGAAGGTAAGTGGCGAGAAAAGAGGAATGCCCAGGGAGATATTTATACACAGTCACACAAACCGTGAGAGGGGGTGTGAGGCCCCTGCTTTAATTCTTTTCCTGTGTTCCTAACGATACCTTGGTCTGAAAAGTGTTGCAACGGAGTGCTTACCTTCTGTATGAAGCCTTGCATTGCCAAAGGCTGGTGGATTTAGTAGGGAAAGGCAAAGGAAAGAATATGTGATTATTAGTATTTCAACTAGAGGTATATGGAAAAATACATATTCCTCAGCTTTATGGGGAAAAGAAGCATACATCATAGATAAGTTGATATATTTACTTGTTGCTAAGCAATAATCAAGTATTTATATTTTGAATGGACAAAATAGGCAAACCTCAGCCTTACATGCAGAAACAACAAAAGCCAAGCAAAAACATTGTATTTTTCTTGTCTTCATCTAGACAAAAAAAAAAAAAAAAATACTATGTGCCTGTAGTTCACCAGATGTCAGCTTTTTAGCTGAGATTATGTGCAGGAAATTTTGTATTAGAATAGTAAATGAAAATAATTTTATGATAGATCCTTAGAGACTGAGTCACACCTTTTGAGACTTTGCACCTTCCTAATTATTCCAAATTATTTGTTTGATTTGCCTGTAAATGTGGTTCAGGTAGTTATTGGTTTCTTTCTTTAGATCATTTATGAAGGTATTAAAAAAAATGGGGCTTAACACTGAATCCTAATTCATAAAAGTTAGAGGTAGAGAAATCACCTCTGTCATTGCAGAATTACAGAGTATGGCACGCAATACATTTAATTCTAGTGTAGGAAGAGGCATTTCCCTGAGTTCCCTGTGCGGAGGGCGAAGGTGGGGCTGCTTGTGCAGGGATTGGTCAGAACAGGAGCCTAAAAGTAGCTGCTCGGAATCTGCTTTTGGAGGGGGCTCTCTCACATGTGCTATGGAAAAAGCCCAGAAGCCTTATTCAATTTTCAGCTGAGCTGCTTGTGTGTACCTCTTTTCTTCTTTTTATAAAAAAATTGATGCTTGAAGATGCACTTTCACATTGTCAATAGCTATTTTTACAGGGCCTTTATTTTAGGAGGCACTTCTGGTGGTGGTGGTGGTTCTTAAAAGTCAGGAAGGATTTGGTATGGCAGGTCTTCTGTTTCACTGCTGATATAAATGCCTTCTATATTCTCAGTGCATCTTCTTTCTCTTCCTGGTAATTATGTCATGGCTGTTATGTTGTAAAAACGTTTTTATTTTATTCACTCCTACCTTTTTGTTCCTTCTCTCCTTTACCTGTTTCATTTAATCACATTTAAGTTGGGTACTTCGGCTTTAGTGGTAATTTCAGAGGATTTCTGAGCAGTCCTTTCTAAAATTCCTCAGATAACTGGTTGGCCTTTAATAATTGTTAGGCTGATTTTATACATTATGTTTTAATTACACCTTCTTTCATTTTTCTTCAGGCTGCTTCTATAGGATTTTATACTGCTTCTTCCTGTATTGTATATGCCAACTTTCTTTATTCTACCTAATTTGATTCCTATATTCTAATAGTTCTCTATGCGTCTTCTTTTCTGAGTTCTTTCTTCGTGGTGGTGAATTCAGATAGCATATGGTCTATAGTACAGGCATCCCTATTATTTTTGTGTTCTTAATCTCTTTTCTCTAAGGTATATTCCATGGTGTCCTGATCCTGACAGGTTTTCTACACTTAGATCCGTCAGCTGATTCATAGCAGCTTTATAAATTTTGCAACTGTTGGGGTTTTCTTGTATAGAAATCATGAAATTTTTACTTGTCCTCTCAAGACTGAACAAATAATTAGTGAGAAATAAGGCATGATGTGTATCCAGCATGGACAGAAAGACCATACCAAGAAAATATAATTACTAATGATGCAATTTTTGGAAATGGGAAAGGAGTCTCTAAATTCTGTGTAGAGAATCATTAAGGCAGTAAAGTTTAAAATCATCATAAATGCTTTAAAGGTGATTTTGAATACTTACCAAGCACAGGGAAATTTTACTCACTTCGATAGATACAAAAAAAGGCGTAAGTTGAGAGCTAATGAAATTATAGTCTCCCTTAAAATCTAGATAAGAGTTCCTCTCTAAACTTAGTTGTGAGTGTTGCATCAAGATGTATTCATTCAGACGAATAAGCATAACTACTGCAGAATTGCATTGCCTGTGTTCGAAAAGTGCTTTGGTTTTTGATCTCCTTCAGTACTAACAGAGAGCCCGTTAAGTGAGAGAGATTGGTAATATTAAAAGGGAATACAAACATTGTGTTTATAATTTTAGTTTTAGGTGAACCTCGGACTGTGAAAAAGGCTAGGAGAGGCCGGTTTAATAGGCAAAATAACAGACACCCTTGTGGTACGAGTGTACACATGCGCAGGAAGAACAGCATACAATGTACATATAGTCCCATGTCCATTAAGCCTGAGATTGGCACGCACATATAAAATTGCACTCTTGCAGACATGGACATATTTACACAGGTATTCAGCTAATTCCTGACCAGCCATTAAGATGACTAAGGGGGGAAATTTTATAATGACTGTATCACCTGCCTTTTAACAGATTTTAAAGCATAGTGCCCATTCAAATGAGCTCTGGGTAAAATAAAACCCTGACACTAGACATTTAAAAACATTAGGGAAAATGGTCAAGCACTGAGGTCCCGTCACACAATGGAATAACCTCCCAAGCGAGGTCAGTGAGGTTTTAGCCTTGAAGCAAAGGCTGCTTCCCTTCTGCCCTGCTGCTCCACTGATCCCCAAAATGCTTGGGCATGCACCCTGGCTAGCACAACAGTCTCTTTCTTTTCTCATACCTTTTATTCTTGCTCTGCTGTATGTAGACTTGAGGTGTATCCTCTTGAAATCATTACCAAGATTCCCACTGGCCCCTCCTTGGCAGTCTGAGGCAGCAGGTGGAGGAGACCATATAGGTTTTCTAAGGAGTTATATATATAATAGTGTAAGACCTCTGCTTCTCCATAGGTCAGGTGTGTCTCCACCTCTGCCAGCCAGAAGTCTGAACTTTCCAACTGGACTTGGAAGAAATTGCCAGGCTATTTATTAGACAGATTCTTGAGGGTTTTTTGTTGTTGTCTTTTCATGTCATTCATGCTGTGGGTTTATACAAATATATTCCTCTTGATATCAGAAGTTAATACCATTAATGTGTTCCCCATATGTTAATGATTTGCTGATTCTAATGGTGTCTTTGAGGCTGAAATTTCTTTCTTGAATGAAAATTTTAAAAGATGCTTGAGAAGATTGCTAGTTTTTTTGAAAGTTTGCAAGAGAGCTCTGGACAGAGCAGTCATACAAATGGCTCAGATTAGATTACTAAGCAGTGATAGGAGTGAAACACCAGGCTGTGCTAGATAAAGGCCATGGAAACAGATCTGGTAGCCTTAAAACCTGCTGTGAAGAATCTTTGGCTGCTATTCCAGCTTAATGATCTAGAACAGCAAATAGGAAGGGGTGAAAATGAACTGGGGCCCAAGGCTGTGATGCATGTTGTCTTCCAGCCCTTCCTTTCCTAAATCCAGATTTATAAAGTTTTGGAGTTGCAAAATTAATTTATTCTTTGGGAGCATTTCTCCCATTGGAGTTATTATAAAGGTTAGGCTGCTAGAAAAAATAACGGAATAGCTCTGCGGCCTATACGGGGGGGAAATACAGAAACCTAGCAGGCTTTTGAGTGGGTGTGTAGAAGATACTTGCTACATCTAAGTTCCAGGGACCTTGATAAAGTCTTGTGAAGATCATTCTCATGTTCCTAAAAAATCTTAGAGTTCACAGAATGTCTTGAAACTTTCTGTTATTCTTCCCTGTTGATTTTAACACAGACACGACTGTAATTTTATATTCAACAAACAAGTTCCATCTTAGTGTTGATAGGGATTCTGCTCTCCAAAGTGATTTTTGTGAGACAGTGCTCACTTTCAGGCACTTCATTCCTTTGTTGAGATATTTTGGCTCACGTGTTTTTCCTGGAGTTTTTCCATTTGATGAATTAAATCTCCCTCATCACTGGCCCTGACAGGTGGCTATAATTTCCAAAATAATTTATTGCCCATGGACCACAAAGGCCCAAATAGTACTCAGCAGTTCTCTGCTCTCCATCCTTCTTTGTTTCTGTGGTTAAGCTCCTGGTTTGGTTGCATTGGATCATCTCCCTTTCCAAAGCACGTTTGTCATACTACATGTGGAAAAGAGGGTGCAATAGGTTGATTTCTATCAAAGTTATTGATATTGTGTTACCCTTGGTCAGTCTTGCTTACAGACATGATGGGATGATTCTATTTATCCCATGCTAAATAATAAAATACACATTCAAAACACTGATTGAAACAGATTTCACCTCAAATATATATTAATGGCATTTATATTGTCCAAGTTGTTATTTATTAGCAAAGTTTATATTTGAGACAGCAAAAAGTCTATTATATATATTTTGCTGTTGCATTACTCTTCTGCAAATATAAGAGATACTGCAAGAAATTCTCTTGCTCTATGCCATTTGAGGGCACAGCTGGTGCTCTGCTGGCTTTCCAGAATGAGGTTCTGGTCTGCTAATTTATCTCTAGCAGCAGCCAGTGGAGTTCTGAGAGAGATGTGCACAAGCGCTGTGAAGAGTGGTAATGCGTAACACCCCAGCCCCCCAGGATCGCTTCCCAGGGAGGAAGGACACTTATGGTCCTAAATTTGTACCTTGTTTGTTCAGTCAGCTTCATAACAGCATTGATTTCTTGTGTCTTTGTAGAGTTAGACCAACACAATAAACTTAACACCTTGTTTCCTAAGGTATAGATGGCAGTGACTCTGTGTGCTCCAAAAGAAGGGAGAGACCTTTGGAAACAGTGCACAGCAAAGAAAATGTCCCTGCCTTTTAGGCTGGGTTTTCTCTGTCAGCCTGCATGCATGCATGCAAACAAAATTGTCCTTTTTATTTCTCCTGTTGTAAATGTCAGGGTTGGGAAAATTTGAGACTTTGCCTAAGGAGTCTCAGCATGCAAACGCTGAAGGACTCTGAGCCGGAGGGTAGCACAAAGCCTGCTGAAACAGATGTTTGCCATATGTATTATCTTTTCAGCAATTACGCCAAAGTTACATCTCTAATGGTTTTATCAGTGCCTGTGGCAATCCATACTGAGGGTGGCTGTATAAAGATGGAGTTAACAAAATAATCGTATTATGATAATTTACTGTGAACGTGCAGCTTTCATAGAGCACTAAATTTTATGTATGCCTTTGTAAATTCTAATTTTTCTGCCTTAAAAGATAGCTGTCTTTAAGAGTGTTAGAAACAAAATGAACAAGACAGTCTATTGCAGAACTGTCTTGCAGATCTGAGCAGGTGCTGCCAAAAGGGCCTATTTAGATCTTCTAATCTGACTCTTTCCAGTTTTCAGACTTTTCTATTCCTCTCATTTTATCATTGAGAATGTTTTCTGGTTATTTGTGTATTCTTTTTCTGGTTCTGACTCAGAGCTCTGTGATAGAGGATTGATCTAGCAACCAAGACCTGAGAATTGCAACAGAGATACGTCCTTTTGCCATCTTTCCTAGGAACTAGGAGGGTGGCCCAGGACTCACCACCTAACCTTTTCATGCCTCTCTTTCCTCTCTGTGGAGATAATAGTGTCTCTCAATGCTTAATGTGCAGTTAAGGTCTATGGGAACAGAGGAATAATGTGATTGAGAGGTGTTAAAATCCGAATGTTCAAGATCAGACTGGCTTTAAAAGTCCTACCCCTGCATCACTTCCCTTGGAAGAGGGTTCTGTGCTATGCCAGACCTCACTGTTAGGAGATTTCATCTCGGTATTAATTTGCACGTCTCTCTTTTTACCTGTAACTCTAAGATAAACCATTGTCTAATCGCCTGCCCCCTTAGTTGTTATTCTCCGAGCCATGGTCTCTGTATTTAGTGTCCTTGTGAATCTCAACTCCCCTGTTAAGTCTTGACTTAAGGATGCCAGCGATGTGTTCTCCTTTGATTTGGCGCTGCAGCAAAGGTTTGAAAAGAAATTCATCGCCAGACACCAAATTCTAGTGCTAGATGATAATTAAGAGCTACAATGCGAGTCAGTGAGCACTAGCATTTTTTTTGCTTTTCCTGCCTCCCCCAAATGAGTGAAAAACTGGTGCCATTTTGGCAGAGCTGCATAAACGACCTGTGCCAAGGCAGGTGCCCACAGTGTTTGAAACCTGGGTCACGTCAGCTCCTGCAGCCGCGGTCAGGGAGAGGAGCGCGCGGCCGAGCTGCTGCCGCACCGTCCGCTGCCGTGGAGGACGGCTGGAGTCCTTAAAGAGGGACCACATTTCTGGAGGAAACTTGCAAACGGAAGTCTTGCAAACCTCCCCATGTTTTCAGACTGCTTTTCATACGTGACTGTTAAGAGGCAAAGATATTTCAACTTTTTAATGAGGGATTTTTAACCTCCTGTTGGGAAGCCATGATACTGTTTAATGGGGGGATTTTTGATACGCCTTCTCTTTTTTTGTAGCAGTGGATTGTATTGCCGTAAGTGCAGAATTATGACTTTGCCTTTACACTGTGGGGAAGAAGCCCTTAGAAAATGCAGTATCATTCAGTAATGCCAAAAGGAACTGTAGGAAATAACTGGCCAAGTAAATTTCTTTTTGTATGAATGTTCTCTCTTTTCAAGTTTGCTTCAGTGTGAATGTCCCTCTTTAAGGTAAGGCCTACAGTGTGGGGAAAATGCCAAGGTAGGTCCGTTTTTAGGCCTGATAACCTTGAGGTGTCCCTTCAGTTTCATAATATATTTCCATTCGGTCATCGGTGCATGGCAATGAGCATTTAGCAGATGGGCACGCAAGGGGCTATACTGCATGCGTCTGCATGAAGTGTTACTGCTAAGACGAAACCCCGGGAAGTGGTCGTCAGGCCTCAGGCACTCATGCACCATCTTGAAGCATTGTACATTATGTATTCCCCACTTTCCTGCAGGCATTTCAGGCATAGGAAGACAGTGGGCTCCTTCTGAGAGTGCCGCTATGATCACTGATACCGATGTACAAGCAAAGGTTTAGAAACGGGGAAAAAATGTATTTGACAGAATTGTCATGTCCTTTAGAAAAAAAAAATAAGGAAAATGGGTGTGAGCTTTGGAGGCCATAACTGTTGAAACCCAACGTTCTGTTTTTCCCTTTGTACTCCGATCCTGTCACAGGAGTATCGTGAATTAGAAGATGAAATGTGAGGTGGTTCCAGCACGTATCACTTTGTGTTAACCAGTTTGCTGCAGGTTGAAAGCATCGGCCGAGGATAGTGTAGCTTGCGGGAGCCGCCCAGCAGCCCCAAGGGCAGCGCTGCCTCCCGGGCCGCGCGCACCACTAGCGCTGGCGCCTGCAAAGAGGCCGGGCCGCTTCTGCATTTCCTTGCAGCAAAGCACAGGGCTTTGGCTTTCACATAAGCCCAAATAGCTGGGGACCTTGTACAATCGCTAATCTCTCCTGGAAGTGTATGGCTTTCCAGGAGGTTATATCCAGCAAGCATCACAATTTAAGGCAGTGATGAGTAAGTGAGCTGGTAATTTTAAAGGTTTTTAGTGTTTGTTTAGATGAGCAAGGTTCTGGTTTCCCAGAACTTGCTCTTTCTCCTAGGCTTAGTTTTTGTTTCTTATTCTCTTCAGTGCCAGTGTGTGCAGCAGCTGTTTTTAGCTGTGATTACCACAACACTAGCATTAAGGAAGTATGAAAGCTACTTCCCAGCACTGCAGGTTCCCAAATATTTATAAGGTAAACAATTTTTATTATGCTTCTTTTGATTCTGTGCTGGGCATCCAGCAGTGTTTGTTTGGTTTTGTTGAGTCCTGGTCTTATAACATTAAAATCTTTTCATACTGAATAATTAAATTAATTTAACCATCTATTAAACATACATTTTTAAATAGCGCCTGTTGGAATGAAGCAATAAGCAGCAGGGCCATTGCAGATTTTCTTTTTGAGTTCCTCAGAATAATACTGATTCAGTGTTATTCAGGTTTTGACTGCTTAAATTTCCAGTACTATTTTCAGAATGTATTCTAAGGCATTAAGTGAAATAATATTTTCATGGTTACTTACAGTATATTCTTAAGCATTCAAATAGAAGCACTTTATTTTTATATTAGCATAGATAATAAATAAAATTCCTGGTTTGAGCCTGTTTCTGATGTCCTTAAAGCCAGGGGTAAAACTCCAGCTTATTTAAGAAGCAGTGGAATCTGGTTCTTTATCAGACAGGAGAGAGGAATTTATCAGAAAAAAGAAAAGACTGTTGTCCAGGGCTGAAAGTCCATGGGCAAGTCCCATTTGCAACTGGAGTCCAGGTGAACTGCAGAAGTGTTTTTGTTTTGTTTTTTAAAGTCACATACATTGGTATTTTAATGTATCTGTCTAAAGACTTAAAAATAATAGAAATCTCTAACAATTTAGTAGTCTTACTATTAATTCATCTTTGTTTAGCCTTCTTCACTCATATAAGGTAAGTTCTACTATAACATTTCTTAATATGAAAGTAGTATGAGCAACATTTTTTAGATTTCAGCTTGAGCTTGGTTTTATGTGCCACAGTTAATAAGTTTCACTGAACCCTCTAAATTGGTTTCCAGAGCCTGGAAAATTCATAAAAAGAAGCCATGCTTTAAGAACGCTAGAAGAAAACAGTCAGAATATGTGATTTTCTAGTGTTCTTGCAGGCTGAATTTTAACCTGAAAGCTTCTGAGGGCATACATGCTATTTCATTGACTGCATATTTGAGGGCAGAAATATGCATTTATTTGGCATATTATTTTGATAAAATTTAAAATCTGAAGCAATTTCTACTACCATTCCATCTACCTAACCTCCCTGTCTTGTAGTATAATCACATCCTGTTGGTGTTTTGCTTGTAATTCGCTAAAATCTGTTTCATAAGTTTCATGAGATTTAGTTCATGTGTTCCTTAGCATGCTTTTTGGTAAAGAACATGGTGTTTGCTCTCCTCCTGAAATCTGAATGGCATCTTGCTCACGTGCTCCTTTCAGATCAACTTGCATCAGTACCACATCGATGTGTTCATAGCATCCTTATAGCAAGCAGTAGGTAGTTGTCATTCTCAGTTCTTCTCTCCACTGAAGAAAATTCTTGGACAAAATAAAGTTGCAAATGAGTATTTCTTCCTTGAAACCTGGAGACTAGTCAAACAAAGAAAAAAAAATGAAGGAGTTTTTGAATAAAACAGAGCAGGACCCAAAAGATCCTAAAAATGATCTGAAACATAGGCCCAGCAGCTCTTGCTACTTTGGAAATGATTCCCTGGGGTTTTCAGCAGGAGTTGGTGATAAATCTCACCTTTAAAAACCTTGAAAAGCATTTGGCATCCTGAGGAAAGATATCTGCAAACTTGGGAACTATTGTGGACTTCCAGAAAAGATTATTAAAGCCATGGTACACACAGTTGGCTTGCTGAGGTTTAGCAACCACCCCGTGTAGCTGAGTCACGCTGAGAGCACGCATGCTCGTGGCCAGGGTCATGTGCTGTGTCTAGTACATTGCATACTTCACCTTAAATTTATTTCACCAAGTCTTAACATAATTTTACTTTCTGTTCTTTCATAATGTGTGGAAGACCTACATGATTTGTTTTTGCAGTTCACTCGACACTTTACGTCTGAGCCTTGGATAGCCTGATGTAGTACTGTCATTCCCTAGACAATAGTGGGAATGTGTCATCTATTAAAGTACAGATCTTGAAAAGCTAAAGATACAGAGAATATAGTGAGTTCATCTTACAACCCTAAGGGGATATTAGCAGTAAAAAGCAGAAATAACTTTTATTTTTATGAAATCAAAACCAACTGCACTGAGAACCAAAGTAACAAAAGTGTAAAATTAATTTTGTGTATGAGGAATGTAAAGAAATGGCTGAATGGCTCTAATGGATAACAGATAAGGATCTAATGTGATGAACGGTGGAGCACTCCGCCAAATGGATGTCCTCCAAGACCTCTTCCTTTAATGCTGTTTATAAAATATTTTAAAGTCCGTCATAGAGAGGTGTTACCTTTAGCTAGCATCGACAGATATACTTTTGGTATAACACTTTCTGCTTTAATACAAACTTGAATTTAGGCATGGGCTTACATAATTTGCTATAGTGAGGCCTGGTATTTTACAAATAAAATCTTACTGCATTCTAAATATTTAATTATATTCTAAATATTTATATACTCTCTGTATTGTTCTCCTTATTTAACTACACTATGAAGATATTAGTTGAGTACTCTGGTATGACAAGGAAAGAGCCTTCCTTAGTTTCCATTTTTGTATGCCACCAGTATTTGAAAATATATTGTAACATTCTGACTGGGGTTAATACATGAAGCCATTTCAGAGAAATCTCAGTATGCCAGTACATGTTATCTTGCAACAGAAAAATCAGCTGTGATTGCTTGAGGATTATTTATTCATTTGTTTTTGTCCTAGAAATAATCATGTGGCAAATGTACTAGGTATAATTGAATGGCATTTAGGAACCATTTGGACAGTTGAGTTTGAACAAAAATACACTGAAGAAATACAAAATAGATTATTGCATTCCAGTTGATACTGGAGGTAAAAGAGTTGCTACAGGCAGCAGTAAAGGATTAAAACTAGAACACCTCCAGTTATTTTTCTGTAGTTATGTTGGACAGCTGATTGTAGGCAGAATGAAACATTGGAAGTTTCATTGATCAGTGTTTTTATCCAGCAACACAAATGAGACAGGAGACTTGAAATATTTCTTTACACCCATTCATTACATTACTCACCTATTCGCTAGCATCATGTTCTGCTTGACTCCCTATCTTTGTGTGGTTGCTTAAACCATGGAAATCAAAGTAAATCTTTTAATTTCTCCCTGCAGATTAGAACCAGTTCAATTTGTACTAGTGGCCTGTTGTTTTCTACTCTTGTGAAAATTAATTTTAAACATTACAGAAATGTAGAGGAAGGTGAAACGAATGGGGTATGTCCAGTTCACCAGAACAGCAAAGAAATTTCATGCAATTTTAGTATTACTACATTTAGTAAGTAGTGGCTACACAAGAAGTACAGGTAGATTTGGATGGCCGCCCAACTGACATCCTGTGCAGGCTAGATCTGCACTAGTCCGATTTAGATAAAATAGTGATAAACATCCTAGTTTCTTGTTTATTCTGTTACTACTATTTAAGTGGCTGGGATAAAAAGACTGTGTTATGAGCTGCGTGAGAGCTGCCGCGATTCGGTAACGGGGCTGGAAGCATTGCCTTTCCCCGCACTGCCGCTTCCCCGCAGGTATTATGCCTATGCACTGTCAGTCTTCTTCAGAATAAGCCTGGTCAGGTCCCCTCATACCGTGCTAGATGGTACATGGATATTCTCTCTGTAATTTATAGAAATCTCCTGGAAGCCACTGGAATTCTAGCGCTACATGTCAAACTTGCAAACTCTCCCATGTCATTTTTTTTCTTCTTTTGTTTGTGAGGTAGATCCGTTTTCTGGGTTTAGTTGCTGCCTTGTGCTAAAGTGTTAATGAATGCTAAAAAAGAAAGATTTCTACACCCCAAGGAAAAAAAAATAGCACAGTAATGCAGAAGTTGGCATTCTTCCCCTGCAATTTCTCTTTGCTCTAAAAAAGGTATATATTCTACCATAGCATATCTGATGTATGGTATTTATGTCATGATTAAGTCCTACCGGAAAAAAAAAGCCCTGAAAGTATTTACCCCAAGGGGGGTTTTGATGGTTAAGCACACAGGCAAGAGGCCTGTAGTGCTGCCCACCCCAATAGCTCCTGTGAAATCTGTCTCTGTTGGTGTTTTACGCTCAGGTTCCTGCTGTACTTCTGCAGTCAGGCGGTAACCGCAGCGGGGTTGGAGGATCCAATAGGCTTAGGCGCTGGGTACAAGTTAGTGCCAAATCCATATCCCAGTATGGCTGTAGGGAACCGTGGTTTTACGGGCGCTTCTGTCGGGTGAGACTCATTGCTCAGACTCTGAATACAAAGTGATTTATCAGTGAACCCACAGAGTTTGGATTTTGTTGTTGTGTATTTCCTTGGCTATTTGTTTTCTTACGGTGGTTTGAACAGTTCTAGGGCACGAAAAAGTGTGAGCGTGGTGTAGGTTATTCCCCCTTCCCACTCGATTTGTTCCCAGGAAGGATAGATGGCATTTGACTTTAAAGGTGGTTTCAGATTACTGGAGCAGAAATGTTCTCTTTTAAAATTCATAGTTCTGTGAATTAATTTGTTGCTTGTTAAAGGTCTGTGTACTGGTTGAATTATGGACTATATAGCTTAGTATATTTTCCAGTATTATTTGATTACCTATTAAAATCTTCACTGAATATCCTTTTTCCCCATTTATTTATCTTAATTTTCTGTCTTTTTCATCTACTGAAGGAATAAATAAGCCAGGAGCACAAAATCAAAACCTAAGTTTAAAAGTAATGAGTGTTGGTATACTTGTAAAAACTATTTTGATTCAAAACCTCTTTTATCATCATAACCGTCAGGCAAATACATTGGCTTGTTTGACAGTTTAGGTCTAATCCGTTGTGGATCCTTTTAGAAAGGATGTAGAAGAGTTAGGTGTGAGAGTGAGTGCTGATCAGTTGTTCTCAACCTTCTAGAAGCTACTTCGCCATTGTGAAAAGAGATCCATAGATTCAAATCAACGCAAAGTGATTTCTACCTGCGCAGTGGTTTTTGTTATCATAGTGAAGAGAGGTGAACGAGAGGACAGTGATATGTGAGGTTAGCCACATAAACCTGTGCTTCAAACTAGTTGGTTTGATGTCTTTAGTTTCCATTTGTCTTGAAAAAAAATTTAAAACCTTATCAGTGACAACCTAAATACAAAATATTCAAATTTTGATCATCATGATCTATAAGTCCAGTCTTGCTGATACTGCATAAAGCCCAGGAATCTTTTCTTTCTTATGAAACAAAATTCTGAGTAAAATTAAATGCTACCATGTCATACATATGAAAAGATGCAAGTTTTGGTATGCAGCTCTTGCTCTGTTCAGTTCCTGCTGTGCTGCTGTCCTGCTACACACTTAAAACTGTAGCAATGTCCTGCCCACTTTTACGCCTGTGTTGTGCTTGATGTGCTAATACAGCCATAATGAATTTCCAGGAACATTTCCAGGAAGAATGGCAAACTCCAAGATTTCTGTGTGGGTGAGAAGATGTATGAGAGGAGGCAAGTGCTGCTATTGGTAAAAAAACTGTATCATAGTGGAATAAAGTTAAAGATGCTTCATTCAGTCTCATAGAAGGGCCAACTTGCATCTATAGGACAATGATGGCAGTATTTCAGACTGTGAAGATCATGATCAAATTTGGTACATATTTTGTCTGAAAAGATCCACTTGTTCAAGAGAATCCTAGCACAATATTATTTTTTCTACTATCATATTGGTTCTTAGTTATGATGATCATTTCTGTCTTTACTTTCTTGTGCTGACTATCAGCTCTGGGATTAATGTCTTATCCTACTAAACAGAGCAAAAATGTATTAATTGATTTAGAGAGGAGAAGAGTTCTGCCTTTTTTTTCTGCATTTAAATTGCCATTTTAGCTGATTTCCCTACAGAAATGACATTTTTGTGGTTAGCCTTGGTTTTATAGCCACTTCTGTCTTTCATCTCCTTTGAATATCCTTTGGACTCATTGGACAATTTCTAATTTCAGTCTAATTTAGTGAAACCACTGAGTTGCAAATGATAGGAAAGAGTTTCTGTGACTTTCTTTCCATGACTTTAAGTGAGAGAAAAAAAAAAAAAAAAGTAGTAGAGGTGGGTGCCTGTTAATACTTCCAAGCTGTGGAATTGATTTAATTCTTCCTAGACCTCAGAGAGGCCACATCTCTTGACACAGCTGTTGAGGTGCCCAAATTTTGCCAAATTCCCTGCTCCTGGAATGACGTGTTTCAGATGCTGGAAAATTCAATTCGTTGTTTCAGTGAACTCTGCAGCTCTACTAGGCGTGTGGCTCCTGTCACTCACATTTGCCTCAAATGAGCAACAAAATGAAGGGGAAGCTCTAACCCTTCTTAGTGCATTTTTAGTGATAAAAACATCAAAAATTTAATTCTTTATTGAAATAGTGGTGAAACTAAATCAAGTTAATAAAAACACTGTTTAATGTGTGCTCATTATTGCACATGAAGTCACTTACAACCTTTCAGTAATAACATGCAGAGATTTAAGAATATACTTAAGCATTTTACTCATAACATTCCTTTGTCCAAAACAGTATGAGGCCAACTCAGGAAGATGTTTTAGCAGGACACAGTGTCAAATGTGATCAGATAATATCACCCACAAGCAGCAGGTTCCGCCATACCTCCCGAGATAAGCAGGTCTCACTAGGTCAGATGTTCAAAATTCAGTTTGCTACTGAAGGGGGGGAAGGATCAAGTAGATGTCATGTTTCCTGCACAAGACTTCTTGTAAGTCACTGTTCTTTCTCACTATCAGAGATACGGTGAGCCATCTTTTAGATGAGGTATAAAATTGGAGTCATATCACTTTTTAGTCCTTAAAAGTGCTGCTGCTCTTTGTCAAAAGCCAAATGATTGCCTTGCCGTCACTGCCAGCCTGGAGGCCGTCTCAGCGTGGCCGCTGCTCGGCCTCCTCCTCTCTTGCAGCATTGACACATGCTCAGAACAAGTGGTTTGGGCAGTGTAGAGAAAAAGAAAACCAGAAACTAGCTCTGAAACCAGATGGAGTTTCTGTGCACCTCGGTGGCCTTTGCTGCTCCCGGCTCTATCAAAGAGTCCGGTAGGAGTTAGGTGTTCTTATTTACTTATTTTTTTATTTACTTCCAATACCTCAGCTTCTTCAGTTGAAATTTGGAATTCAAAATTCAGAAGTTAGTGTTTTATCTAGAAAAAAAAAGGTTTGAAAACATAAGAATAACGTGCCCCAAATTCCCAGAAACAAGAGGGTAAGTAAATAGAACCCCACCCATTTCATTACTGTATTTTTACTGGTGGATTTGTCAGGCAATCGAAAGATCTGTGTGTTTTTCTTCAGGATTTTTTTTGAACATTCAGAGCTGGTTAATAGCAGCAGTCTGTTTCTTTCGTACACTTTTACACCCCCTGCAGATGGTCTGTCTTTTCTTGGGCTCTCTGCTAGGAGCCAGCCACAGCCCTTCATACCTTCATCCTGAGCCCTCATGCTGCACCCAGCTATTTGCTCATGCTCTTGGCCTACTGAGTATTCACAGTGCAAGAGCATTAAAATAGCAGTGCCAGATAGTAGCAGAAATGTGGCCGGACCTGTTCCTCTTAGTAGATGGAGCCTTGCAAAATAGTCATAGCTTCAGGAAGAAAAATTGCATAAGCCACTGAAGAGGGTTTCTCGAATAAATGTCTCTGTTGAAGAGAGGCACTTGTTATGAACTCCTTGCCTTTTGTGTTGCTAATCCATTCGCTTTTGTGCCCTATGGCTTATTTTATCTTACTTGATCAATTGGTTTGTTAGAGACTCGCTGGAGTGTATCCTTCTGATTACTCCCTATTTTCTTGCTAATAGCCTGGGTGTCTTACATCTATGCTGCCACAGAGAAAGGGAATTAGTTCTAAATCTAAGAGGAAGAAAAGTTCTATTTCCTTCTTTGTCTTAAAGGCAAATACCTCAGCACTAGGACAGTTTTTCAAAAGTTCTCTGTTCTTTTTTTTGGTTTTTTGTTTTTTTTTTTTTTTTGCCCCAACACTTCTACAAATCTCAATGATTTTTTTTCTGGGGAAAAAAAACAAGCTCATTATAAAATAATTTCCCCTAGTAAGGTTTGAGGAATTTACCATTCTATTATTTTAGTTTCAGAAAGGAAATAAAGCTTTTCAAAAATATATTTTATATGAAAAACTGAAAACAATAAATACTGTTTTTGTTCTAAGTTAGTCCAGAGCTTATTCGCCCTGAATACCTAATGGTTAAAGTATGAGTATAGGTGCATTTTTATTGCACATAACTATAGTTCTGAATTTGAATTTCACTTCCTGCAACTATTTGTTTACCTCTTTTTGCTCTAGCGACTATTCCTGCAGCAAACTCATTGTATGAGTGTGTGAAAATACTATGGGAGGACATGGATAAAGGGAAGCAAATAGATATATTTAAAATGTAATGCTTTTCAAAATTCATATGGATTTCACTCTTACTTCGCAGTATTTGCCAGATTTTTAGGAAAAAACGTAATGTTACCATATACTCTATGCAGTTGGAAATACATAGCTCACATACGTTTTCTGTATGTACAAAGTAAATATTAAAAATAGTTTAAATGCAAGCAACATAGTCATGTATATGTGTGTGTTTATTAAATCCTTTCCTTTTAATAGAATTGTATAGAAACAAAATATGTTTAGTATTTTTTTGCTAGAACTTGAAAAGTACCTGGTTTACAAGTGGCAGAGAGGACTTAAATTTTTATACACACTTTTTTTTTTTCCTGCAATGGGTAACATAAAATTTTAACAAATAATTCTTACTGTTTAACAGTTGTGAGAAAGAAAACTCTTTGTTTTAGTGCCTCAGTAGAGCTGATGAAGAAAATATGTTAAGTATGCATATTTAATAGGAAAATTTATACTGCAAGAAGACGTATGTCCCAAAGGAATACATGAATATACTTATTTCGTGATGTACCACTTTATGATTTTATCATTTTACTCTGCAAGTCAAATAGCTAATCTGTTTCCAATATTGCCTTAATCTTAGCCATGTGTAGGGTTGACACACACAAAGACAGCGTTTACAGGGGCAGTGCGCCTTAAGTAAGTACCTCTCAGGTAACTATTGGCTTTCATGAAACAAACAGAAAAGAAAGAGAGCCAAAAAGTAAAAATAAGAATATTTGTTCCAGTTCCGTAAATCTGTACACGCCTGAAACACACTGCTAATGTGGAATCCAGGATCTCTGCAGAGCTCAGGGGGTGGGATGGCACGTTTTCCCCTCTTGATTTGAGATTTTCCTGTGTGAGTAGTTACAGCCAATTGCTGTCAAAATGAGTTGGCCTTCCCGGTTCTGCCTCTAGTTAATATGTTTTACCCCAAGAAAACACGTGCCATTGCACCTTGCTCAGCTGAGTTAGTTGAAAGACCAGCGTGCCTTAGCCTTCGCTGGGGAAATCCTGACGTCCTTTAAATTGATAGGAACTCTGAGATTATTACTTTGAAGCCGGAATATCACACTTTGCCCTGATTGCTCTGGGTCACGTTCAGCTGCATTGGGAAATTTGATTTGGCAGTGTTGAGCTCAAGGAGTCTGGACTGAGATGGTTGCGAGGTATGCATCTAATGTCAAAGCCAAGCATAGCCACCTGTGGAGCAATAGATAATTTAGAGTGAAACAGTGGACTAGATTGTGGGGAAATCAATTCTCCCTGTGCCTCTCAAAGGAGATACCATTCTACCCAGCATAATAGGAAACAGCCACACCGCCTACTATGCCAAATCCTTTTTTTAAACTCTCCTTAATCTCAGCTTCCTGCTTTATCATCATACTGCTATTCCTTCACCTGTCAGAGACTGGCGAGTCTCTGCAAACTCATTTACAGTACTTGCTTCTGTGGCCTCCCCTGAACTCATTTCCGGTACTTGCTCCTGTAGCTTCTCTCATACGCCTGTATTCTTTGTGTGAAGTAGCTCCTCTTTTATTTCAATCATTTCAGAAAATTCTGCCTATCTGCGGGGGGAGGAGGGGAGGGGGTAGCACAGCTTTTGTTTTAATGTGCTCTTTTACCATTCACCTTGTTTGTCCTTCTCTTCTCAGAAAACCAAAAGGGATGTAAATAACTTTGATCAAGACTTTACACGAGAAGAACCAGTATTAACGCTAGTGGATGAGACAATTATAAAACAAATCAATCAAGAAGAATTCAAAGGGTTCTCTTATTTTGGAGAAGAGCTACTGCCATAGACAACATTAGGCTGACAGATGAATGATGCTGCAAGTAGTGATTCTGAAGAGATCATCAAATTACTGAGACTCAGTAGATCAAGAACTACTTCTCTTACCCTGAGCCCATATTCCCAATTAAACTATGTATTTATTGTTTTTTTTCTTTCATCTTCTAATCTGAAAGCACTCTTAATTTCTGTCTCACAAAGCAATGCAAATGCAAAACAATTTTGTATCAGAAATTGTAGATGTAACACACTGCCGTATATTTGCAACTTTTCTTTTGTTCCTAAGATCTCCCCAGAGGACAAAATTGCATCTTTTTCATGGAAAACGGAACCTTGCTATTAAAAGCAATTTGGTAGATCATGTTATTTAATTGTCATACATATTTAAACTAAGAAGGTGAGAACAATTTCGCCCGCACTGGTGGTTACGGTGAGATCTGTACTCAGATAATGGAACATATAAGTATTACGTCTGGTAAGTGAAGAAGTCTACCTTCTTGGAGGTGGGGTTATTGATTGTGAATGTTTTATTGAGTGGAGGTTCAAACACGAAGTGTAATTGTCCAGAAAAAGAAGCACAGCTCATTAAGGCTTCTGATGAAATTCCTTTTAAAATTCATGAAAAAAAAAGAAAATAGGAAAAAAACTCACAGTTAACTGAAATTTTATTTGCAGTAGGAAGTCAGATACTATATGGATAGCTATTAAAGGGCTAAAGAATAAAAGGCCTATAGTACTTTAGCACAGCTATATGTAGGCATTTTACAGTTTTTCAGGCAACTGAGTGTGCTATCCATGCTACAAAATTTAATATCCATTCAAACAAACCATTAATGTGACGGCAAGGTTGCAAGTGTTTACAATTAATTTTTCTATAAAATTGATTATAAACATTGTAAATCTGCCTTTTTCCATTGTAACTAAGTTGATAAATAGTTTCTTATTTATATTTATTTTTCTCAGCAGTGTGTTACTTTTGCACACTTCTACAAAACCATAATACTACTGTGTTGTTGTTTTTTATGTTTAAAATCTAATGAGAAATCTGCTTTTAGAAGACACAAAATAAGGCTACACATGCATTATGTGGAAATGCGTTAACTGAAGATCAAACATTCACAAACTGACATTACTGAAAGTTGTAAATTGATTTTCTTGTGTATTAACTGAAACGGTAACTCATGCGGACAATATTACTAATGTGAAGTTACCTCCTGTAGATACGCTAACAGTGTTATGTACTTATTTTCCAGGAGTACCCTGTGTTTTGTTTTTTTGTTTTTTTTTTGTGTACATGTATCGCTGAGGTCATTTTATTATATATTTTACTGGACTGAGTGAGCGGTCATTGGAATCCATTTTAATTGTTGTACATGGATTTCCAGCTGCACAAAAATATATATACTTGTGATTGGCAAAGTGGCACTAAAGAAGCTTTTTTGCCTTTTGTACAGGTGAGATTTTGTATATAGTGTTTGCTGCAAGGCCTGTGGAATTCATTGAATATAGAGGTATCAACTGCTGCATGTTCAGGCATACTATTAAAATGTTAGTCTATGAAAGAATAATTATAATAATGTCCATGTGCAATACTCTTGTATGTGTATTGGTTCAAGTTACTGTCAGAGAGATGAGGTTTTTGTTATAAAAAGATGTAGACATATATTAAGCTATACTAAATCTCTTGTATAGTTCTCTTTGACTCTATTATGCTATGATAGAGCTAGGAAGGAGAAAGGACTGTTCCAGGTTGTGGTGGACAAGGTGCGAGCCCTTGGCTTTAGGCGATAATCTTGGTCTCAAGCAGATGAGTGAGTTTGTGTCAGTTTTTGTGTCTGGCTGCTCCTAGCCTTCGTTGCTGATGACAACATTCAGTTCCATTTTGTTTTGTTTTTAAAACTCAGGTGTAATTATTATATATATTCTTATGATGATTTCAAAATATTAAATATTATGATATATCAATTAATGTGTTGTCTGGCCTACAGGTGTAATAATGGATCAAGCCTTTAGTTTAATTTAATTTATCTTCAGTAATCTTTTGTACTGGGAAAGACTAGCTTCTGGGGCTGAGTACCAGCACAGAAACATCTTAATGGTTGCATCATCTCAGCATTTAAATTTCTTTCTCTTTTAGAAATGTATTGTAGAACTGCCCATCAGTTTGTGTGTCACTACTGGCTCTGTTTATTTCTCACCACAATTTAGCTTTTGCCACCCAGGCAAGGACTGATCACAAAGCTAAAGCCTCTTTTCTGTAGGTGAGTAGACCGGCTAGGAAGATGAGTGGTTGGATAGTGCACTGCTCTTTGCTTATCGCGAGGCCTTTGTATTAAAACTAGGAGCATTTATTCTGAAGGAATAAAAGCATCCCGTAAAGCTTCTCTAAGCAAGCTCTGTAGGCCCATTTCTAGAAATTGCCATTTCTAACATGAAGATAATCAGTAAATTGGTATCTCAAGAGGCCTCGCACCTGCATTGTTTGGTGCGATGCTAAAGGAAAAGTCAAGGAGATAAAAACTTTTGCATGGGCAGATATTTCTTCAATATAAATAGTTAGCTCCTCCGCATTGGGTTTACGTCAGAAGGTTTGTCTGTTACCTTGAGCATTTTTTAAAGATAACTCTTAAAAATGGACGTTCTGTTACATTTCTGCCTGTTCTGTAAAATCTTTCTCGTTCCTGCTTTGTAAAATGAGTGCAAAATGCCAAAAAAGATTATTAATAATTATTATTATTATAAAATTTCCATTGTTTCTTGTTTTTTTCCTCCCAAATAGACTTTATATAAAAAAAAAACAAAAAACAAAAAACAGAAACACATTTTTCTTCATAGACTGAAAAATAATTCTCTCCAAAAAAGGCTCACAAATTACCTCTTTTTAAATTATGTGCAGAATAGCTCTATCTAAATATAAAATGTATTCAGTTGGGGGTAGTTTTTTTTTATTGTGAGGATTTATTTGTACAGATTTTTTTTTTCTTATGGATGTAATTTGAATCTCTTGCCATTCATTAGTGTTATTTCATCGTAAACATTATTACTGTGCCAAATGTACTGTATTCAAAAGGATGTGAATGTGTATTGTTTCAGAACCTAATAAATACAATGATGTTAAATCTTATTTTTTCCCCAAAGTTTTCATGAGTATTTCATAATGAGGAAGAAACAAGGATTAAGGATGAATATTTTGCCTGTTACATGTCACAGAAAACACCATGAACTTGTCTTTTAGGAGTGGGCATTTT
The DNA here is from genome assembly GCA_013398735.1 of Nothocercus julius. Lineage (NCBI taxonomy): Eukaryota > Metazoa > Chordata > Aves > Tinamiformes > Tinamidae > Nothocercus > Nothocercus julius. Next base: position 8,293,923 of record VZSV01000012.1, read on the forward strand.
GCAAAGGAAGGATTTGCTCATCTTGGGAAGTACTAAACACCTGAAGAGAAACCAGGTAACAGTGACTGAACTCCAGTTAACTTTGGCAATATAACACTTACCTCCAATATGCCAAGCAGGTGAGTTTGCAGACTTGTTTTTATTTACCCACTACATAATGGTTACTGAGTCCCTGAATCGGGACCGAGTCCAGCATTCTGCTTAGTTGCGTTTTTAAAACTTATTCAGTAGGGCACTTTACATATAGGTATTTAAGACTGTTTTAAGCTTGGATTACAGGGCAGGCTTAATATCATGCATAAATTCAATTAATGTAAGTGGGGTCATGTACTATTAGATTTTTTAACTTAATCTTTCAGTGTGACACACTGTGAAATATTTCAAAGTGGAGAAGATATAGAAGGTCGTGTTTCAGTTTGAACTTTACATACTTTCATTTATCATGGTCTAAGATTCTTAAGATCTGCTTCAGTAGATCAGCTATCAGGATACTGGCAATGATTCCAGTACAAAACTACTAGATACTATATAGCTTTAAAAAAAACATTCCTTAAATTACAAAGAAGAGTGTTTTCTTTTACTGACTGCAGCTTTTGCGTAATCCTCCTTTTTTTCCTTTCACACAATTCTTCTCAAATTCCCTTGGTACCTATGAGCAGATACCAAATCCTACACTGAGAGCATTAGCATAAACATAGTCACACTGATTTCGCTAGTTAACTACATAACATCTTGATTTTTCTGTGCACATTTGACAGAATTTAAAGCATTTAAAGAACTTAACTGTCATCCTTCACACAAGAAATATCACTGGTCTCCAAATACTTTAATTCATATCATGTTTTCTCTTAATGCTGTACTAATGTCTCACAGGTTTCCAAAATGTGGGTGATGCATATTGAGAAGAGTTTTCATCCATGAAGGTGAACTGTAAGATCTGGAGAGACAGCTGTCCTTTGAACAGGAATGAGTCTCAGTTCCATTCATTGCAAGTTCACAGAGAATTTTTGTACGTATCCATCTGCTTCTGCAGCCTGCCAGCCTATGTATTAGATCACCTCACGTCAAAAATGTCTTCAGCCTACTAATAGTCTAGTCAGGTACATGAGTAATTAAGCATTTGAATAAACCGGTGCGTATCAGAATAAGTGTTCAATGGGAAATGCATTTGTTGGAGACCCTTTACTCACATTGGTCGCTCCAAGGTCCCTGCAGTATGGATGCATAGGGGCTGAGGTGTGAGTAAAATAAATCAGTCACAAAACTAGTCTCTTGGGTTCAGCTTTTTAACTGTGTTTTGAGGTCAAATGAAAGACCAGACTGTTTACTTAAGAATGAAGGTTTTTTATCCTTATCCTACTTCCTGGTTACAATTTTAAGTAAAGACTCTTTTCCATTGGTAAAAATGTTATGATAAATAGAAATGATTGAAGCCCTATATCAGATCATTGATGCAAAGACTGCTCCAAGCAAGTGCTGGAGGTACAAGGTGCAGCATGTGCCGTGTGGGGGTATCAGAACATTTTCCAGGCTGTATCTGGAAGCTTGAACAGTTCTTAGTAAAGGGCAAGATTTGCTAATGCAGTAGGAGCGTGGTGCTTTTTGCCATGGTGTTTAGGCCTTCAAGCTCTTTCTGGGTTGCACGGAGGAAGCCAGCATGCCAGCTATCTACTAGTTTAGCAGATCCAAGCTACTTTCTAGCTTTTATAGATCGTATTTTACAGTCGTGCGGTGATCAATATACTGTGAAAATCAAGGATTTTAGCTATTCCTATAATTCTGATGATTTCAGAACTAGTATGATAATCTGCTAAAGCCAGACCTTAGCTTTTTAATTTGTGCATTAATTCTTACTCAAAACTTGACAAGAAGTAAGAGAAATCTTTTTATGATGCCAGTTCATTGTAATATTTCTATTACACAATCATAGCTCTTGTTTTGGTAATTACTCTAACAAAGTCATAATACTGTCCACTACTAGTTTGAGGTAGCATCAATCTCTCTTAAGGCTTCTATAACAACAAATAGGATCTAAGATCTCTCTCCCTGTAATAAATGAATACACAGTACTCCTAATGCCCATTAGTATTCATGCCCCTAACCTGATCAGCACTGTTTTACCTTGGGGCAATCTTGTCACCTTTTGCAACCTCTGAATATCACAGACCCAAAGCTGCAAAGTTGCAGGACATGCAGTATATGCAGGACAGATTTCCTTTTGCAGTTGACTCTTGTTGAAAAACAAGAAGCAATCACCGAGCCCTGGCCTATCAAATAGAAACTTCCTATTCAGTCAGACTTCTGAAGATGGAGCAGCAGATCTGGGGCAGACATGGAGAATCTTGGGCATGAACAGAGAAAAGTGAGAATGAATTAGATCAGAATGGATTTTTTAGGAACAAGAAGATGAAACTTTTCATCTGAGACACATAAATAAGATATTTATATCACTAAAAGAAGGGATGAGCAGCCATATGGGCTCAAACCAAATGCACCTTGGGTCATTTGGGTCAAAAATCCTATTCTTGGCAAGGTCAGTAGCTTAACCAGTAATGAGCATCAATTAAGAATGGAAAAGTGTTGGCTATAGTAGTAGCTATTGAAGCAGTATAGGCGATATGTAAGGTAGCATTCTTCTTGCCTGCAGCAGCTTGTAGCTCCAGGTTTTCATAAAGAAGGTGGTGGTGTCTTTATTTAATATTTCTGAATTAGTTTTCTTTTGATTAATCAGGTTTTGAACCATGTAAACCTCTAGCATGCAAAACATTCTGTGTGAGTTCCCCAGCTGAACTACTCATTGCATAGGAAGTTGTCTCTTTTTGTTTATTTTGACCAGCGACCTCATAATTCCATTTTATGCTGTGTGAGACTTTTCTGTGGGGGAAAAAAAAAAAAAAATCACTTGTTATTCACCTTTTCTTGCCACTGAGAAATCTACAGATCCCTGACATACTCTTCCTCTGCCAGTTCTTCACAGAGGAGTCTTCACCTGAAAGCTCCATATAGGAATATCCCATGGTTTTGGGCATCTTTGTCAGCCTTGTCTGGATCTTTTGTGGTTCTACTGTCTCCCTTTTGAAGCATTCCATACGTGAATGCTACCTGGATTATTACAATGACTGGTATGCTCTGTTTTGTTTTCTATTACGTTCTTACATCTCTTAATTTTTTTTTTTGTCTAAGTTTGTTCTCAATTATTTTATAGCCCTTTCCCAATTAGTGTCATTTGTAAATCTAATATGCATGCTCTCTATTAGATTCTACAGTCATAATGAAAATAGGTTCTGTCCAGGATACAATGCAAATAGCTTAAATAGGAATTTAACCAGCGCACAAACCTCCCTCTGTGCAGGCTTCCATTTTAGCAGCAAACCTTTGATGGTTATTTTCTCAATGTGTTTTTCCAGCTGCTTTTGTACCCTGTATTTAACTATCCTTAGACCATCTTTCCCTGTCTTGCATGTAAGAATGTTGTATATAACAATTTTTTTTCCTAAATCAATGTACACAAAGTGCTCTATTATCCCCCAGTCCCCAGGGGCTGCTACTTTGTTCTTGCATAGCCCTTCTTTTGGTATGAAGGGGGAAAGATAAAAGTTTTCATAGAAGATTGGAAAAATGTATATATTGCCGGAATACTTTCCACTCTGTTTTTCTTTTTACCTCACCACAGCCGTGGAAGCAGGAGATAAGAGCAGCAGCCTGAGGTGAAACACAAGCTATCACTGCAAATATTGAGAAATGGTTGCACAAGATGCTGTCCAAAATTTGGAAAAGCATTAAAGAACTTTTAGACTTGTACACATATGTTTAATACTTGGAAAAAAAAAAACTCAAAGCTTAGGGAGAAAGTCAATGACCTGGAGTCTACTGCAGATTTGGGTGCTGCATTAAGAACTGAACTGAGCACTGCTTGCGCTTGTCACTGCCATCCAATACTACCAATTTCATTTAGTTTCTTATGTACCACAGGAGGCAGCATGAAGATAAAACAGTGCTAGTTGCAGGAGCAGTGCTGTGCTGATGCTCCTCTGGGCCAACATATATTCTCACTTCTCTAAGGCTCGTAGGACAAAACATGCATGTTACCCAAACGTGCCATTTTTGTGTATTGTTACGAGTGGGTAAGACTCGTGGAAGGGTGGTAAGATGTTGCCTTTATGTAAATAAAATTATTGTTGAGATGATTCCCTAAAAAGGGACGTTTTATGCACATCTACCCACTAAGTTTTAAATTAAGTGAAAGAAATGGGAAGATTCAGTCTTTATTGATTTTTTTTTTTTGTATTCCACTCTAGTTATCGTTTATCCATAGTTAGTGATTTAATGCCCTTGTAAATGAATCTGTTTCTCTTAAGGATTGAATTAAAAGCTAGGAGATCACAAATAGGTCCTCGTGATCCTCTATCCAAGACCTACATCAGGTGGAATTGTACATTATGACAGAGCCGGTTTTAACAAATTGCTGGGCAGCACAAGAGGAAGGGCTTGTTAGACCATGAGCCTCCCCACCCTTCCCAAGCCGTGCATTTTCGCAACCGGCCTCCCACTGCTCTGGTACTCACTGCCCCCTCTGTGGGCTGATTCTGCTTGCTAATCCAAGAAACAAAACCAGAATCATTTTCTGGAAATGGCTTTTGGCTAGCAAATTCAGTTGACTCAGCAGGGAGTGCGATGAGCTCCGTATTTGCAACAAGGGAGGGGTTACGACCAACTGTCAAGGACGGGTGCAGCTTGGAAGAAACGAAACTGCTGCCTCTGGCATCCACAAGCTGGCAGGTTGGCTCACCCACCTTGTGTAACGAAACCCTTTTGGGAATAGGCCAGACATTCCTTGCATGACAATAAATACTTTCCTGCTCAAATATGTCTACCAGAGGGAGACGATTACTGAGATGACTACATAAGGCTCCGATGGCTACATAAAGAAGGTGGTCGAATTGTCAGAAATGTGCTAAAGAGATACTATTACGGCCACTTTGCAAATGGACAAATCAAAATTAGGTGAGGTGGTAATTTGTTGTCATTTAAGTATGAAGTCAGCAGAAGTGCTAGGAAACAAACAAACAGAAAAGCATAGATGAAACTTGTGTTCACTACTAGTGCGTTTCTGAGAACAGTGTTTTCCAATAGTACTTCAAGTACCTGCTGGTGGGCTCCCATTGGAAAGGTTCCTGGCTGCTTGGTGTCCCTTGGTTTCTCTTTTCAAAAAAAAAAAAAAAACAGTTAAAAGTCGTGTGTAACTAGCTACAGTAGTTGATGTATAAAGGAGGTGGCCTTTTGGCTTTACAAATGGGAAAAGGGGTATCTGTGAGATAAGCTTTTTATTGAAAAATGGTCAAACCTGACAAAGTTTGAGGATTTCTAACCCCTGCATGTTCTAGGAAAGCTATTTACCCAGAATCTTTGGTACATAAAAAAAAAGAACATTTTGTGTTGATTTTTGGTTAATGAGCAGTGAGAAGTAGATGAAGATACCAGGCACATGCAGGCGCATTATTCTCAATACAGATATGGTTGATCAAGGTAGGTGAAACAGATAAGGGCCAAAGAGATTATGCAAATCTGACTTAGGTAAATGTTTGTATTAGGGTGGGGATAGCTGTCCTATTTAGAAGTACACTTAAGACCTTTAAACTTTGTTAGAATAATGTAAAGATGTTTGTTCTTTGATTAAATGATATGCTAGCTCCTTATATGTTAGTGTATTGTAACTGCCCTCTATTATCCTTCTTTAAAGGACAACATCTGAACTTACAGACCATGAATTCTGCTTTTATGAGACCCGTTCACTGTTTATTATGCTGCCTCCTGAATAAAGGATTGTGTGAAATCCCTCCAGCACAACCTGGAGCTGCCGAGCTCTGCTGTGAGGCCCTGGGTAACTGCTGGATCAGTGCTCCCAGTGTGCAGGGGTCTCATATTCCAGAGCAGCTTTTTTCCAATGCCCCTCTAGACCCAAATATAGGACCAATCTTTTAGACAGCTGCCACAATGTTGTTCTGTATTTGGACATATTGACATTCCATCTATGGCATGTGTGTCCCCTTTCAAAACCACATCTGGTCCCAGAGACGGTATGCTAGAGTCGTTGGTGTATGCAGTCTAGCAAATACACCCATAAACCACTAATCCAAAGTCCACTTTGCCGTGAGTCCCTCAGGTTGTTCATTACATAATCCTCTTACATAACTTAGATAGGAGAACACCACCTCCCGTTGCAGAGCCCCAGCGGCGGCGGCAGCTTGGTACACCTATTGACTTATATGGGAAAAGAAATGGAAAACTGTGCACAACGCCATTATTCTGACAGCTTGAAGGGCTGCAAAAGCAGCATTAAACCATCAATCTTCAATATCACCAAAGAAATCTCATTCCCCCAGGAATCAACTTACGTATGACATCTTCTCAGTATCATCTTGCTGAAAACCCTGTGTACAGTCAGCCATTAACCTTCTGAGAGGCCCATGCCCAGCAGTGGTGAAGTGTCAGGATGCTCATCTCAGCTGCATTACCTCTTTTTTCCCTTTGCTTGCTCAGGGATAAGTGTAACACACTGCAGCAACACTGCGCAGTGGATAATAGTTCTGCCGCTGTGTATTTGGTTGATACACTGCGAGAGGATCCCCGGCTGAGAGACATCAAGTATGAGAGCTTTGCTGATGTTTTTGTTCTTGTTAATATTCCTGTTTGTGGTGCAAGAAGAGTGTGGATGATGAAGAGAAGTCAATTTTCATTGACTGAGCTATCTAGCAATAATTTGAACCACCCACACAGCAGAACTACTTGATTTCAGAGCCAGAGAGGTTATCAACACTAATAAAAAAGCAGCTGTCACACAGTTTAAATATGACACATGGTCAAAAACTCCTGATATATCACTCCTATGCAAATTGAGAATATTTCCATAAACTCTGACCGTGCCTGTAAACAGCAGATTCCAGGAATTCTACTATACATTACTGAGGCAAAATTATACTAAGCAATAAACATTCTTTCCTAAGCAGAAGAATCTGGAAGTGGAAGAATGCAAGACCTTGAGCCGTAACGCTGATTCCGAGGAAGCCGCTGAGGCCATCTCCTGCGTGCCTGGGAAAACACCCGCTCTTTAGGAGCTTCCGGTGGAAATATATAAACCGCATATGGATATAGTGCGTAAGCACCTTGTTAATGTGTTATCAGACATTCACAGATGGCAGCTGTGCAGTATCAGGAATGAGTGGTCACGCAGTTCAAACTTGCTCTAGCATAAAATAAGAAGACATTGGATGAATTCAAAGATCTAAGTGGAAGGACAGTAATTTTCATGGCAGCAGGAGGACTGAGGAAAAGTAGGTGAGAACTGGAGAGGCAGAAAAAGCAATAGTCTGAAATGATTAAAAAGAAAAAAAAAAAAAGAAATGGAATAAGAGTTTTCCAGCAATCAAAGAGAAAGGGAAGCTCATTAAGAAAGATGATTGAGGGAGGCCACACAAATCTTGGATAGAACCTAAGCATAGGAGGAAATAAGACAAATGAAAGTAGATGTCCCTGTTTCAAAGACCCAAGTTCCTTTTAAAATTGCTAGCGTGGATACCGTTACCTCAGCAGCACTGCCTCCTGTTCAAATATTTACCTGGAGCCTGTGGGAAGGGAGTTTACAGTCAGCACAGGATTTGATGTGGCTGCTGATTACATTGCCAGGAGAGACACAGCTAGCTAGTTTAAAGTTAATTCAGGCTGTTTCAGTGCTATTGTGTTGACCTATATTGGAGGCACATCTAAAGAGAAACCTAAAGGTTATCATGCCTCCACCACATGGTCTGTTCCATCAGGATTGCCACTCTTTTGCTATCTCCTTTCCAAAAATATATTCATCAGGCTCTCACATTCACTTCTTTTAATGGAAGGGCATAATTATTAGATCTAGTAATATGATGTTTGTGAAACAGCAGGAAATCAAGCTTTGGCAATTATATGTTAAAAAAATAGGTCAGTGGTGCTAGGGTTTTTTCCTCTCAAGGAGTGGATTGTTTTAATGTAAAACAGAATGAACCTCATTTATTGGTTCTGTATATCTCCTCACACGGGGAAAATAAATGTATTGGTTTATTCATGATGGAAAATTCAACAAAAGGTGAGGAAATCTACAACTAAAGAATTGTTACTCGTTGCAATGACACCCTACAACTATTAGCTCACTGCCATGCCAACAAATGGACATGCTGATTTTTTTCTGTGTTGTGCTTTGTGTTTATTCAGTAATGCAAAAAGCTTGTTAATCAAAGGCAATAGAACAAAACAATGCAACAAAACAAATATGAGGTCTGTTTAATAACTCATTATCTTCAATCTAGAAGATAAAACTATGTGCTAGAGAAGAAACTGATGGTGTTTTCAGAGTATTTTAATCTACCTCCAGTCAAGCTTCTACTCTACATTTGCCTGATTTTTCATAATAGTGAACATATTAGTAGAGCAAGCTGGCAGAAGTAAAGCTTTATAAAACCTTTATAAAAGCAAGAGGAGCCCAGGAGGTTGTCTATAGGCGTGGTGTGTTGAGATAGTTAAGGCACTCTGTCAGCTCTTGGTGGCCGAAGAGGCTGGTGCTGCCTGTGCCCCTCTGTCCCTGCCCTCAGCCACCTGCTCCTTACGGTCACTGCGAGTCGGGATCCGGCTGCGCGGACACAGGGGCAGGGCTCCGTTCCTCCTCGGTGCGATTCCCTGAAGATCCTCGTCGGGGAGGTGGTATAGCTCGGCACCCGCTCTCGGGCTTGCAGTGGGTAGGGAGTATTAACCGCACTCCACTGCGTAAAGAGGGCAGTCTCCCTTCCTGCCCCTCGCAGTTTCCTGTTCCCACTGCTTGCTTTGTGCTGGTGCTGGCAGTTGTCTCACTGCCTTTGAGACCATCCAGCTCGGTAACCTGACAGAAAAATACTCACTTTGGGGAGAGTCAGTTTTCTGCCCTGTTAAGAGGCCGAATTCGTTTACCAGCGGGTGAGGTGCACGCCAGACCCTTTAAGAAGGAAGGAGTGAGAGAGTGGAGCTGGGAATGGCAGGAAAGGAGAAAGAGAGAAGACATCGATGGGAGGTGATCTCAGGTCACCTTATCTTTTCATAACAATATTGACTCTGGAGACATCATCGCAAAGATGAGAAGTATCTGGAGGAGCCTATGCTAATGAATCGGTGGATGTTGCCTTTTCTTGAAATAGTACGGATCCGGTCCTGGGCGTGCTAAATTACAATGCTGAAAAGGTAGTGATGCAAATGAGATATAAAATTAAGTTCTTGAAAGGCAGATTTAAATACATTTAACAAGAAATCCACAGCTTTCAAGGGAAAAGATTCCTAGGGGATTAAAACAAAACTAAAAAAATTCATGTCCCGCTCAAGAAACATGAAGGAAGACCTGCCAGTGCTGTCTGTCAAGAATATCTTGTCCCCAGCTAAGTAGCCTCTACCAGCATCAGGGCTGAACAGCAAGCATCCTTCCCACTCTGTCATGAGAAAGGCCACCGAAGGGATATGGCCTGCTAGTGCCACACTCTCTGCAGCCCTTACGCGTTTGACATTTGGACCAGAAGCCAGAACTACACTAAGTACTTCACAAACACAGATATTCCTTCTGCGCTTATCAGTCTTCTGCACTGCAGAATTGAGGCAGGTCTGTACTCATTCTCCTACTTGTTGCCTCTGGAAGATAATAAATTATGTGACTGACTGCATTTAAATAGAGTTTTTTTACAAAGAGACATTATTGGATTTTTTTCCAAGATGTAGACCCCAAGTATTCCAGAGGAACAGTGTAGATCCTCAGTAGCCTCATCTACAGCAATATTCAAAGACCTCAGCATGCTTAACGTTTTGCAAGAAAGAGTCAATGAAGTAGCACCTGCTTTATTGCAAAGTTATCTTTGTTTCTGTGCCTTCCTTTGGTTGGGAATGGGGTTTATTAGCCCTTTCCAAGTCATCAGCTCTCAGCTGAGCTAGCCTCTGTTAGTATGGTATGGGAGCATGGGTTCACTTGTTTAAAGCAAAAGGAATTGAGAACCTGTACTGTGATGAACAGAGCAGCCTCAGGTCTCAAGAGGAAAGAGAGTAGTGGAGTGCAGGGCATGCAAGATGTGAAAATCAGCACCTCAAAGAGCCCTCTAAAAATGTGGAGTTAGTTGCATCCCATTCTCCTAAGCAACTTGGAAATTCGAAATTAGCTATCAGAAACACTCTCCCCGGTGTATGTGTGTTTGTGTGTGTTGCTTTGATTTGGGTCTGCTTCTGGTTCTTTTCCCTCTGATATGATTCATTTATTTTTCCTTCAACACAATTTTGTCTCTTCCCCCATCTTTCTATTTTTTTTTCCTCCAGTTCATGTCAACAGCTGGAGATTGAGCTGTAGGGTGAGGTTTCTTCCTACATTGTGCAGTGTTATCCATTGACCCAGGGCCTGCTGTGACTTTGGCTAAGATAACACAATTCATTCAGTGTCATTCACAGCAGGGGCAGAAAAGAAATTGTTTCATTACAGAAGCGCAGAACAATGATAATGCTACCAACTGTATATAAACACAGAGCATTAGTTGCCCACCAGCCAGCATTTAATGGAGAGGGAAGGCTGAGGGAATTTCCTGTGCTACCTCCCTCTGCCAAAATGCCTCCTGAAAGAACAGACTTCCAATGTTGTGCTTTGAAAGTTCCAAAAACTTGTGATCCAACTGTTGAATTCATATCCCCCAGACTGTAAATCACAGCTCTCCTAGCCTGCAAAATGATACCAGCTGACTGCTGAGTGAGTGAAAGGAATTGCATCAGACTCCAGAAACAGTGAAGTAATTCATCTCCTTGATTTGGCAAAATGTTTTAATAGGTACAAATACTGACTGAAAGAAAACGCTGGCACTCTGCCTTGCTTTACTACTTCACTCTCCTCTCCTTCCCTACAAGCCCCTATTCCCCTCCCTGAAAAAAAGAAAAAAAAAAAGTGAGTATATTAAAGAAAACAGATTTACCAAAATCGCAATCCAGCAAGTTTTCGCAGTAACACAGTCGCTCGCATGTGCTCCTGGAACATGCCGCTTTGGCTATCAAAGGGAGACTTGATCAAGAGGCTAATGAGTGCTCTGAGCAGCAACGTTCGTCCCTCAGGGTGCTCTGAAAGCCAGTTTCCATGTACAATAAAAGTAGCCATACACTTTTGTGCAACCGCTATCCAATATTCACAATGAGTGATTCTAAGTGAAAGGAACTACTGATTCATTTAGTCATCTTCTGTCACAGATGCCCAATGACCAAACACTAATTGACTCTTTGAAATCTTTTTCAAAGCAGATCTATCCCAACAGAAAGAAAGAAAAAAAAAATTACTCCAAATACTTGTGGTTTTGCCGGTAGCTGTTGTGACTACTGATCAGTTCCCTGCTATTCTTTGGAGATGGGAAATGTGTTTGAGATTTTCAGTGGAAAGAAACAGATGAACTGGCACTGCAAACTTATCCCTAAATTAAGAAATCCATACTGATCCCACAATCACCAGTGAAAAAACACGTCTTGGGGGTTTTGCTCTGTAATACTACAGTATGTCATGCAAGGGAAGAATAGACCAGGTAAGATCTTCTGCTCCTGGTTTAGTAGGAGTGAGCCAGCAAGGGCGACTGCTCAGTCTTATGACTTAGACCAGGAGACACAACCGTGCGCCCCGAGTCCTAACCCACCTGCCCTGTTAACAGCCCAGAACCCTCCGAAAAGCAGCCGAGCTCACCAGGAGCGGGACGCTGTCTCCTGCTTTTCCCTGCGGGAATGGAGTCAGCGCTCTGCCAGCTCTCCTTTCCTCCTGAGACTTGGGAGGATGAAAAAGCCAGTCTGACTCCTGGCCCCGGAGGGGTGAGGAGGCCCTGGCACCGTCTCTCCTGTCGGTTTTGCGTGAGCGGTCGCTCTCACATCTCCCAGTAAGGCTGGGCCTGCTCTCTGTTTCGCTCGCTCCCCGCTCGCACGGTTGGTGAGATTCCCAAGAGCTGCTTCCCCTGACATCCACATCTTGTTTTTCCTTTCTTTCCCTTCTGCCCTGCCGGGCCTCCCGCAGCCATCCCCTCCCACCACAGGACGCCAGGGCAGCGCGGGGCAGGGCAGGGACCCGCGCGCACCTCCCTCACAGGTTGCCCAGGGCTGGCAGCGCCTTAGGGATCCCCTTGCCCTGGGAAGAGCAAAGGCGCTGCCTGCTCACCGGAGACCTGCTGGCTCTGCTGCTTCCGTGAGGCTCCTAGCAAGGCTGTTTGGAGGCAGCTTGGGGAAACCTCTTGCCAGGGTTTAACCACGTGTCTTCTCCTTGGTGTGCCGTTCATCATGTTGTGTTTTTTTCTCCTTTTTTTTCTTTCCTTCCTGTCTTTTTCATTTGGTCAATTTAAATTCAAAAGAATGCAGTTTTTACAAGGATCTAGAAGTGCCTATTTTTTTCCTCTTATTGTAAGTTTTCATATAGCTGATATTCATCACATTTACTTGTTGCTTGACATGTCAGTGTGAATATATACAACTCGCTTTCCTGAGGGTAACTGAAATGACAGATGATTTCATTGTTAGGTGTACAATAGGCATAAGTACAATGGAAAAGAAGGACTGACATCTGCTATGGTGATATGTTTTCAAAAACATGTATTGTCATCCCTTTCTCGTGTTTGTTATGCAATGATAATTAGGAGTGGCAAAGTGAGCATCAGTTTGACTGCTTTGGAATGATTCAGAGTTTCCATTCAGCAATCTGTATAGTGTAAAAGCCTTCCAGGGTCTGACAGCACACTGTGTGTGTTCATATACCACATCTTTCTGGTTCTGCAGTTGTGTGCTAGCTGTGCAAAGACAGCAAAGGCACTGCTCTTTGTATGAATGGAGATCTAGCAGTCCTTACTTAGGTTGACTCCGATTGCCTCCATTCTGTCTGTGAAATGTCCACAGCGTGATCTACCCCAGGAAGGCCTCGGGTTAGTTCTCTGTGCCACATGTTTTGCCTCTCCTGGTATTCTTCCCTTAGTGTGAAGTTTCCATCATGTTTCACACCTGCAGAATGTCATACAGGTGGAAATTGTAATAGCATAATGATCGTGCAATGACTAACCTCTGTCTGAAGAATAATGTTTACATCACAGCTGAATTTGACTCATATTCCCCATTCGAAAAAATGCTACGAGCCCAAATAGGATGGGTAATAAAGTAACACTTTGCCCACTTGAAATATTAACCTATATTCTCTATTGATAACCGCATTTCCAAGCAGCTCTGGATCCCATCGTGTGGGATGTGCCTTTTTATGTTAAAATGGTAGCTCTTGCCCTAAAGCTCATTTTTAGTCTAAAAAGGAGAGGAAAGGAGCAGATGAGTAAAGCGGTGGAGGGAATAAGGGGGCTATAGGAGAAAAGACAGATTCTGAATCAGTAACTGCAGCCATGGCTGTCAGCACATGGCGCTGCTTGATGTGTGCTATACAGAAAGTGGGTTTTGAGCAGGGAGCTGTGGGAGGAGTTAAAGAGGGTGCATACGAAACAAAGAGATGATTTCCTGTGTAAAAGGTAGTCTGGGAAGAAGTTAAAGCATTGGCCAGAGAACCAGATGTTGTTGGCAGAGCAAAGAGTAAGGTTGCTCTCGTAATGAGATACAGACCACAGCAGGAGAAGGGGGCTGAGTTGTGCAGAGGTTTCAGAGAAGCTGTATTTAGTTTCCTGTCATAGAGAATTTCTTCTTCTTCCCAAACGTCTTGCGATACTGTATTACCCAAACACATTGTGATTTCTAGTATCTTTGCCCCCCTCACACCCTGTGAGCTCATTGTTTTACAAGTAATGACTCAATGATTTACCAGTCCAACCTTTGTACATATAAAGTTACTTTTCCTGCCTAGGGATGGATGCCGCGCTCTGAACCTTCCTAACGTCTGGTAGCAGTTTTCCATGTGGTTTATTACTTAACTTTCTCACCTGTGTTTTTTGGGAGGTTTTGGCAGCGTCTTTGCCCACCTCCCACTGCACTGGGTTTGAGAGAATTTTGCCTCCATCACAGTGTGTCTGGAGAGGCACCTCGCTCATGTCCCAGGTGCAACCTGTTAAGCAGCAGTTCAGAGCTGGCAGGGCCTTATCAAGCCCCAGCTGGGCCAAAACCATCAGTGAGGGTGGAGAAGGCTGAGGGGGCTGTAGTAGGTCTTAAGGAAACTCTGTGGTCAGAAGATCTGTTTTTGTCCTTATCTTCTTGAAATGTGTTTGTGAGGCTGTGTGCTCGAGCTCCACAGGTAGAGCAAGCAGGCAATTTGGTTTTTTTTTTTTGTTTGTTTGTTTGTTGGTTGGGTTTTTTTTTGTTTATTTGTTTTTGGTTTTTTGGCAGTGCTGGTGTGAAGGGTGAGTCTTCAAATATAGCCATATATAGATATATGTGAATAGTTAACAGATTGGTAAAATCAGTCTTTTGTTGAGAGTTGTGGCTTTATTCTGGAGTATATCAAGGGTTTTCACTGTTGTTATATAGAGTTTCCCTGCTATTGATTATGTAGCTTATGTAGGTATTCTGGATTTATCCTACTTCTTTGATTTGGAGATTCAAACTTGTTGATAAAGTGAGTTATTACTTGTGGCAAAGAGTTTTGCTCAGTTGTATTAGGTGTTCAAATGCAAATTCTGCTGTTGTTTTAAGTTTTTTTTTTTTTTTTTTTTTTTTCTTGAGTTGTTCTAGTCATCATTGTTGAATTAAAAAGTGTCTTGAGCTCTGTGGTAGAATGGTTAAAAAAAAAAAGTATGTTTCTTGTTATGAAATTAATTTTACTGATACATATTGAGAGAACACCTTGCATGATAACTTTAAAAGGTAATGTGTGAAGATTTTTTTATGTTTAAGCAGAAATTGAATATATCTTTTTATCTCTGTTCTTGGAAGAAATTAACCTGGATATATAAGCATTGTGGGTTTTTTCTTTGTGTTTTAGGGATTGTTTTCAGCAGTAAAGGAGAATTATGTGATATAAGCTAGTGAGGATATAGTTGCTTGCTCCTTAAGATATAGATGCAATAGTAAAGTATCAAAATCTGTAGCATGCTCTACATTTGCAATTTGCTGTATGTCTTTGTTAAATCTTTGGGGTTTTTTTCTGGATCAGCAGCTGATCCTAATAGTCAATTTGTTCTGCGCAGTTTCAGTAATAAAAGGACAAGAGCCACCAGATGGGATTCTCTGGTGTTAAGATCAGGTTATTCCTGCTCTTTCTCATTGTGGTAGTGACTAGAGGGACAGAGAAAGTAGCTGTAGACCTAGTTGCTGTGCTCTCACAGCCCCATGGAGGCAGAAGGGGGCTGGTGGGGTGAGAAGCGGAGATGAGTGGGATGCAGGGAGCAACTTCACACTACATACGTGAGCAAGAAAACACCTCTTACTAATACATCCCTGTCTTGCTGAAGGAGTGAAATGTCACTTGTGTGACTAGCTAGCTCGGGCTAGCTTCATCTGTGTATGGTGTAAGGCATGCCCTGTATCCCTCCTTTAACTGCCCCTTCCCTTTTCTAATAGAAGGTTGGACTTTTAATGTGCCTCTGTGTTATCCTTGGAGCAGGTGTAGGACTTGTGGCAGATCTGTCCTGAAGCTCCTGGAGGGTAAGAAAACCCAAGTATCGTCTATGACTAAAACATAAGTCCAATGTTGTTAACGTGAAAAAGGAGGACTCTTATGGTGAGGAGCTAACTTGAATAGTGTCAGCTTCCTTCCTCCCTTGCCCTGTAGCTAGGAAAAGGATAAGGATATGCATAAGATTCACTATGACAAAAAAGTGAAGAAGTTCTTATGGTGAATCTGTCTCAGGGTGTTGCTTATCTGCAAGTGTAGTTACAACGACCTGCAATTGGCTGGAAAACTGAGGGATGACTTTTTTTTTTTTTCCTTATTTTTCATCTTATTGTTTTGTTTTTTTTTCCCCACTCAGCATGACTTCTCTGTACTGGCATTTGAAAAGATGTGAACATTTTTGTTTGGGAAACCATGCGTCATAGTGACGTAGGGGACTCATACTGCACTTCCCCAACAGTTACAGAAAGGCTTTCTGAACAGCTTTCAGCCAGGCTGGGGCCAGCTCTCCTGTCACACTAGGACAACCTTGAGCATGTTGGCATCAGCAGCCAAGGCAGAGGCAACTAAAAAGTGTTCTTCTCTAGGTAGTAGTGCGGGCTTATTGCAACTTGAAAAGCATTTGTGAAACTGGAGCCTGTGAGAAGGGACTTGTGCTCCAGCAGCTGGTTCTCAGAAAGGTTAGAGAGGTTATGGGTGCAGGATGTGATAGATGAAATGCTTTCTAACGCTTGCAGCAGAGGAAACCTCCTCCTCCAAGTTTAACTCCTTACAAAAGTTCAAGGAAAATGTGAGAATAGATAAGGCCCAAAAGTAAATCTTTTTTCTTTAAATCTTTTTTCTTTTGGTCAATGCCCATGTAAACAATCGCCACCTCCTTACATGGCTATATGTTGCCCTTGAGTCAATTCTATGTGATTTCATGTGCTTCTGGCACAGAATAAGCATGCAAAAAAGAAGCTATAGCTGAGGCTTAGTTAGCAATGTTTACTAAACATACACAAATGCCTTGTCTACATATTGTTACTATGATGATTAATTGATAATGGTCTTTAAGATTGAACGTAGGAATGATAACATATCCTATCCAGAGGATAGGATGTATATTCTATATATACATAATAATATCCTATTATTCCAATAAGTATTTTTATCATCTTATTAAAATTCTTACCCTAAAACAAGGTTTCTCAACTTCCTTGAGGGGAAAAAGGCCATTAATCAATCTTATTCTAAATATAAATTAAATGTCAGACTAGATTCTGAACTTTGGCTCTTTGTTTGCCTGCTTAAGACTTTTGGGGTTGTCTTTTCTTGGACAACCCATTAAAGTATTTCAAATCACAAATTAAAAAATACCTCCTTGATTCATCTTTTATTTGATCCTTTGCTATCTATTTTTTCTACTTTCTTTCTCTTTTAGATAGCGTAGTTTCTCTCTGATTCCCTTCCTTCCAAAAATCAAAATTGTTCTAACTTCTAGAATTAAAATCTTGTTTTTACATCTCTTGCAGTGTTTCTTATGCTCTCTGGGATGGTGGGTTTTTTTGGCTTGTGTTTTTTTTGTTTGTTTGTTTTGTTTTTGTGTGTGTGTGTGTTTTTTTTTTTTTTTTTTTTTCCTCCTTAATTTCAAGTTACGTGTTTGGCAGTATCTTGCCTATTACCACTAGTAGAGTTGGGTTTTGTTTGTGATACGCAAAAACATCTCTACAAATTCGTACCTTCTAACTGAAGTATTTAAAAACAATTTAATTCAATCTTTGAACTTTCTGTTTGAAATTTGCAGTCTTCATTTTGGTTAGTATTTCTCAAATGGATTTCTTTCCCTTCCTCCTCACTTTTTTTTTTTTCTCCTCCATCTTTTGACTAATGCAAAAGATATAATTGAAAGGTAAAGTGGAGGAAAAAGTGGAAAGCGAGTTTGGGAGCAGAACATTCTTAGTGATGTTTCTCTCTATTGTTCCGTTGGCTCAGGGAGGAATGAAGCGGCATCAGTGGGGCATGGGAGTTTGGTGGAGCAGCATTGCTAGAACAAGCTCCTCAGTGACTGAGGAGAGCCGTTGTCCTCGAAATTCTGGTTTGGCTTGAAATCATCATAGGTGGGGAATAGTTTGACTACTAATGAGACTGGTAAGTGCCCAGCTTCCCTCCACAACAATTTAAGGTAGTTTTGGAAGTTTTCGCCTACTGATTTCTGTAACCTCTTTGGAAAGCAGTGAGGTTGTCATAAGAGATCTGGGATCATAAAGGGACTTCTGAAGGCATTCCTATGTTCCTTTTAATTGAACTTACGCTGCAGAGAAATCTCTCTTGCCAACATTACCACCCTTTTCATGAAGCAGTATCGTAAATGTAATACTTAAAAATATTGAATTGAATTTATCTGAACAGCAGTTCAGGCAGCAATTAATCTTGCTTTTAAGTGCCACAGCCCTTACCCAACACTGTGTTTTTTTGTTTTTTACAGTCGACTTGGCAGTGTAGAGCTATGTGACTATACACACGCGTAACTTTGTGTCAAAAGCAACAAAAACAAAAGCTCCTCTAAGTCCCTTGCCCAGCTGAGTTTGGGTCACAGTTGGTAAATGACAGAAAGTAAGCAGCAGATCACATAATATTGTGTTTATGATTTGATCTCCACTGCCAACTACCTTTGAATCAGGAGATAAGAACAGATATGAATGAAGTTCATGGGCGTTTTCAGTAAGCAGTGTGACATTTTTGAAGTGTGATACTGCAGGCAGTGCATCATTTCAACACAAAGCAGTACTTGCTCTAGAAAACCTTTAGGCTGCAGTAGCCTATTGGGCGTTCAGGAACTGAAGGATACAGGTTTATATGCTCTGAACCATGAGGAAGAGGAGGGGCTAAACTTGAGGCCTCTGTCCAATCATATCTTTAAAATGTGTGTTAATTTTTTCCCCTCTCATGGAAATCTCTCTGTTTAGACACCCATTTCTAGAGGGAGAGTTTTCAGGGAATTGGGTACCTACTTCCCGTGGGTGTTGGTTTTGTTTTAAGGGAGTGTGCATCTGGAAGATGGCTCTTATCTCTTTATCTGCTAGCTATGGCATGTGTGATGGAATAACAGGCTAGGTGAGAATATCCAAATTCATTCCTGCTTTCAGCCATAGGTTTCACATTGATTAGCCCTTTAAGAGTTGTTTGAACTATTCAATGCTGTGGTCGATGGATGCTGCGATCTTAATCATGTTGGGCAAGGATAAAAGTGGTCTAGCAGTGCAGAGCTTTGACTTTTGGGGCTTGATTTAATTTTGTTCAAAAGAGGTGGGTCTGGAAAGACTCTTTCCCTTACTTGTGGATATTACTTCTTCATCGTTCCTGCTTGGATTAAGTGTGCCAAGGAAAATACTCCTGAGCCCTTTTAAACAGAGATTTCAAGTCAAGAAAGAAGATGGGTCTGATGTATGCTGCCTTCACCTTCCCTTCCTTGCAAAAATTGTCCTCTTACCTCACCCCATCTCTAAATCTTGGTGAGCTGATATTAAAGCTACTAAGTTTGTAGGCCACTACAGAAACTTTCTGTCCCCTTTGATCACTTGTAAACTGCCTGAGCTACCCCAGAGAGATAGAGAGTGTCAAAGAGATGGGGTCTCCTCCACCAGAGCGCGAAAGGGGACCCCACTACAGAGGCCCCCTTGGTGACTGCATTGAGGGAAGATGAGGCAAAAGAGGCAACAGGTGGCCTGGTCAGGCCACCTGAGAGCACCTCATCTCTGCTCCCCTGAGGCCAACCTCAGGAGGAGCAGAGAGGAACTGGACAGCAACAGGGCTGGGAAGGGGGGTGCAGAGGACGCCCATGCTCCCTTGTCGAGGTAGAAGCTAACTGAACAGATGGATGGTGGCCTCTCTGTTTTCAGGCCCTTAAGGTAATTAAAATTCTGGATGATATTAGTCCTTGAGAAATAGATTTTCTTAAGTTATTACCAGTCTGAGGGCATGGGTAGCCTCTAAGCTCTTTAATTCAATTTGTGCTGTTTAAATAAGTAGGGCTTTGGTGGGGAGGAGCGGGGGGAGGAGAGCAGGAGGGTGTGTGTGTGTTTTTCTCCCCAAGAAACTGGGAAATGCATTAAAACACTCTAATCTCACTTTCTGCAAAGAATGCATCTTGGCCAGGGATGCCTGCAGGTAACCCAATGACTTAAGATTGAACCTAGTATATCTCTTAAGAGATACAGTAGGTTCAATCTATAGAAATGTGTCCTTTTCAGCCCTGATCTAAAGATTACTTGTGTAATTTGAATTCTGGTTTTTGTTTTGCCTGTGTCTAAGAGATGGAGCCCTCCAGTCACAGCTATTCTCTCCTTGTATAAGTACCTGTAGATTATGATCAAGTTAACTTTTGACCTTGTCTTTGATAAATTAAATCCTCAAGTCATCCTTGCTGAGAGGCCTTGTGCCAGTTTTGTTTTGCTTTTGTAGATGGACCTGAGGGCAGAAGTGTAGAGTGAATGGTGAAGGCTCAAATCCTTGATAAAATGAGCTCCCAGGTGCTTCACTTGTACTTCTAATATGGAAGTACTGTTGTCCTTTCAACTTTCATGTGTATATGTTGATTTACTGAGGTAGTTAAACATTAAAATTTCCATTTCCCAAACTGAGAAACTCAAGCTGAGCAATCAAGGAACTTATTCAGGGTCATGCTGTGAGCTGGTGGTAACTCCATGGTACCTGCTCTAGTGCTCTGTCTGCTGCTCCTGTGTGAAACTAAATGTTCCCTCCAAAATGATTTTGAGATGCTTGTTGTCACCGTGACATGCATGAATGCATGGTTCCCCAACAAAATAAAGCCCTGTAGAACATTGTTAAAGCTGGGGTGTCTAGCACTTACAAACTTTGCTGTTAAGTTTGCTTATTATAATTTATCCCCATTTTTATACCTTACAAAAATGTCTAGTTATGTCGGTGAATGCTTTTATCTTTTCACAAACACTCTTTGCCTCACTAAGTACATAGAACATCAGCAGATTAAGTAGCTGAAAACACTTAGTCAGTCAAAATGTTAATGCCCAATCAGCTTGTAATTGAAAACTCAACGCTATGCTTTTTCTTTAAAAGATATTCTGATATCTTTGCTTTTGAAGTAACGTGGACTGGACTTCTGTCAGTAAACTGAGTAAAAAGGACAATTTGATCTGTGTAATGTGAAAAATGTTTAAGGCAAACATAGATAAACTAAACATTTAAATAACTTACTTTGGTAGCAGGTAGTACTAATGCAGCTGTGTGCGTATTAATGAGACACCAGAAGCAATCTGTAACTTAGGGCAGGCTCCAAAGAAGCTTGCAAATCCGGCTGGCAGTGTCTAGAAGAAACATGAATATTCGTACCAGGTTGTGACCTTGCAAATTCCTTTACAGGGCATGTTCTTTGTCATTATCTATGAGGCTGAAACTGTTGCATTTAAATGCCCTTAAATTTCTCTCCATTGTTTGCTTCTGGAGTGCGAGTTCTTAGTCATCTAGCAACTGGAGGCTTGGATGTCTCTTTGACTCTAACCTGTCCTAGGACACTATCTCTAATACTTCTGTAGAAGAGGATAGGTGGGGCTGATAACACTATTTTATGTAACTTTTTATTCAGATCATCT
Source organism: Nothocercus julius (assembly GCA_013398735.1). Taxonomy (NCBI): domain Eukaryota; kingdom Metazoa; phylum Chordata; class Aves; order Tinamiformes; family Tinamidae; genus Nothocercus; species Nothocercus julius. The sequence goes on from VZSV01000012.1 coordinate 8,315,103, forward strand.
ATACTGAATAGTATGAACAGACAGGCTAGAGCCTGTTTTTGGGTACGGTTGTGTTTCAGATCCCTGTTACACTGGCTGAGGGGAGGACTAAGGGCTAAACAGTCCATCTTATCAGAAATTCAGTTTATCTCTGTCCAAATGATTCTGTCAAAGTTAAGCATAGCTTATGAAGGCTGGCTTGTCTATTCAAGAAATACAGTGATAGCTGGGTTAGACTTTAAAGAGGCTCAGTTTGGAAACTGACGTACAACCTGTGGTAGTGTTTCCCTTCCCCCCCCCATCTCCCCCTTTTCTTTATTTTTTGATGTTTATTTTCTCTTTAGAGAAAGAATACCTCGAATCTTACTTGGTATGTCCCTGCATCTTTCAGTTTCTGCATTTCCTAGTAAAATATAATTCACAAATGTGGGCTGTAACATTTGCAAACAATCCAGAAAATTGGGCATTTGATTCGAGCTACCTGAACAACCCTAGGTAATGGTGGGGAAGGGAGAGCTAAAAATGTCCTTTCCTTATTAACAATTTACAAAGTGCACAAAGGATAAAATATTCAAGCCACAGTAAATAGTTCAATCTGTTCCCATAATTATCCCCTATCTTGTCATTACTAGGACTAGAGTCGCTGGGATCTGAGTGAAGTTGGGTTTATTATTAACGAAAACTTATGTAAGATGTTATTGCATCTGATTCTATTTTTGCAATTACTTGGATTCTGTTGATCTCTAAACCACCTTCTGCTGCCTGTATAAAAATGCTCATGGGAAGCAATCACAACGTGTACCATGTGGGCAATGAGGTGGAGCTTCATCCTCGGAGACCGGTGATACTTGTCTTTTGGCCTACTTGTGCTTCCTGCAAACCAGGATGTGATGTGTTTGGTGTTTTGTTTTTGCTGACATGGGGGGACTGGGATGTCGGCCGAGGAGTAGAGGATGGTACCCGTGGTGCATGTGGAGAGGGAGGGTGGCGCAAGCCTCGCTGGCAGGTAGCTGCGCTGGTGGCCACGGTGCTGCACGGGGCATCCCGCCAGCTCCTGGAGGTGAACAGCCTTCTCCTGCCATGTGTGCAGGGGTGGGGGAGCGATCCCTGGGAACCTTGGGAGAGTCTTGGGAAGTGGCACGTGCGGAGGGAAGAGGCTGCATGGGCTTTCCCAGCACTGACTGGCCCATTGCGGGAAGCCACCTGCATGGCCAAATAAACCTCTCAGATGGGGAACATCTGACCTGAACCTTCTCAGGGAGTCATGTGAGTTCAGGTCAGATGTTCCCCATCTGAGCCACGCTGGGATGCCCTCGGTTTCACGGCAAAGTACATGCTTATGCAATGTGGGATCGATAGATTGCTACTCTAGGCAATGAGGCACCAGCCCTTTGGCTTTCCTCAGCATCATCACTGCTTTATTGATTTTTAGGGACAAGTGAGTGGAAATGGTAGTGCAAGACCTAGGGAGCAGAAACTCCAGGATGGGTATCCTGGGGACTCCACCTGGGGACAGATGAGGCCCTGCCGTGAATGATGAGGAATTGGGGAATAATGTCTGCCCCTCTTCTCGACCACTCTCAAACTCCTTGCTGGCATCAAACCCCAACCTGTTTGAGGGGTATTTTGCAGCACGATGGTTCCCAACCCTGCGGGCCCTCTGTGAAGGGCAAGGGAGCTTGAAGAGCTTTGAAAAAAGCTGCCATGCTGCCTTATGAGTGCTTGGGACCTTCTTCTCCTCTTCCCTCCCCTCTGTGCTCAAAGTAGCCAGGAGCAGGATATGAAGATGTAATGGAATAGCTGAAGCCTCCCCAGCTCTGTGAGACAGTTTTCTTGCACTTGAGTATATGCAGAGACAGAGCTTTGCATCCCTGAGGGGATGTGACTGCAGCGAGGCAAAACAGAGCGTAAACTTGCCTAATAACACGCTCGAGTCAAATATGCACCTCGCTTAAATGTGTCATGCTCGTCCATGGCATGGGGAAAGAAGACCTCTTCTAATTTTTGGTGGGCTGGACAATGTGATAAATGTCTAGCTAAATATGTGGGACTTCCTTAGGCACTTCTGCCTCTGCTGCATGTTTTATCCCACGTCAGGTGGAGAAAGAAAAAAACAGACTGGAGACCTGGCAATTGCAACCTGTGGCTCCTGTGTTGAAATGCACATGTCAGCTTTATGGAAAGGTATCCCACTATCTCTAATCCACTTATCTGCCGGGAGCCTGTGTTCTTTGCTGATGCTGACACTGTAAATACAGCACTTATGAAGCATTCTTCACCATTAGGCAGCGGTTGGAAATCCTCAGCTGTCGCCTCAAGGGCAGTTCATACGTGGTGTCTCCAACTTTCTACATAAGTGAGCTCAGAGTGAGATAGTGCCCCTAGAAACATGGATGTTTTGCCAGCTAAGGGCCAAATCTTGCTTTCCAATCTGCCTTGTACCTCTTCTTAGGGATGAAAGCACCTTAAGGCTCCTGAAGCATTTGTCACTGCTTTAAAGATAAAAAATCATCAGGCTGTGTATCTGTTGTTTCTGGAATGAAGCAACACAGTGAAGTAGCTCTTCCCAGGCTTTGCCTAAAGCAATTCCCTTCTGCTGCTCTTTGGGAACATGGGTTGTGTCTTAGGTTGTATCACAGAGCTTGTGCCCCAGGTTGCAGCTGTGAGTGATCACTACAGCTGGGTTAAGTGTGTTGTAGCAGAATGTGCATAAGCCTTGAGAGATGAGCATTTTGGAGGAGAAAATGGGGCTGTGTGGTGGTGGTGGTGGTGTTGTTTCCACTTTACCTGAGTTTATATCTCTTAAACAGTGAAGAAAGCAGGCTGGGTGATGCATATGCTGCAGTAAAACAGCATTTGTAAGTTGAAATCTGTCCCCTTTTCCCAGGCAAGGGTAGAGGAGGACTACTTTGTGTCTTTCTCCCCTCCATGAGGACGTGGGTCTTGGTTTGTTTTTGTTTTTCTCCCCCGCCTCCCCCCTTAAAACTTCCAGGAACTTAATTATCATTTGATACCCCTTTGCCAAGGTGCATTGGAATCAGACAAGTTCAAAAGCTATTTGAGGTGGAGGGAGGGACTAAGAGTTTAATTGCATTTTAGGATGGTAGGATAATTTGGGCTGGAAGGCATTTCAGTGGGTCATCTAGTCCAATCTCCTAATCAAAGAAGGGTCAACTATTTTAGTTTATGAAACTAGACTATAAAAGAAAACAAAAACAAACAAGGCCCAAACCACTGAGTCTTCATCCTGTAGTAATTACTAAAGAGCAGAGTGCAGCTGTATATATGTTTTATATGAGCCCTGGTTTCCACAGAGCTGCAAGCCTTGTGCTTTTACTGCTAGTTCTGCTCATGTCACCTAATCCCTTTTTGGAGTAGGGAGGGAGGTGCTGGATGCAAAGGGGGAGGACTTGGATGTTCTTGAGGCTCTGGCCTTGCTTTTGCTCCCGGCTAGGCAGGGAAATGCTGGCGGGGCAGGCGCGTGCGGGCCGGCGTTTCGAGGGCTAACAGAAGGCGCCTTCCCGAAGCGCTGGCCAGAACGGGACGGATCTTCTGGAGCTTTTCCTAGCAGACTAGCACCATCCCTGGGGAAAGCAAGTTGCTGCAAAAAGCCAAATCCCGGCTTTCGGCAGCCTTGGGTACTACTTCCAATCAGTAGAGCTGACAAAGGTTTCCTGCAATATACATGAAGTGAAAAATGGAGGAAAATTTGACAAATTTAGTTTTAAAAAATGCATAATGACCCGAGTAGTTTACACTAAAAATCTGCCTTTCTCTTTAAAAGAAAGAAAACCCTTTAACATTTTTTTCTATGGTGCACTGAGCCCAAACATAACAGTAACAAGCTGGTTCATGGGAACCGGAAACTGAGACAGAGTAGAAAACAACATCCTTGGAGAGGGGGGAAGAAAATGAGAGAGGGAGAGAGAGAGAGAGAGAGAGAGAGAGAGAGAGAGAGAGAGAGAGAGAGAGAGAGAGAGAGAGAGAGAGAGAGAGAGAGAGAACGCTGCTTTCAGGGCTCTTTTTTTTTTTTAATTGTTTTTATTTGTTTTCCTGTTGGAAAGAAGTGACCTACTGTAGCCAAGTAGGCCTAAGGCTAAAATAAAAGGATCTTGAGAAAGCGACCAAAATACACAGACCAAATGCTGTCCTCAACATAAGTGTAATTGCTACTGTGGAGTGCGTTCCCCTATCAACATACACCATTTTGATTTCTGAGGGAAAACAAACGGAACTGGGAAGCTTCTCAACTGAATGTTCCCAAAGGGGAGAGCAAAAAAAAAAAAACCTAAAGGGAAAGATAGACAAGAACATGAAGTCTGTATGCAGATAAGTGCTTGTGTGGAGGGAAAAGAACTGGAAGAAGGTTTGATGTAAAGCGGTTTTCACTGACAGAAATGGAAGGATATAATATGCAGAAAAAAGTGTTACTATATTTATGTGTCTGTGTGCCATGAAGTTGACAGATGCCAAGTCCTGAACAAGACCACAATTATGGTTTATTTTAGGCTGGAGTAAGATGTAGGAAAGATTGCCAATTTTCAGCAAGACATAGGTCTACGGGCTGGAAAATGCTTGTTAGATCGCTCTGGTCCGTTGTTCCTGCCAGTGTGAGATTCCTGCGTGCGACACCGCTCCAGTAACAAGCCGCATACTCAAGTGTGATTAAATACAAAAACAATTAAGTAGACACAACTAGCACATCAGTCGATATTACAGGCATGAGGATAATTAAAAGCAGAACTGCAAGCTGTCTTTCCCCTCGCCTCTGCCTGCTTTTCCTGTGAGGTTAAAAAGTCTCAAATTCTGCCAGTGAAGTCTATGTGCTCTGATTGCAGCTGGACTCTAAGAAGTTCTGCCTTCTTAAAGCAGCGTTCATGAGACGTGTTTGCAACTGAGTTTAATGGATGCAAAACTTCTTTCTTTTACTGGCCAACAGCAATTTTTTCTTCATCATGAAGATGAACCTTCTTTATAAAATAATGTCAAACTTCTAGATGGTTAAAATAATCGGTGCTGCTGATTCAAGCCCTTGGGAAGGGGTATTACTTTAGACTGAGTTTGCATCTGAAGAGCAGTGATTGGTTGGTTTTGGTGTTTTGCTCAAGTATTTTATTTTATCTTTCCTCAGTTTATAAATGTTCCTCTCTGTATGAGATCATTCTGATAAATAAACCCCCACAAGTTTGGTCAATGTTCCTTGCTAATCTGGACCGTTATATAGCTGCTTTCCATGGTTATTTTACAGAAGAATCCCTCTTACTACTAGGTACACTTTTTTGCCCTATGCCCTTCCCACTTCAGTGTTTAGTTTAGTTTTATCTTGTGATACTTACTTGCTTTGCATTTCTTTAAGTGAAATCACTTACACTTTGGGACTTTAGATGGGCTTCTTTTCTTCCAGAAAGGCTTCTACAAATACTCCCAGATTTCTTTGCTGCTGGGAACGGCATAACCAAGCGAGATCTGTTTTCTTCTTGTGAAAGTGCTTCAGTCAGTCCCTCTAAACATGTAATTGTGTTCTCCAAAATCTCCCATGATTATTTATCTTCCTCAAGTTAAGAGGAAAATCCTGATGGATTGTCACTGTGCTTGCAAAGAAACTTTCTCCTTTCTAATTCAAGTCTTTTAAAGACTAAAACTGTTGGACATCGTGTAGATCATAAGTTGTGTTGGCTGCTCTCACTGCAAGGCAAAAATTGGTTCCCACTGGAATTTAAATCAAATGATGCAGCTTTATAGCAGATAGAGAAGTTGCAGTCAATGAAATCTTATTTTTATACTTACTCCAGTAAAAGAGAAATAGTGTTAGTGAGCTGTTCTGTGATCTCTAATTCATCAGTCTAGCTGAAAACCCAATCTCAGATATGTGCCAGTAGGCACGATACTCGCCGCTTCTGCATTCGGTTCTCACTCGGCACCTTGTCCTCTGCGTGGAAGCACACGTGGATCTCTGCTTTTTACAAGAATCTATTTGTAAAGGGATTGTCCAAGGTGGAAAATGTGTTAGCACTGGAAGAAGATGCAATATGAAGCACTGAAGGCAATCACAAGGGATGCAGAGAGGCAGCCAAACTTGCAGGTGGTGATGGAAGACATGGTGCTTTGCATTATTGCTTATCGGCTGCAACTCTGCATTGAGGTACCTGTAATTAAGCAGCAAGCTTTTCCAAGCCTTTTGTAGTCTTGGCGACAGTACCAGTCATTAGCAGATAGCTGCATTGGGAAACTCCCCAAACATTTACTGTGTCACATGAAGATGCAAATTTCTTGTGATAAGTGGTGGTTTTGGTGTGTGCCTGTTTTTGTTCTTCCAAAGCATATTGTAAGCCTTCAGCCTCTCCAGTTGTGGGGATGGTGTGCAAGCAAGCAGCACCAGTATACCAGCACGCCTCAGCACTGTGCCCTTCTGCCCTGCCCCTGTGGCTCAGCGGAGGCCTGGATGGATGGGTGCTGTGTCCCCGGTGCCACCAGTCGAGGGTGTTCTTGCCCACTTGCTCTCCTGACAGTGCTTGCAGAGGTGTGCCAGGGCTTGGAGCTGCTCCCTCATATTCCTGCAATTCCAGGTGGCTGATAGACCACTGAGAAGAGCAGACTGGTGGAGGGGACTGAGCCCTAACTGGCATGAGGTATTTGAGGTTGAGGTCCAGGGGGAGCTGGGATATTTTTTTCCTAGGAGATGGTGGAGGTCTAAGCAGAACCCCAAGGCTAGTCCCCTGCGCTAAGGCCAGTCGTGTTGCTGGAGAGTCTCTGCAGCTTTTCCCTCCAGTGGTTTTTATGAGCTAACCACACCTGCTGCTGGTTTCTACACTACCAATTTACAAGACCGGCTGGTTTGGGTGAGGAAACCCACACTTCCTGAGGTATCCCAGGGAACTCAAAAGCCAAGATCTTCAGAAAATTAACAGAAGTGCTGATTTGGAGCATTCTGCTTTAGAGGAGCTTGCATCTTCCTTGCTCTGTTGAAGAGATGTGCTCTCAAACTTCAGTGGTTTCTGCTGTGTCCCTTGTCACGCACCTGGAATCACTAGGTGTGTGTTGGTGTGGGAGGTTTGTGTGTATACTTCTATCCTTTTTCCCCTCTTTTTTCCTTGCTCCTTTTTGCTATAGAAGTTGCTACGTGTCAGAGCTATCAAATATATTCTTACACAGGCATGCAAATGGACAAGCGAGATTCTGATTCATAAGGGAAATTAAGCAAATATATCCTTCTTTTACTACAAAGGGAGCCTGTTTCCCTCCTTTGCACCATGTGCTTGTTGGACTCTTTGATAGAGTTGTGGTTTCTTGTGTGTTTTTTGTTTCGTGGTATTGACTGAATCATCTATGTCATTTTTTTGCTGTGTTGTGAAGTTGAAGTGGCTCATAGAATAGCCTGATAAACATCCTGCCTGGAACAATGTAAGGCAGGGATGGATGTGGGAACTGGGAGGGTGGAAACACTTTAGAGCTGTGACAAGCAGTTAGGTTGGCTCACTGCTCCCACGGAGCTGTGGCCTTCCTTCTGCAGCAAGGCCTAAATGCTTCGTCCAAGGGTATGAAGGGAGCAAGAGGCCAGAAGGACATCAGATTTATACTAGTTTTGTGCTCTTTCATTACTCTACCGATAAAATAGGATACTAGTGCCTTTTTTGGCTGACCTTTGAGCTCTATGCAGGTGCTAGAAGCTATTACAAAAATTCTTATGAGGAGGATGCTGTCTATTTCGGTCTTATTTAACTCAAAATTCTAATGCATTCATTTTTTGTTGTTGTTTTTTCTTCAAAGTTACCAATATTGTCCTGGTAGAATCAGTTCACCTTTATAAAAACATTAAAATCAAGACTACTTGAGAGAAACTGCTGCCATTAAATGTAAAGAAAAAAAAAAAGCTATTATTGCAGGTTAACTGTTAAAGGAAAAAAAAATCTTCATCTCTTACAGTTTGCAGTTAAATGCCTTTAAATACAAAGGCATTTGAAATACTACTTACAGTCTCTGTTTTGTCCTTTGTAATACTCCAGTGGTGGTATTGTGTGTAGATGATATACAAAATCCAGCGTAGTGGAAGACTATACAGCTCGAAACTGCACAGTCAGCCCATGCAAAACTTGCAGCTGGAGAGCAGCGTTAATCAGCAGCATGTCCATTTGAGTTCTATAGCATATGCTGAGCAAACGCTGAAGCATGAATCTGCCTCATCCTGCTCTAGTCAGGCTCCCTGGGAGCCCTCTACAAATCACCGGGAAGCACGCTGGGCGCCTTGCAGAGCAAAGCGGAAAGGTATGATCCATCCTTGAAGAGGCTACAGCCTGGCACTAATGACAAACTAATAAAAAGTAGGAGGAGAAAAAGTACAAGGCAGGGTCACAGTAAAATGGTTGTGTGTTTTCACAGTTTGGGTATGTTCACAACTTGATGGTTAATCTTGATCCTGCAACTCGCAGCAGTCCACCCACTTGCTGCAAATCCAGAGCCCCGGAGACTTTGGGGGATTTCACAACAGGGTGTAGTATCATACTCTGAGAGTCTTAAAAGTCCTGGTGGGTATTCACAGCTGGGTGATAACTGCTGCTGGAACCTTAACTCTTGCATTACTTTTTTTGTGTTTTTTTTTTTTAATTGTTTTCCTTTAATAATCTACTAATCTTTTCCCTTGATTCCTCCTCCTTCATTTTCTTTTTCATCTTAAATCTGTTCAGGTTATCTGATTTCTAAAATTTGAAATCCTATTCCTAAATGTTTTAGTGACTATGACCTCTCATCCAGTAGCAGGCAAGGAAAGCTCTGAACTCCCACCGCTGCTCCAGAAAGAGCGAAAGACTCGTGCTCCAGAGTGAGAGCCTCTGTGTTTCTTAGCAGAACAGGAAGCTGTTTTCATATGACAAATCCTTTCACAAGCTGTCGTAAACTATAGTAGAGCACTAGTAGTTTCATTCACGAATGTTACCTGATAAAGAATCTAAGAGCTGAAAGTCCTAATACCGTAACTTACGTAGAGCTAAAATACCTACCACACCCACAGTGCTAAACTGGATCCTGTTTGAAGGAGAGCTGCCTATGCTATTTCATCTGGCTTTCTTTTTAAAACAGATACTGTCTTCTCTTTGCCTGAAAGAAAGACTTGTACTAACAAAATGGATAAGAGAATGAGGAAACAGCATTTTCCTCTTCATTACTGGGAGGAATAAGCTGACGCTTCCTTAAAGCAACTTAGACTTGCAGTGCCCTTTGCTCGGGGAATGTCCAAGAGCTTTATACAAATGGGTTAGGAATTAAGGATCCAGCCAAGTGAAAGTACTGAAGTGCATTCTTGTGCGTGAGCGTATGAGTAGCTGCGGGACTTACTCATCTGCTTACAAACGAACGTGTGCTTTACGTTGCACAGCTAAGTTGGCCTTTCTAAGTTCAAGATGCTGTATCTATATGCCTTTTGCTCTTGTTATGATGTGAGATAATTGCCTATGAACTGGAGTTACCTAGTGCAACCCTATGTGCTGTTACAGATGCATGCATGTGTTCCTAGTTGCAGATTGCCCTGAATTTCTTAACGTGCACAAGAAGAATAAGTTTATCCAAAATGTAGTGGTCTTTACTCCCAGATGCCCTTAATGTGGCTCCTCGCTTGCTGTCCTCATAAAGGGATAAAGAAAGTATTATCTTCTCCTCTCTTTGGCTAATGATCTGGCTCAAAGTAAATATAGATTGTATCCCAGGAATGCTAAGGGTCTAGTTCCCGCTGGTATCCTGGTCAGGGCCAGCATTCCCATGGGCTGCCACACTGGAGCTCCCAGTGCGCGCCCCTCGGAGAGAGCAGGGCCCCTCCAGGAAAGTGTGGCAGCCGTCCCCCGGGAGCGGCTCGGAGGACGCGGCGAGCCGCCTGCCTCGCTCCCGGGGCAAGCGGCTGTGCGCAGAGCACGCTTTTCTGGGAAACGCAGGTGCTGCTTGCGTAAGCAGAGCTCTGGCGTTCATTATTCTTTGCACGTGCAGTCACGAATATTCCTTATTCTCACTTCTGTGCATGATGATACATATTGCTAAGGAAGGAGCAAAGTTTTTCTCACCTGTGAGAGACCCCAGCATGAAAGAAATGACCATGTGGCGGCGTACAGCAAATCATTAACAGCAGCTGTACACACCTTATCTAGCCATAAGGGTATCAGCTCCTGGATGTCAGATCTATCATACTATTCTTCTTACAACCTCCTACCTGAATTCTCATTTTGATGCCCAATAATCAGTCTTTTCAAATACTTATGCATTAAATGCCTTAAAGAGCACTTAAAAAAAAAAAAAAAAACACCTCTCAATGAGTGATATTTGTAAGAAGGTTCTAAATATTTGTTAAAGTGAGGCCTCTGGTTCCAAGGGTGTATGTGCACAGGTTATGTATGGAAAATGACGAAGCTATGAACAGTCTAGTCTGTGTAACTAGTAAAGCTTAAACAATTGGCAGAAAGAAAGAGCATGTTTTCTACGGCAGGCAGAATCTCTGGTTCAACGCCTTTCTGTAGTATGTAGTAATATACCTTTCCCTGGGTTAGTGTGGATGACCCAAGCCTCTTATAGCTAATAAAGACAGAAAACAGTAAATAAGCAGGATGAAAGTGAAATCACTGGCATGATTGGACTCTTGTAACTCAGCATTATAAGAAGATACTGAAGACCTTTGCGTCCTTCCTGGAAAGGAGGGGGAAGTTGGTGTGTGTTTATACTACAGTTTTACTTACTGAGATATGAGTATTTATGCATAAGTCTTCCAGGACAGAAAGCCTGAGGTTGTATAAGATGATTGAGTTCATTTATCAGGCAGGAATTCATGAGACTGCAGACCTCAAAGGAGATGCCTGATGGACAGTAATGAAGCATCTCTGTGAATCTGGTCTTCCTCTGCCAGACACTAGCATGAGACCTATCCCAATAAAGCAGGGGCAATCTTGAAATGTGGCCATATATGTCAGACACCGAACCATTTCCTGCCTCTAAGTTAATTCTTGACATGTTCAGAAGTTTAGTATTTATGTGATTGCTTTCAGATAGATCCTCTGAATTTATGGTTTGATGAGAAAGTAAGGGGGGTGGAAAAAACTTACAACTGAATCCAAGCAAACTTCTCTCAGAATTTTGCAGAATAATGAAAAAAAACTCCTGTAAAAGCTTTTCTGCTGCTCAACAATACAAGCTAGAGCCATCCCCTACCTCTGAGATTAAATTCCCCTTGTAGAGTAAGTTTAAGCAACAGAAACATTTTTGACTTCCTGACTCCCCCTGCCAGCTAAGTCCCCCCCTGCAATCCCTTATTCCCATGTTAACTGTGTGACTGTGTAAGGACACACACTTGGAGGTAGTTGTAAATTAGGTCAATATATCAAGACTGTTGTCACTGAACATCAGTTCAAAGGGGTCCTTCGCTTCTGTTTCTTAACATCTTTATTCACAGAAGTAGTGAGGAAGAGAACTTGTGTTCTGGAAGCTCAGGGGTGTAAGACACTGCACAGACTGAAGGCCAGATGCTCAGCAGGAGTAGCTGGTGCACTTCCTCTAAAGATTTGACTGTTAGCATCTTAATGTCATCCACCTTGACTGTATGCAAGCATCAGAATCTTTTTTTATGTATTTTTCTCATAGGTGGGGTGGGAGGATGTGTGACAGACAAACAAGATAAAGCAAATTAATATAATGCAAAAGATGACTGGAAATGGTTAATAATTCATCACTTCAGCAGACTCTGGACAAAATGTATTTAATGCCTGTTTTTCCATTTTAATGTGGAAAAAGCCAGTGTCACAATGTACTGTAAACAAGAAAGACTCTTCTGTGAGTCAGCTGTGTTAAACTGCCCCTGAGAATGATTCCTACTAACTAAAGAACCTTAAAGACCTCTTAATAATCTTGAGATGATCAATCCTTCCAGGAATAGTCAATTAATAGACAGCTCAGTCTATTTCTAACAGCCACCTTCCCCCCTCTTTCCTCGCTTAAAAAGCCTTCCTGACGCAGCGCAGTCGGGAGCTTGGCAGGCAGTGGGGATGCAGAGGCAGCACAACTACTGCCTTTTCTTCCTTCGGGCTCTCGCAGCCCAGCTGTAGCCGCTTCCTCCCCATGCTGGCTCGGCTCCTTGTGCCCAGTACCAGGTGGAGTCTGGGTCTGCACTGAGTTACATCAAAGAACTAACGTTGTGCTTTCCTGATTTTTTTTTTTTTTTTTCTCTTCTTCCCTGGGCAGGAGGGAGTTTTTTCATTCATGGAATTCAGATATTGGCATTTGAGAACGGGGAAAAAAAACTGAAGGGGAGAATAATAAATATAAATGCCCCAAATTTTATTTGCCTTTAAAGGAAAGAAAGTAAGGGAAGCAATATTCTACCAGCAAATCATAACTTAGCACCCACCATGATTGCCTTGAGAGACAGGATCTTTGCTGCTCCCCTGTGTGATGGGTTGTAGCAGAATTAGTCACACACAGGACTTCATAAGCAGTGGATTTGTGATTAGGGCACTCCGAAACCTGTTGTGAAGTCAAAGGCCGGTATTTTCTTGCCACGAGGCAATGCCACTTCAGTGGCATTCATGCTTGGCATAGGTATAGTGTTCCATTGCCAGGCGTGGCTTTCCTTTCAGACTAGTTTGTCCTCATTGCCTCTTCAGGAAGAGTAAGCAGTAAAAGAGGTAGGAATAACACATCTGACAAAAAAACTATGTAAAGTAATCTAAGCTTGCTTCCAGCATTATCAGCCTGTCCCAAAAGCAAGTTCTGCACAATAATGGTGATAAATAAGTACAACTCTGTGTTTGCAACTGCCCTATTGCATCATCTGAGAAAACCTAAAGGTCTCACCTGTGTGTCTTTGGCTGCCTTCTTGTAAAGTAGTTAATTACTTCAGAGAGTTTGAGTGTGCTCTTGCAACGCCTATTTGGACGTTTGCATTCTTGCCCTCTCCATAACTAGATTGCTCAGTAAAGTTGTTTAGTTGCCTAGGATGAAGTCAGATCCTGCTGTCAACGTGTTGACTGCTGGTCTGCCACGCTGTTCCCTCCAATAAGGGTTAAAAGGTGCAAGTATCCATTTCAGTGAGATTAGAAAGGTGGAAAGAATACAACATGCTCTCCTCTTTCTGGTTCAACACCAGCTGAGTGCTTCAGAAACCTCTCTTAAGAGACAATTTTCCTGCAATTATAAAACTGACCTTGTAAAAGTAGGTTGAATGCTCCTTGTTGGTACTGGAGGTGCGTAGCCCCAGAAATTTATGTTATAAATCGCTGTTTTTTCCAGATACCTTGGAGAGCACTAAGGAAAAGAGCCTTCCTTTGCACTGTGTTTATATTCTTATAGAAAAAAAAAAAAGTAGTACTCTTGCCAGTTGTGTTGGAAAAGTAAGTGCACACAGACACGATAATCAACTCAACAGGCTTGTAGTGTGTTAGTGCCCCTGTTCTTGTCTGTTATTTTTCTGTTGCATGCATTTAATTTTTCTGCTATTTGCCTTCTGTTTTCTGAGGCTTTGAGTTACTTTTCAAGTTATCCTTCAAAGCTGTGAGGTTTTGAACTTTTTTTTGTAATGAAAGCTGAGATTGTCATGCTATTTTTGGTTTTGGCAAATAGGGTTTAAAGAGATTCATCAATGGTGATGAGAAGAGCAAAAATGTTAAATTAATTTTCTTGATTTCATAGGAACAAAAGAATGAGAGAGACTTCCTGGCTTGTCAAAACTAACCTCTGTTACTGAAGGCGACTGTTGTACAATCTGTTTGAAAATATAGGAAGTGAAACCCCCAAGCTACTTATTTTTTCTAACATGCTTTTACTAGGCACCTAATGAGGTTGTTACTTTTCCAGTGATTGAGCACATTCTTTGAATTTTCAACTTGAGCACTTTTTCTTGCAGAAATGCTCTTGATCTACCAAAGCTTTCATGTTTACTGATAGATTTTCTAAAAGAAAAGGCATGAGAGGTGGTACCAGTTTGTCTGCTGCATGCATCAAATCACTGTTGTTAAGGGTTTAGAAAACCTGGTATCTGGTCTCCAGTGCACAATAAAGACAATTCCAGGTTACCATGGAAGAAAACAGTGACTCTGATGTGCTGTTAGCACTGAAACATGATAACAGTTTGTAAATACTACAAGAAAAAGCTCTGAATCCGGAAAATGTGTGCCTGCTGTCAGGGTGGAGAAAAAAGAGGTATCTTTAAAAATATTGTCTTTATAATTGCACCTTTATTAATGAAGAAAAAATAATTGAATTGTGTTGATCCTGGTTTAGCTCTGTTCCATTTGCTCGCATTTCTGACCATGTTTCTGTGCAGTTTTTGATGGCTTCACACTGCTGAAACTGGACTTTCGTCTGCCAGTTGTAAGAAAAAGGGGACAAAAAGGACCTCAAGAGATGATCTCTGGGCTGTACGATGGTCTGCATCAGCACTCTTGTTGATCTCCTAAACCTGCTCTGACTTTATCCAGCTTTGTGCCCTGCCCTCGGCAGGATATGGCCCAAACTTACAGCTTCAGTAAAGTGGCAAAATGCTCCCATGGGCTTTGTGAGCTGCAGTCCCATGCAGGCATCAGAGTAGAAGAATTATAGTACTATTCCAGGCAAGGCAAAGATCCCTTGTGATCACTGCATTCTGCAAGTTACTTTTTGCATAATTTTGACTTACCTCTTTTTTTTTCTGTGTTTTATTTGTGCAATTGAGCATCCTTAGTGCCCTGTGGTTTTTTTTGCTATGTTTTTTGTTATTGCTGATTTGATTTTTAACCAAAACTATATTTCCATCCGAATGCTGTCATCCACCAACACTCATAAACTCCTCTATCTACAGTGGATTGCTATTAAAAAAACAACTGATGTATCAATGTATTTTGTGGCTTGCCAAGCAAAAGTAATGCATTTGAGAAACATGAAAACTATTGCTCCCTATGTGCTTTAGAAGACAATTTATCTGGTTAGGCAAGCTTTATTGTTTGATAGTAGCTCCTATTCTTCTCCTTATTTCCCTTCACAGAAACTAATTCAATTATTTACCCTAGAATTTTTCCAGGGATTTAAGTTAAGCCAAGGGATTTAAAATGAGTTCTATATCTGCTCTGTTTTTTTTTTTTTTTTCCTTTTCTTTCCAGAGATAAATCCCAAGCTTGCCTTTTCCAGTTCCCTAGTGCACATCCTTTTCCCTTTTTGTTCCTAAAGATAACTATTTGGGATTCTAAGATTGCTGTAGGTCAAACTTTATGTATTGTATGACAAAGACGAGATGAAAGTATTAACTCGAGTATTCTCTTAATTATCCTTTCCCTATTTTACAGGATACGTTGTCTTTATCCCTGCTGTTACTGTACAAACAGCCTGCTCGGAGCTGGCTTTTTGCAAGTGTGTATGCAAAAAGGGTGTTGAGCTCTTTGGCATCAGATCTATTGATTTGATTTATAAATCAAAGACACCGCTCATGTTTTTCCAAATTCTAGTGAGACCTCTTTAAGAAAGTGCTGCTAGGTCCTCAGAAAGCTGCAACACTGCAGAAAGGAAGCTGCCCCCGTTGGCAAAACAACCTAATTTTTATGCCAGAAGACAGGCATACAGAATTAAAGGAAAAAAAGAACACTAAGGGGAGACATAGTGACTAATGCAGATCAGGCTATTGACAGAGAAATCGCAAGAGAAGGAAGTAAAAAGAAATCTGTGAATGGTAGCGCCTATGCTGAAAGAGATTTAGAAGTATTATGAACAAAAATAATGTAACTGACTTAAGGAAAAAGAAGAACAAGCAATAACACTAAAAGGACGGTCATTCATATTCCTACTTGGTATTTCAGAGAAGCCCAGTGACAGAAATTGCAAGATGAACTCAAAAATGTTTCACTGGCACTTATAATGAAGGAAGATATTAAACAGTAACTTGCATATTGACAGGCTTAGGGACTTTCATCTGAGACTTTTAGGAGGTGGCTGAATGGCGCTCAGATGCTGATTTCTTTCCCTTCCCTTCTTGAAATAGCCCCCGAAACCTTTTAAAAAGATGACTTGACAAACTTAAGATTATAGCAGCATTTTTAGAATGATAATTTACAGATATATTCTAGGGAAAGTGATAGAACACCTAATATGAAAACTAAAAAAAAAAAAAAATAGGTGAAAATAAACTTAGTGCCACCCAGGAGTACTCTAGTGTAAAATATACCTCATTAACCAAAATAGATGTCTTGCTGGAAGCTTTGCTCATAACAGCAGTAGTGTTTAAGTAACATACTTTGCTTCCTGTGAAATATTTGACCTCATGCTATACACTGTTTAATTTAAAAGTTATAATGACATAATTTGGTCACATGAATCGAGTAGATTAAAACTGCGTTGTGGAGAGGTCTCAAAAAGTAACTGCAAGCAGGAAATGCTCGTAGAAAAGTTTCACAAAGTTTACTCCTGAAGCCAGCTCTGACCACTTTTAGCAGTGCCCTTGAAGTAAAAAGCAGATAATTTTTTTTAGGCTATGCAAAGCCTGGGAAAGTGCTAGGCAATGAAAAACTGCAGCAACTGGGAGAAGCAATGAAGTTGAGTTGCAATCTGGGCACTGCCAAGCCGCGGTTTGCTAGGCAGAGTCCAGTGAACGTAGGTCACAGAACGTAGGTCTGCAGGATGCAAACCTGGAGTATAATGACTCTGGAGAAAGGAAAAAAAAAAATAATAATAATGAACTTTGGCTGGATAATCTCCTGAACCTCAGGATCTAGTTTGTCTAGGACTAAGGACTAATGTGAACCTTAGATGTGTGAATAGAGCAACTTTAGATAGTATCAGCAGAACTTACCCTTAGTCTGTATTTGGCACAGGAGCTGTTTTTATAATACTTTCCGCTTAGCCTGATATAGAAATTTCAGGAGGCTCACTGGAGAATGATTAGAAGAGCAGAAAACTGTGCTTGCTACAGGCCTCGGGGAGAACATGCCTGTCTGCAGAGTCAAATAAAAGGGTGGGAGTTGACTAGGCTGCTGGTCAAGAGTATCTCTATGGGGGGGGGGAAAAGGACCTAGGCTGGGGCGGGCCGGGGAAGAGAAAACACCTCCCTACTGATTTAGAAGAATGTGTAATAAGATGTCTGGTAGAAGCCAGACCATTTCATACTTCTTTGTAACTGGGAATGTAAGTTACTAGGAGTTGCAATGCATTTGCTTTGGGTCCAAGAATTTTTTTAAAAGATACTATCTTATCCAAGTAAAGATTAATTTGGGGGGTGAGGAGGGAACTTTTTTATTGACTTAAATCTATAGATTTATGGGAACTGTATTTAAGGAGTCTTTGAGCATAGCATGTGGAGTTGAGTTCTTGGTTTGAGAGATGGATAGGGCTTAAGATAGGGAGAGAGTTAGGGGTGAGTCTTTGGGATAAGATGGAAGGAGAGAAGAGAGACTGAGGCTGTTAAAGGTAATGACGAGCCAGCATCTCATTGGGGATGCCTGCAGGACAAAAAATAGTCAGGAAACCAGGCTGATGAGGTAGCAGATGGCAGGCCAAGTGATGTGAGCCTTTGCGTTCAGCTCAGGGGTGGCGCTCTGCAGCAATGCCCAAAGAGAGCTTGGCTTATTCCTGGCTGCGGTGCATCTCAAACCTGCTAAGCCTCCCAGTTATTCCCCTCTCACTCTACAAGAGACATATTGGACTCTCCAAACTGCAAGATTTAACTGCTTTGAAGAATAACTTGCTGGCATCTTTTCAATCATTACATTGACAACCGATTTAGCTTTTGTAGTTTAGAGAAAAAAAGAGAGAGAGAGAGAAAATCCAAAAGGAAAAATAAACACATTATGAAGTCTTGAAAATTTTGGTCACTAGGAACAACACTTAGTGGCATAAAGTTGCACGAATTCAGACATTGTCTTGTTTGTTTTTCTTTCCTTCCTCATTGTCTTTGTCTTTTGCCTTGCTGTCTTACCCCAATTCACTGCTTGCTCAAACCCATATTCTGCTGCTGTAGTTTCCAGATCACCAAAGTGGTATTCCACAGTCCAATTTCTGTTTAAAACCCTGGAAATAATACTCTCTACTGTCTCTACTGTCTACAGATCAAATAGCTAGAAAGTGAAAGTTATTCTGTATGTGTATAGGAAGAGAAGGCACTAACCACTGAGCTCAGTATTAGCCCTGGTTTGATTCCTGTATTTCTTATAAAATTATATATGCTTATGCTAGGAGCTGAGCAACCCAACTTCCAGTTTTGGTACCCTCATACCTTATAATCTGCTTCTTATTTAATAACATAAGCATTTCAACATACATTACTTATTACATCTCTCAGGAGACAAATTCTGTAATTTCTGTCAGGTTTTTACTGGAAAAGAATTGATAATTGCTTTACACAAAAAAATTGTTTTAGCTTTTGTTTCTCTTTTTGTTATTTTAAAGTGTATACAGATATTTTCTGGTGAAAATCTCTCTTTTTTTAAAAAAATACTTGGTATTTCTAATGTGAAATAGCTTATAGTCTGGATGTGAAGTTTCATGCATTTGGACTGTAGAAAATACTGTTTCCAGCACAAAGCATATGCTCATAAACAACCTATTTCTTCCAGAACATTTTCAGGAGGAAAAAAATACAGCATATAAAAAGGGGAGAGAAAAAAAAAAATCAATAAAACAAAATATTTAGGTACAAAGTAGAAAGCCTTATTAGTAATGTGAACACTGAGTTAATTCAGTCTGGTGGAGAATTCTGCTGAAGTCATTTGTGTGCCTGTAACTATGGAAATGTGCCCGCTCCCAGTGCTAAGCCAAGTCATATGAGCAACCTCGTCAATGAAGGACTTAAACTGGAGTTCTTGCCTGCGTCCAGGACAAACCTTGATTTTTAAGCCAGACACCAGTTCCCTGTTGTTTACCTTGCCTTTGGACATTGCTGCAATCATGAGCATCCTTTTATTTTTTCTGACAACGTAATATGTGCAGCCTTTCTAGTGCTTTTTGAAGCCTCGACGTAGCTCCTTTTGAGGCCTATATGATGTAACTTAAAAGCATTTGGCTACAGTCTGTAGCCAAAGTTCAGTTCAAGTGCTGTGCGATCAGCTTTTGGGCAGGTGTAGATTTTGAGAAGAGCCTCAATACCCAAACTGTCTTTGAACTAAATGGTAGCAAAAGACCAATGCTTTCAGAATTCAACTCTTTCTTGAAAAGTAACTTCAGTGGCAACTTAGGACAATCCCACCATTGCTGATATAGATAAATGCAAGCAACTTGTGGTAATAGCTGAGAATTTCTCCTAAATTCACAGATTCAGGCACCATTTGTGTTTAAACTTTTTTTTTCCTCAAAGTAATTCATAAAGCTTTTAGTTTCATAATTTCCACTGATGTTTTGTAGGATTCTGTTGCTAAACTTCCACTTGTGACTTTGACAATTTGAGAGCAGTATTCATCAGTTGCTTGCTGTCCACTTCTGATGCAAGGCATGTCTGGGACTCTGCTATATTTGTCTCGGAGTCAGTGGCACAATTCAAGAGGAAAACCTGCTGAGCCTGTCAGACTGGCCAAGGTTTTGGGGCCATACTGGCCTAACATGCTCCGCTATTTGAAAAATGCAATTGGAAGCTTTAAGTGGGTTCCCAAAGCCTCTATGTCTAAAGAGAAAGAAACATTTCCTGCTGTTTTTGTCCCTTTTTCTGCTGTGCTTCTGTTGGCTATTAGACGCATGTAAATTCAGTAAGTCAGCTTAGCTTGGTCAAACATTTGCTGCACCTACTCTGGAGCAGATGGGAGATGCAGTGCTCTAATGGATTTGCTGCAGGTGCAGACTCAATGCTCAATACTTTTTTGAACTAGTTAATTCTGTATGCACAAAAATGGAAGGATGAACTGTTATTTAGATGGGTGTGTTATGGTCCAGCTTCTTGCTAGACCGAATTATTTTGGGTTTATTGCTAATGCTGGTTTGGAGCAAGCTAGAAGGGTGGTTCTTATTTTTGTTCTTGCAACTGGTGAAATCAAGAAATTAAGGGTTCAGGCATTTCTCTACTCCCTTAGCAAAATAACCTACAATATAAGTAAGTCTGTTTCTCCCTACGATTGCATGAGTTGGGGTGCACATGTGTTCTAGGTTTCTCCTACTCCTTTTTTTTTTTTTCTTCACCTTTCTCAATGAAAAGGTACATGCTATCATGAATTATATAATACAGTGTAATGAAGAGAAATATCGGCCAGGATCATCCTTGCTAGCAGATGCCTCACGCAAATAGAATGAAAACATGAACCACAGAGACAGCTCAGCTCTTTCTTTTGGGACCATCATCCTTGTCTGCACATGTATCAGTTGTAGAGTTTCAAATGTCATGTGCTATCTCTACTTATGAGCCCATAAATATTTTCAGGAGCATGTCTACTTGAGGGGTAAAAGCTAAGCCTTATGCCAAATGGATCCTGGAGTGCTTCCCCAAAATACAAAGAGAATGAATTTCAAGTTCAAGGAGAGAAAAGGTGAATATTGTCAGCACCTTAAACAGTCAGCTGGCTGTAATCTCCTGGCTACTCAGGAGGCAACTCTTGAGCATCTTGGTCATCTGCACTGTGGAGCTGCGTGGGGGCTGTGCTGAGCTGCTTATACCCTCTGTGACACTGAGAGCAGAGCTGGGCTCTTGCTCCAGCTCCCTCTCCCATGGGAGTTGAGTTTCTTCATCAACTTGCAGAGGGAGCTCAGGGAGACTTGGTTAGGGTTTGCAGTTGTGATCCCTCTGATTGCTTAAGGTTCATGGTGCATCTGGGAGTTGTACAGCGGTATCTCTGGACCTAATCTTGCTTCCTGTGATTTAAGTAGTCAAGAACCCCACCCACTGAAAAGTAACTTCGGGGCAAAATAAAAACATCTAAAACTTGGAGAGGTCCAGCAATACTGTGTGTGTATTTCAAAGGATGTAGTAATTAAGCATTTACCTGTTGATGAGTGTTCTGTTCCCAGAAAAGCTTGCTTCTTGGCAGGGATATGTCATTTAGCATTGCAGTGCCTGGAAAACTTCGGATTTTTTTCCAGTTTTACAACAAATTATCACCTTCTTTGGGTGACAAACATGCACAGGGTTAATGGGTTCAGTGACTCTGTTAACCATCAGTAATTTAAGAATGACTACTTTAAAACAAGTGTTGTCAAGATCTTCATTATAGCAAATTAGAGCCTGTGGGGTATAAAAACAATGCCTAATTCTAGTTACCCTGATTGGAGTTAAATTAGCATTTAGCAGTGGGATTAAGGAGAGAATTCATTACTTCAGCTTCCATTTCTAATATGCACCATCATTTGGATTATGTTAGAGGGAAATTCACTGCTGAACAGAAAGTCGATACAGGCTTGAGCATCACCCACGTGCCACACACAACCCTCTGGAGGTAGATGAAAAGATTTAAGAGCATGTATACGTGTTCCATGCATATTTACGCTCCTAAAAAAAATCCCTTGGCTCTTTTTAAAGTCTAGATACTGCAATGGGCACATTCCACTGTCTCTGAATAGCTATTTGCTGAGGGACTGAATGTTAATTTTACTTAGCACCAGCTTCAGCATTGCAGAGAGCTCTTGTCACAGAAGTCACAGCTTCTCACCTCTCCTGATGTTCATTCGGCACCCAGTGCTTTAGGGAGGGAGTGTCTCCTGTCTGTGTTGCTCCTCTCCTCTGCAAGAAAACTGCTGCTTGGGCTTGGGGTAGGAAGTAATGAGGATGACAAACATTGCTACAAAGTTTGGCTGTTAAAATCCAGTGAGGGAAATGCTTTCTCTTAAGGATTAACTCTTAGTTTTGTTGGCTTTGAGTAAAACACACTATTGGCGATCTTGCTCCGTGTTTCTTTCTAAGAACAGCTGTCAAAGAGCAGAAAGAAGCTGCAAACCATTTCTGCCTGCCGCTAGAACTGACAGCTAGCGTGGGCAGTAATTATTGTTGTATCTATATAGTGCCTGTCTTCCAGAAACATTACAAGAGAATTTCTGCAAATTAAATGAAGACCATATGTGTTTCGTACTTGACTGTAATTACGTTGCAGTTTGCTTTTTGATATATAACTCAGTAATAGTTTAATTCAGTGTACTGTATTCCTGGATTAAGCTTGTTCCTCTCCAGTAGTATTTTTAAATCCGTTGGACTCCAACACGCATGCTAAGTTTTTAAGTATTTGAGTAGCTGCCCTGGAGTTGTTTGCATTCTGAATGATGAATCAGAGTCCTGCTTAGCAAAGGTATTTAGCCTTTACTCTTAAACAGGCCAAAAAAGAAGAAGAAAAAACTGTGAAATGAGATTTCTAAATACTAAGCTGTTCAAGGGGAAAGGAAAAACAAAACACAAGCCACTTTAACAAGCTGGATTGTTTTTCCCTGTTGACTTTTTTTTTTCAAAAATTTCAAGATGGTAGTTCCTAGTATCATGACAGGATTGTTTCCCTGTATTCCTTAATCACTACTTAAACTGATCCTATTGCAACACGTGGCCATGTTAATTAGTCTTTGTCTTACCACCTTTCTTCTGGGAAAGGCCTAAGACATCCTAGGCAATTTTGAAAAAGGCTCAGAGATAAGCTGAGTAATTTTAAGCCTTTTAATATTTACAGGTACATTCCCAGCGTCTTGGCCATCGTGTGTCTCTCTTTAGGGGAGCGTGGTGGCTGAAACGTCTGGAATGCGTCCGTAAGTGAGCAGTGTCCCAAACGGAGTGAGTTTGTCTGCCGGCCGCCCTGGAAGGAGCGCGTGCCGCCTCGGGAAGCTCCAGGAGATCTTGGAGCACCGCCCTGGAATAACGCTTTGGCCAGGGTGCTTTGCTGGCCTAGTCGTCCCTCGTGTCAGCGAAGAGGGAAGGGAGGAGTGGAGCTCTGCTCTAGCCTTTGCACCATGGTTCAGGCATTTCTGTTGTATTGCTGTCTGAGCAGACCCCACCTTTTCCTTGATTTTTGTGTTTTTGCCTGCTTATAAGCACTAAAGGACTTGCAAGCTAACCTGGTGCTAAACCTGAAGTTTTGTATTTTCCGGTCTTGTTTGCTACCACCTGTAATAAATGTTTTGTGGCTATAAATTATTCTGGTATGAGCAAATGCGGAATTTGGTCTTTTCGTTCAAAGCACCAGCTCTGCTGCAATAACAGGACTCAGGCCTCTCTCTCTTTTCCACAGATGCAATTTTTTATTATTACAGGCACCAGCTTTTTGTTGTCACACTTCTGGTGGTATTGAACAGGAAAAGAAAAGAAAGTGAACAAGGACTGTAAATGAACTCGAAGAATATTTGTGTTTAGCAGCCTCCATGCAACTGTGTGAGAGTAAGTGAAGGCAGCACTGCTAGTGCTCCTTGTCATGCAGTTTTGATTTGTGTCTTTTTTTTTTTTTTTTTCCAGTTCTCTCAATTTTTTCCTGTTTTTGAGTATCACTCTTAGTTATTTAAGAACCTGGTCCTTCTAGCAAGCTGTGTTTTGAATGTGCCTTCCTCACAAAGGTCGGAGTGCCCCTGTCTTCCCCTGAGTACCCTGGAGCGCTAATGGCTGAACAGCCTCGAATGTTACGTAAAGCAGAGCTGCTTTCCCTTCATGGATGAGAGCTACGCACACTGAGATCTGTGCGTGCACTGGTTTGGATGGTTGATTACATGCACACGTATATCTGGAGAAAACACAATGTAGCACAACTGCTCCTAGGTCAGCGGTGTTTCAGAATAAATGCAAGTGATTGGGAGCTGGCCCCTGTCTTGTTTGGGTTACCCAGTGTTCCTGCCTTCACACTCCAAAAAGGTGAATAGCACTTTCAGTTGCACTGCTGGATCAGTGGTCTGGTTACTGTGCAGATCTGCTAATTTCTCAGTG
This sequence comes from Nothocercus julius, assembly GCA_013398735.1. NCBI lineage: Eukaryota > Metazoa > Chordata > Aves > Tinamiformes > Tinamidae > Nothocercus > Nothocercus julius. Next base: position 8,338,861 of record VZSV01000012.1, read on the forward strand.
TAATTCAAATTTGATGTGGGGCATGAAACTTGCCAGCATATTGTGGTTTTACCATGGGTAAATCTTCAGTTTCCTTCCCCCATACTTCTGCCTGCAGTCTGGCACACAGTTGGCAGGAAACACAGTTGGCAGTGACTGACCCCTGTTGACCTGAGGGACTCTTGGAGAATGAGGGACTGCTCTGCTAGCACATGGGAACGAGTCATTTCAAACAACTCTCTTCTGAAGATAATCTCTTGGGATATTAAGAAATTGTAGACCTGTAGCACCTCTAGAACAGCTCTCATGGGAGCAATATTTGTCACCTTACATAATTTCTAAAATATAGCATGGACAACACAAATGGTTATAACTTTCTCTGACCTTCAAGGGTAAGGAAGCCTCAGCTAGATGAATTCTGGTGTGTTGACACTGCTGGAAACCTTGATTGGAAGAAAAAAAGCCCAGAAGCTTACCCCTGCTAAGGTCAGCTCATGAAGTTTCCTGCGTACTTTTTCCCCTTCCCTGAGCTTTCCTCTGTGATAAGCCTACCATTTATAAGCTAACTGTAACACGTAGTAAATGTGAGATAAAACGTAAGGAGTAATGCAGGAATACAAAGCGCTGAGAGGCCCAACGCTGATGATAGTAATTGAGAAGACAAGCTGTTTACTGTCTTGAAGCAAAACAGTTTGAGGTTTTTCCTGGCAGTCGTTATCTCCTGCAGATTAAATATTGCCTCTATATAGAATAAATGCGTTCACGGCGCGGTTGCTATTGAAACTTCTGAGTATTCTAGGAACAGGGAGAGTCTGTCTTACTGGAGGTACTAGTGTAAATAAATATTGGCTGGCGATAAAGGTGAGCCGAACAGTAAAAAGATGCTGCTGAGAGTTAAATTATGTGAGTCCTTGCTAGCCTTTAGCAAGGAGAGCGCTTCTTCATACCTTGTAGGTGCTGTGGAGCTCTAGTGTCACAGCATGGATCAAGTGATGTGGCACTGTAGGGAAATGCATTTGGTCTTTCCCTACCTGAGGAGCGGTGGAGAGGGAGGGAAGTAACAAATCTCTGAAGACGGGACAGTTTCCTGAGTGAGGACAGGGAGCTTAGTTGTCCAAAGCAGACTGTGTGGTGGATTCTGGGGATGAACCTGCATGGCCCCTGCAAACCCACTTCCAAATTTCTGGGGCAACTGAAGGATTTGCGAGGGAGCCCTGGGACTCGCTGGGGTTTTGCCTTAATGGCGCAGCAGCAAGATTACAGGCCTGCCGGGCACGGACGCGCTTCGAAACTCTCCAGTCTTGTCTCCAGGGAGAAACAGAGGGGTCAGTCCTCGAGCGGTGCTTGGATGCGACTCCTGCGGCTGTGCAAGCACTCGGGGGCCTCACTGGTGAGAGAGCGAGGGGGCGAGACTGATAATCAGCTACAGTATATCCCCAACAGGAGTAAGGCTGATGGGCTAGACCTGAAATAAGTGAGATTGGGCCAAACTGAAAGCTTTTCTTGTCTGATTTTAAAAGCAAGTTGTTTATCTAAGTAAAGAGCTTTAAGATATAGCAAGGAGCATTGACATCAGCAGAGATCAATGAGGGATGAAGAAGTCTATTTAATCTAGGAAATGAGTTACCCAGCTCTTTGATCCTATTGCATTCCCTTATTCCTAGAAGGTTAAATTTAGTCCTGCATGCACAAATTCTGTTTAACTAAGTTTACTTAGATTTTAAATATTTGTGGGTTTCTTTTGTGTCGCTTCTCTTGTATAACAAGAAAAGAACCTGTTACCACATAATTAGGCTGTTGCTGTGTAAGCATGTGTAGCTCTTTCACACTAGAAAGCAGAATAGGCAAATTGAAGCCTAACGTGTTGCTTTAAAAATTCATATCGTGTAAAAGAAAAAAGCCCTCTGACCCACTGTACACAAAACAGCCTATGAAATAGCAAAGGGAAGTTGCTCAAATTTGAATAACCAAGAAATAAATCTAGGTTGGTTATTCATTTATTTATTTATTTATTTTTGCCTGCAGTACTTACATTACGCAGAAATACAGGAAAACTGGTGATGCAGTTTAAGGGAAAGGAGTGCTTTAGGTTTGAGATGTCCACACAATGTGAAGGTAAGCCTTAGAGCAGTGAGGATAAAACTGACAAAAGTGATCAAATAGTATCTCCTGCAGTGAAAGATGCATTTCCCTGTCTAGCAAGGCAGTGATTTTGGTGTAAAGTCACTGAACAGAAGCCCTCAGGTGGATTTACAGTCATCACAACTAAAACAAACCCCAGCAGAAGGTGGTGTGAGCTGAGCTTTAGCTGTCCTTGCCGCCTCAGTACTTCGTTTTTGTTGCTATGAGGGTGCATTTTACTTAAAGTTTGGTGAGGAATTAGGAAAATAAAAGAAATGAAAATAAATTTGAAAACCAAGGAGGAGGGTGCAGTGGCAGAGGCAAAAGTGCTGAACTCCCCTCAAGGGCCCAGCCCGTGCTCCTTGGCCCCTTCCTCTAGCTCCATCCCCGGCCTCCCTCCCTGTGCTGGTGTGTGGGGTGATGGCTGTGGGCAAGGGCTGTGGCAGCCCCGCATCGCACCCACACGGCCCCAGGCAGACGCCGCAGCGCTCCCAGCCGTGAGCATTGCTCACCCTATGGAGCTAGGGAGGAAAGGAAGGACATGTATGTATGTATGTATTTATGTATGTATGTATTTGGGGAGGGGGGGGTCAGCGCTGTCCCAGCTGCGCTAGGCGCCCGAGGGGACGCAGAGCCAGGAGGGGGCTGAGCGGGGCAGGTGCGGCGGGACCCGCGAGCGGTGCCTGACAGATACAAACTAGTAGTAGCGTAAATAAGCACGGGGGGAGCGGCGCTGCCCCCGCGCCGGGCCGG
>VZSV01000012.1:8344755-8387310 GCA_013398735.1 Nothocercus julius
CCACTTCTGTGGCTTAGGGGCAATATGTAATAGTGGTCCCTGTATAATTATGAAGGAGATCACTGGTTTGGATAACTGCTTTGTGACCCCAGGGATGTCACGTTATCTAGGTCTGTTTAACTGCTTCTGGTCCAGACAGCAAGCAACTGGGACACCAAAATATTATTCCCAGTTACTGGCTAGCTAACTGACTGCGCTCGATTCCTTTCAATTGCGCTTGCTCCTCCTTGGTGCTGAGAGCCTCTAATGAGACCCCTTGTGCCTCGATGCCCGTTGACCTCTGGCTCAGGAGAGCGGCTCTGCCAAGCTGAGGTTGCCCGTGGCAGCTCGTGCTGCGGGTGAGGAAGGGGAGAGCGCGGCTAGTTAGGTCCCTGGCGCGCGAGTTGGACGCCGGGAAGCGTGCGCGCGTGGACGTGGCGCTCGGGAAACGTGCCCTTTTGTGCCTCGGTTTTGTTCTGTCCTGGGTGCTTTCTGTTTTAAGGTATGCCCTGGCTCTAGGTTGTGCTACCTCTAATGTGCTCTTCTGAAATGATGGCTGATGGACGGTTTGGTCCATCTACATGCCAGTGTAGGTTGTCTCTTGTATATTTTTAAACCACCCTTTATATATTTCAGACTTTATATATTTCAGCTTTGGACTCTTTCCTTGGCAGGCTGCTGCGCAGATTGTTTGACTTCATCATAAACTTTTTAGAGATTTGTTTGACATTCCCCCTGCACATAGCCTATGTATTTAATTTCCTCCTCTTCCTATCTATGATAGCATTTTCCCTCAAAGTTTTTCCTATTGGAGTTATCCAAAGGAAACTCAGTCTCATGAATCCACTATGAACGGTATGTTGAAAAGAGTCGTTTGGCACACGTGAACATGAAGAAGCTTGGACTTGGGTTTCAGCACCAAAAAGGCAAACTCCTCAAAGCAGTAAGTGGTCTGGAGTGACTCCGGCCACTCCTGCTCCTCGGTTTGACTGTGGCGTGACCACGCAAGCAGACTCGTGGGACCCAGGCGGCTTCTATGCTTGGGGACAATTTGGGCAGCTCAGCTGTGGCACCTTGTATATGATGGAGGTGCTGTCCATAGGTCAGTCATTGGGTACAAAGGACCCGGCAGGCTCCAATTCTCCCTCTAGTTTAAAACTCGGTGATTTGTAGATGGCTTGTTTTGGGAGGAGAGTGAGTGAACTGCAATAAACACCTGAGCTGGAGCTTCTCCTTGTGAGCTTCTTCAAAAACTGCAAATCTCCGAGAATATTTCGTTGAAGACTGCTGCAGCCTTACGGGTAGCGCCAATGCACAGAGAAGTCCTCAGTGCTAAATTTTACTTTGTCCCTTCTGGTTTCTGCCTTCCACATCCCTTTTGTCCTTCTGCAAATGTGGCAAGGGTTGCTCTACCGGAGGGTGACCGAAAGGCTCATGAAATGAGGAATGGCTCCGTGTGTGTGTCCTGCACATGATGGAGGTTCAGCTTTGCTTGCCAGCATTTGAGCAGCAGGAGGGCTGAATGGGTTTGGCCATGGGAACATGGTGGCCTGGGAGAGCTTCTCCAAAGCCCCCAATCCTCCAAAAAACTGCCTGGTCTTCTGGTGATTGCTCTGAGGTCGCAAGCATTGGTTTCACTCATGGTTAGTGCTTATGTCAAGAACAAGTTAAAAATCAAATGCATCCCAAAATATGGCATGTTCCCTTGTCTTTTTCTTTTTTAAATTTGCTGATGTTAGTAGTCTTCTGTTAGGTTTATCCTGTTCGGATAGTTAGGAATGTCTTACCTGTTGGAATTATTTTCCTAAGAGAAGTTTGGAGATCATCCTGCTAATTTAGGAGGCCCATTGTAAGTATTGATACTGGCTCTCACTGCTCTTCTATAATATCTGATTATGATGGATTCACAGAGATTAAGTATTTTAGTTTCCAGTTTTAGGTCTTCAGCAGGAGCTGTTCTGAGGTGTGGGCAGATGTTTTTCATTTTCTCCCCAAATTTGACCCATCTTCAGACAAATATAAAATTTAATTCTCCAGAAATCTGTTTTTACATCTGTAAGAGCTTTGGGAATGTGCTGAGAAAAGACTTGAATCAATCATTCAGAATTTCAAAACTTATTTATTTTCATGGAGGCAGTGTCATGCCTGTGGAGGCCATCAGGGAATAGCAACAGGACAAGAATAAAGTGAAATGGTAATTTTTCTTACCTAGGGCAGTGAACTGATTTGCAAAGAATGAAGAGGGCCCACTATAAAGAATTACACTTGATACTGTGAAATTACACTGAATTTCAGGGTAGTTTTTTTCTAAATGTATTTGTTAAACTTGCTATAATGTGATCTATAAGTTAATTGCACTATTATTTCTGTCTTTAAAAATATGTAATTGAGGAAGGAGAAGAAAACATGCACTTTATTTTCAAATGCATTTACCAAATTCTCAGTTATAAAGAACTATGCAGGTTTGGTTATTACACACCTGTACGGACCTGTATTTTTTTTTTTTTCTTTCTCATTTATTAATCCTGTACTCCCTTTATTTGAAAGCAATGTAATAAATTAGTTAGCTGCTGATGAAAAAAATCTTGACTGCTTATATAAAAATCATAACTGCTTTCTTGGATTTATAAAATCACTTTTCATGGAGAATCTGTCTGAAGCATGTAAAATGGGAAACTGTATTTTACTCTGTATGTGGAAAGCAATTCAATGAACTACAGTAGGCCAACTGGCTGAAAAATAATGAATGTTCCAAAGTAACTCTCGTTTAATTATGCTTTTAATTTTTTGAGCTAAAGTTAATCAAATCCAATTATGATAGTGGTACTCTTTCTTCTGTGACTTTATTTAGGTCTAGGAAATCTAACTGTAACAAAGTCTATTCATAATAGATTTGGATTAAATGAGCACTTACATATTTTAAAACAGTTAGACTTGAAATCTAATTTGCTTGTTTGTTATTATAAAGAGTTTGGAGTAGGATAAAGTAGTTGTCCTGCTACTCTGTGCACTGTATTGCATGACCCAGCAAATATGCAATATTCCCTTCTATAGGAATTTATCGCATGCTTTGCCAGACAAGAAGCAAAGTTGCTTTAGCTGAGTTTTTATGTCTGATCTTCTGTCAAAGAGACGCCCTGGTCTTGACCCTTTCTCTGTGTGTGAATATGTGGAATCAGCAGTTTGCTTTGATTAGGGGAATGTTTAGGGTGTTGCCTCCAGAAAGATTGTCCAAGGAGTTCAGAAACTTTACAAATGCTTTATTTTCGCCTGTGGGTGAGCAGTTACTACTGGCTTTGTGCAGCTTTCTTAGCAAATTCAGGGCATCTGGGCAGAAGCAAAAAGGCTTTCTTATTTTTTTATTTCAAGGGTGACAAAAATAGGACAAGAATAGAGTTCTTTAGCAGTTTTCTCATTCATTCCTAATAAAAATGTGTCATGAAAACTTTCCCCTCCCCGCTTTTCCTCACTGGCTGAGTCAAAAATGCTGCTTCATTCTATTCTGTATGTATATAGCAATTAATTACAAGCAGAGGAACATTTAGTACCTTACATTTTCATCTCAAATAATTGTGGAATATACATAGAACCAAACCGTCTGTTTTGCAAAAAAAGATCTCAATAATTTATTGGTGTTTCCAACAAAACACAGGCGAAGTAAACACATCTCTGAAAACAAGTTTTGTTCGTGGCAAACCCTCCCACGCTTCTCGAGGCCTGGCCCTAAATTTCAACTCTGACCTACATGAATTAAAAACGCAGGCAGACTGTAAAATAAAATCACTTGGCAGCGTACAGCAGGGCTGTGACAATTCATGGTATATTGCGTTATTATTATTATTGTTATTGTATTTTTATAAAATCATTGGTAAACTTAAGGCTTAATAACTTGTTGTGATAGTGTGGTAACTAGGAGCAACTAGGATGTCTTTTCGACTGTTTCTTCCAGCTATTTGTGAAGGTGATTTTGCGATAGGCATCTGCTATACAAAGTCGGTGCTCATTTTACAGTGGTAAATGTGACAAAATGAATGTAATGGGTTAGTGATTTCTCTGCTAGTACCCAATTCCGCACTTCAGGTCCCTAAAATAAAGGATATATTTATGAAGTATGTGGCAGGAGAACAGTGTTTCTTATAAATTGGGCTATCGTGCAACCGATGTTGGGTTTTTTGAGAGTCAAGAAAGATCTTGTGTTGGGTGCTGGTGTGCATATGCACCTTAGGTGCAATGCTAGGGAGTCTTACCATATTTTTTTTTTTCCTTCAGAAAGCCGTGAGTACTGACTGCTACAGTACTGTAGAGCGCTGAAACGCTGCAGCAAACCTTTGTGTTTGCATGGGAATCGCTCTGCGTATTCACAAAGAACATCTAAGAGCTTGAGCCTGAACAACCTGACCCGCTCTCTTTGTGGCAGGAAACTGTGTTATCCAAGCAGAGGTTAAAATTAGAACGGGCATGGGGAGTCTTCTGTAAAACAAGCAACTCTCCTGATGGATGAATCATGAAGGTGTAACTTAGAGTACTTGATAGCGAGCAGTCCGAAGGTATATGTGTAATAAGATTACCAGAATCATTTAGAAACCCTGACAGAAATGACTGCAATGTGAACTTTATATCTATTGCAAATATTTGTTACTTATTATCTAATAAAATGTAATGCTCATTATCTATCAAAACACATTTGGTTAGAGTTAGGCAAATGAAGGTGAGATAGAAGGCGCCCATTTTTAACACTGAGTTGTTAAACATTGGAAGAGCTTACCTGGAGTTGTAATGGGTACAGCTAGGTACTTCTGAAAAGCATAGTTTCTGGGGAAAAAAAGTATTTTATTGGAAAGTAATTTTCCAGAACATAGGATAAAACAGAGCTGGAACTAGGCTAAAATGACGGAATGGGATTGATAAAATGTCAAAGTGTATGGACAGTGCTGAAAAAAATATATTTGACTTCATTTTTAATAAAATGAACAAATTCTCGTGTTGCAATACTTTGTTCGTCTAAAGTTTGAAAATTTAAATTTCTTTTCAATGAGATCTAAGCAATATAAATCAAAGGCTACCCTTTATGTTTGGCTCTTTTTTCCAGATTTTCTTTGTTCTACGGAAAGCCATGACATGCATGGATGAGTTTGGTTTGACCTGAATGGAGTTCCTGTCTTCCTTTCAGGAAGACACTTTTTAAGTTTATCTACTAACCTAAAATATCAAGTATTTAGTCAACGACACTGATGAAGCCTCCATCACTTGAGGCCTTGAACTCAAAACACACTTGGATTTGCTCCCACGAGTTACTGGGTCTGATGAAAATGTTTAGTCTTCTTGGCCTGGATTAGACAGGAAGTCTGACTAGTTGATGACAAAGGTCTTCTCTAGCTTTGAAATACGTGAACAGCTTTGTTGAAATGTTAATATTATTGAAAACATAGCATTAAAGGTAACCCCTCCATGCACATTACCAGCTCCTGGTCTTATGAAGAAGAGATTCAAAGTATCTTGGTAGAGCTGAATAAAAGCTGGCTGCAGAATTTCTAACTGGGTTGTTCTCAAAGGACTGATAGTTTTAGAGCCACATACCTGAAAACCTGCCTATGTACAGTGAGAGATAGAAATGTTTGCCTTTCCCAGGAAAGCTATTGCTTTTAGAAATGGATATAATAATATCTTGAAATATACTGATTCCAGGTGATATTCACCTTTCGCCTAGTACATGTGGTAGTCATATTCTGAACCTATATTTATTTGTATATCTACAAACTATGATTTGCTGAATTGCTTGAATTGTTCAATACAGTGGCCTACCTACACTAGTCACATGACATCTGAAAAACGTGCACTGTTACTCTTTGTTTCTTGAAAGAGAAAGCCGTTCCTAACTTACCGTATCGGGGGCCTTACTAACCTTTTGAAGTGTCAACAAGAAAATGCCAACAATGGCAAAAAAGGCATCGAGAACTGAAAATTTTGGTGCTAGTCAGTCTAGCAGTATTCAACAGTATAGCAGTATTCAGCGGTATTTTACAGTATTTTTTCCTTAAAGTACGTTCTTATATTTGTGAAAATATCTGCTTAGAGAGCCTAAGGAAGTACAAAGTTGCATTCTAGTGGCTTTGAAGTACTTCGTATAAATGGTGCCATCATGCTTGAGGAACGCACCTTGTGTCTTGTTTTCGCCATTAGCATATCTAAGGTGTTTAATGTCATAAAAAGGTACTTAAACTTGCAGTATTGCCCCGATCCTTCCCACTTAGGTTGGTATGATAAACTACAAAGCAGTCCTATTCAGCCTTTGTTGTTGGGCTGTTCTGGTGGCTCTTGTTGGTCTTCCAGCTGGGTCCATTCACAATTGTCATCCTGTGTGTGAGTAAATGCTTGGTGCTATTGAGTGCTTGTTGTCTCAGTACTTCAAAGATCTCGCTCACGTTTACAAGCACTATGAAAAACCTGTCTATGTTTTTTACATTTTTTTTTTCGAATGGGGAGTGTTAGTGCTGAGGTGCCAAGCTTTAACTGCCGTGGAATTTGTATCTTAAACCTTGGGATTGTATGTGGGGTTGTGCCTGGGTTTTATGTGCTGTTATCACAGAGAAGTGTACTTGTCAGCTGATGTCAGTGACGATATTTTTCAGTCTCTTAGGTAATTATGGAGAGTATTGGTCTGAAGCTGGTTGTATGAGGTACACTTTGAACAAAACCGCCTTTTCGCTCAAGGGAAAGCCATCACCAAGTGCCACGTCTGGGACCAGGCTACTTCTCCCAGTGCCTCCTGGTTTTGACTAAGCAACTCCTCCATCCTCCCTTAAGCGTACTTAAGTCATCTAGCACACAGGAGGATGTGCAGGGTGGAGATTTGCCAGGTTTTCTGTGTGAGATGGGTTCTGGTCATGGGCAGTGGGGGAAACCTGTTCCTCCTTGCCTTGTCCAGCTGGACAAGAAGAAAAAGTCTGGTTTCTACAAAATATGTAGCCATTTGTTCTGGTAGTTGACCCCTTTTATTGTTTTCAGCAGCTTAACTCTGCACTTTGAAATTAGGAGTTTGACTTACCGGAAGGTCTTTCTGGTAACTTTGAGCTGCAGACAACCTGTTTAGGTGCTAAAACTTTAAGATTATCAGCCGCTGTTAATCAGTTCTTGTTTTTATTTCCCCCCCACCCCACACACACATTATTACCATTATTAATTAATGGTAATTAATGGTAATAATGTGTTATTACCACTGCTAAAGAGATGGCAGTTTTTCATGAGAACATCCTTTCCGTGCTCCGGCTGTCGGGACAGTCCTACTGTACTGGCTTTTACATAACAGTAAAGCTGTATATATGTTCCAAATGATTCACAGAAGGGACTATCCTGCTTGCTTAGGCTTGTGCGAACTTGAAAGTGGAGTAGAAGCAAGGGCAGATATCTTGAAGGAAACTTAATGCTGGTGTTTCGAAACACCCATTATTTCCCGCTTAAGAAAAACAACCCCCCCAACCCCATTTTTGTCTGCTAACCACACAGCTGGCCCCGGCAAAGCTGCTTGGAAATGGGGACCTGGGCCAGCACTGAGCACAGCTAAGCTGAATAAAATGTTTTCCTTTTTCTGGATTTTGTCTTTCGAGCATGTTCTCTGGTTCCTCAGTGGAAGTGGCTGCCGAGGTCAGTGGTGGTTCCTGAGCAGCAGTAGCTCTGGGCTGGACGGACGCGTTGCTTGCGCAGGACCTGGGGGAGGTTGCAGGGTCGGTAGCGCGCCCGTGGCCGGGGCAGCTGCTCGCCGTCATTAATCCTCCCTCCCTCCCTCCCCAGTCTGGAAAGTTGGGATGGTAGCATATCCTTCCTTCCCCCTTTTGTGTGTCTTATTTATTTAGACTGTAAACTTCTCAAAGCGGGGACTTTCTGTTTCTATACCTCGCACAATGCCGTACCAATCTTGGCAAGAACCTCCTGTGAGGGACCTCCCTGAGCGATACCTAAACGGGAGGCGGTCAGATGGCAGCAGTCGGGCTATCTCCCGCTCTTCTCCGGCCGACAGCTGCTTCCCTTTCTCCGGCATCGCGTACGGCCCCTCCGTGCATGGGCTGCACCCGCGTGCCGGCGTGGGACTTCAGCCATCGCTTGGAAGCGGAGCCCTCCTGCCGTATGCAGGACCAAGGTGCAGTTCGGGTGCCTCGAGCGACGGGGGCGCTCTGGGCAGGGGATCGTAATGCCCTGAACACCGCTGGGAGACGGTCGGGTCCCTCATTCCCTCATGTGAAATGGCTGCAGAGCAGAGCCAAGTGTCCGGCCTGCACAAGCGCCCTCGCGCAGGTAGGAGCCTGTGGCTTCGTCGCCATCGCGGCGCTGCCTGGGTACGAGTGGCCGGGCAGGCCTGAAGAGGGAGTAGGCACATTCTTAGCCTTAAGGAAAATACAGCGGGAAAAACAGAACTTTTCACACAGACTTTTGTTGGCAACTTTGCGTACTGTCCGACCAGGCATCGGGGAAGATAATACAACCAGTCATGTTATCTGTATAGCACCACTCCTACCCCTTTGCCTGCCAAATCTTAAAACAGTCACCCCCCCACCCCGCAACCCTAAACCCCACTGTAAACACAGCAGAATGAATTTCCAGCTTCTCAGAGGGCAAGCATGAAGCAATGAACTTCAGTGACCAGAATTTTTACTTTTTTTTTTTTTTTTTTTTTTTTAGGGGGAGGATGACGGTGTAAAAGTAGTTTGAAAGTAAAATGAGTGGAAAGCTGCAGGGAGCAAATGCTGGATTGCAGGTCACAGAAAAGAGCTCGGGTGTTGTGGTGGCTGATGTGGAGCAGGGGTCCACCTAAAGAGACAGCGTGTGACAAGCCTGACACGTTAAAAGCTTCTAGAGTGGACCGTGTCAGCATGAAGTCATCATAAAGCGCATCTTTGGAGAGATGTAATGAATACAGTGCAAGCATAAAATGCTTTCAGTAGCCTGAAGCAGGGAGCAGCCACGTTATATTGTGTTTCGAGTACATTGCAGCCGTGGAAGGAACCTCCTGGTCCCTTTCACACAGGGGTGTGTGCTGCAGTTGTTGGGTTTCTTAGTTTTCATTTGTGCCTTATGTAACAGAGTGCTCTGGTTGCGGGCTGCTCTGTTCTGACAGGAAAAAAATCCATTTCTAAAGTCTTTTGAAGTAGGATTCGGTTCCTCTCTGGATGCTGCTTTGTGAAAATGCATTCGGAGAAAATATGAAGTAAATCGTACTGAGTGCAAACTTTTATTCCTCTTGAAAGGGAATTTTGTTATTTCATGGAATAGGCAGAAAAAAAATCCCACCGTTTCAGTGGAATTTCATGACCATTCCACTTGGGTTCTGCTTCGCTTCTCTGTTGGGTTATCCACATAAGATGATTATATACTTGCTAAAGCAGAGCAAGAAACTGTTTTTGTGTAAGAAGTGAGTCCTGATTTACAAAGTTTTACAAGAAAATAGATAGGGGGCAAATCTCTTTTAATACACCATGTTGTGAGGAGTTGTTATAGGACTTACAGTGAAGCTGTGAAATATGAAATGACTGTACTGAAGGATAATAAAGGCCTCAACTTGGAGAAATATTAGCTGTTTAGAGGCAAAATATATTCCCTCTCCCCAAGTAAATGTTTTATTGCCTGTGCTGGTAGGTATATTTTGCTTTCTTGTAGTTGATTATGAATTGCATACATGAAATCCAGGGAGTGGTTTTGGCTGGAAGAGTGTTACTTTTAAACTACTGGAAAATTCAGTCATCAAAATAAATTTTAAAAGAAGGTTTATTTTTAATAGAAGGTTAGACAGAGATTGGAAGAGCTACTCTCTTTTAGCTTGTTTTCTTAAAGAAGCAGAGTTTAACAGGTTACATTGCTCTGTTAAGGAACAGAGAAGGAGAAGCAATAGAGATCTCAAGCATATTAAGCTCCTGAAAAGTAGATCTTTAAAAACAGACTAGGCCTCAGGGAAAGAGATATGCTGCAGCACAGGCATATTTCTCTGTAGAGCCCAGAGGCATCACAGGATGGAAGAAGTCATTGGTCCCCCAGCGGTGGGAGAAACTCCACTCAACACCATGCTATGGTTCGCTATGCCAACACGGATACACAGAGCACTAAGAAGTGAGATTTTGTTGTTTGTTGGCAGAACAACTTGTTGTCTTTGTAGAATGATTTGCTAGTTTAACTCCTGTGGGATTTAAAAACTCATCATGAAGTATTTGTGCTTGATATATGGCTGACGAGAGACCTCAGAAAAGTTGTTGATGTTTTCCAGTCTGGAAACAAGTCATTGTCTTCAACTGGAGAAACACGTTAGCTTGTGAACAACTCTTAACTTTGATCTGTAGATAGATCTGGCCTTTTTTGGTTGGAAAGGACCAATCGTGTGTGTGTGTGTGTGTGTGTGTGTGCGCGCGCGCGCACACACATGGTGCTTGTTGGCATGTTTGTGATTAATTTTGGTGACTGTTACACCAGTGTAGCAATAAAGGCATTGTCACCTGTGGCATTTTCACTTTCCTGCGTGACTGTGGTGCTTGTTTAATTATTTTTTGCAAAAGTGGTAGGTTATGGGAATCTTTTCATGTATGAACCATGGGGAAGACAGGACTTTCTTGTTAGGAGTGGCATACATTTGCTGTTCCCAGAAGCGATGGTGACGAAAGCTCCTTAGCAAGTTGGCTTCCTTTCTTTTGGGAATCCAGATCTCCTACAGATCTATCATCCTTCTCCCAACCTTTTTTTCCACCCCCCCCAACCACCACCACCACCCAGTGGAGGCAGTGCTGCTGTTTGTTTTTTGTTTGTATTATGTATTTGCTGGAAGGAGAGCGCTATTGTTTTTTAGGGTGATTACAAAGGTAAAACAGATTCTCTGGAGAACGCTTTGTGTGCGCACATCACAATTGGTAATTGTTTGGGGTTGTGTAACGGCTTCGCATGCTGCACTCGTTATTTGGCAGGGGATGTGTGAATCTCGCCATGGACTTCCACCTCAAGCACTTTATCCCGGCCTTTTCCTAGAGCAAAGCATGCCATGTCTCCTACATCAGGCTACATCGCTAGACACTATGCACTTGCCAGTGTAAGGGCAAATTCTTCTGCCATTCTTGAAACAGAATTTGATGGGTGTGATTAATGTTTTATTCAAATAAGACCTGGATGAAGTAGCTCTCTAATTTGGAGAAAAAAAAATTAAAAAAAAAAAAAGTTTTCTCTATGGAAACAGGTATTAAAATAGCATTGTTGTGTGTGAGTAGTCTTTTTTTTTTTTTTTTTTTTTTTTTTCTGCCAAGTCTACTAGCAGTGGTCATTCCTAAATGCCAAAATGCCAAGGAAAAGAAGCACCCAGGATCCTCACATATCCTATTAGCAGAGCGTCTTGAGGTAGAGATGGGCAAGAGGCATGGAAAAAATGAGGCTGTTGCCAAACCCTTTCTTTGTAGGTCACTTATTGTAGTTGAAATTATAGGGAGCCCAAGAGCAAGCGGTCTATTAGCAAAGCCATGAAAACAAACCGTTTGCCACTTCTGACAAACGCTGGACAAAAATACGCTCAAAAAAATTTAAAAATAAATGAAGACTTGGCGAAAAAAGTAAGACCTGGGTTTATCTGCGTTTCATCAGGTACAGGGCGTCCTGGAACCTGGCCCACTGGCAAAAACATGTGGAGCGCTGTCCTCGGCGGCGCTGGGAACGTTCTCTGCTGGCTTTGGCGCCAGGCACCGCGCTGCGCTTGTTAGCGGCCGTTCACACAGACTCCTTGCCAGGCCTGCCCAGAATACTGTCTCCTCTCGCTTCCTGTGCTCTTGCATAATATTTCCTTGCTTCTTGTATAACCGCGACTCGGGCTGGTCACTGCCCGGCTGCTCGGCTTGCTTCGGACAGCCCCGTTCCACGGTCGTGCCTGGTCCACGGCGGCGGGGCCGGCGGCGGGCGCGGGAACGCGGTGCCAGCATGGGCATGTCGGGCGCCCGGGAAGGTGGCGGCCCCGGGATGAGTTATCTGCCTTGAAAAACCTTGTTCCAGGTGTCTTGAGTGTTAGGCTGTAGTAAATCTGGATACTCAAAAAAACACTCTTCCCGTCCTGCCAAAATTTAATACTTGCACATAAATGATTTCTGCAATTGTCTGCTGTTAAAATACACACGCATTTTGCATTGCTGCTGAAGCACATGCACTGCTAATATTTACTGTTTACTAGCCCGGGTTATTTTTATGTCTGTCGTGGAAGTCAATTTCACAGCAGCCTGTGTTACTTAAATCTGTTTTTATGATGATAATTTTTTAGTACTTATGTTTGCACATACATGTATACTTATAACACTGCATGTTATTACTGAACTTTGTCGGTAACTCATTTTCAAAAAGACATTCATATAACACGACACTTCCTAGAATTCCCTTTTCTGAACATAATTTTCAAACTGTTAGTCACATTCTTATGCAACCCCATTTAAAAAGCTGAATAATAAAGGTTGCAAAGATTGCAAATTAGTTTTTTCAGTGTGTTTGTGAACTGACTTGATAGACTTTGCTGATCTATGTGTTACGATTCTGAGATTTTGCATGATCTTCCAGTGCAATTTTATCTGTTGTAAGGAGATAGAAGAATCATTTTTAAGGGAATGCATTAGGATTGAGTTAATCATTACAGTTGGGTGAGATCTTGTTTAAATCATATCATACCATCATCTCTTCCATGAATCCGGGTTATCCGGTTGTCATAGCAACTTTGACACAGAAAAGTCCATACTGTCTAGCCATGACTTCTTACAACACTCTCTATTAACCTGATTAATAGAAAATTCTGGTTTGCAGGTTATTGTATGCTATGAGGCAACTTTTCTGGAAGAAAATATTGGCCGTTTAAAATTGGCTGAGGACCTTGTAATTGTGAGAACAGAATATTAATTACTTTGTTGTAGTCCAACTAATAAAATACTTGGTAAATTATCAAAGTTATACGTGGCAATACTGCTGATATCCAGCAGGCTATTCTATAGTATTATCAATGTCAACACTCCTGGGAGGGCTTTATAAATGTGCTGAATTTTTGGCAGTGGGTGCAAAACGCAGTTCATGGTGCAGCCTGACCACACAACTCTGGCGGGATGGGTGCCAAGTAAATGGGTTTGCATGACCACGTTTTGCAGGGGATGTGGAGATACCACTTCCTTTTTGTACCAGTATCAAGCTGTCTTCTCACTGATGTTTTTGGAGTCCTGGATAAGGCATGCAAATATGAATTGCATAGTGATATTGGGTTGGCCCCCAAACCAGGGGAAAAAGGTCAAGAAATATGAAAGTATTGCCCTGAGCATAGCTAGGACAGCTAGATATCATGGTATGCAGTCGATGAAGAGAGGATGTTGTTCTAAACAGAAGCGGTTTGGCGTGAATTTTAGGGCTTGACAGTCTATTCTTTTAAATAATGTATTTTAAAATATTTTTTATATTGAAGGATGAATTGTTTTAAATAGCATTTATCTGTGCTACATTAGCTATCGGAGCAGTTTTTAAAAAAGATTTCACAAAAAAATCTTCATTTCTGAAGTCATGGAGTGCACAGAGTATCTGAGAGGGAGGGTATCCGAGAAGCGCACGACCGTGCTGTCCCTGCTTGTTTTGTTTTGTTTTTTATGCAATGATTTAGAAACATCAAAGCAATGGCTTTGGGTCACTTAAGAGCGTGCACCTGCGGCGGGTGCCCAGGCAGGCGCCCGCCGCGTTCAGCGGGAGCGGGGCCGAGGAGAGCTCAGCGGCGTCTGCGCGTCGAAGCGGGGCTCTCGCTCACAGGCACCAGCGCGTGGCCCCGCGCGACGACCTGCGCCGCCGGCCGGGGAACACCCTGCGCTGCTCCCGCGGCCGGGCGCTTACGCGCGCCGCGCCGCCCGACGTTAGGGAGCGCCACGGCCAGCGCGCGCTGCCGTGGGACGATAGGCATCGGCGAGGGGCCGGAGCCTCCGTCACGCGGCGGTTGGTGCCGGCAGATAGGGCGCTCCTTCGGAGGGCGCGTCGGGGCAGATAGGCGCCCCCAGAACGCCTGCGCGCGCAGATAACGGGAGCTGTGGCGCTGGCGCGGGGCGGTCGTAGCCCTGTGCGCCGGGCGATACGCGGGGCTGAAGACCTCGCGTGCCGTTTCTCAGGCTCAGCTTTTACAGGAGCAGGAAAAAGGTTTTATCTGAGGAAAAGGCCGTGTAAATACTGGCTGGAAACACTAGCAATCAGGTTGTGCTTTGTGGCGCTGCAGAGTATTGGAGTGTCGTTTATGAACGGCAATCTGCAGTAGGCAACATCTGTAAAGCGCTGCGTGCACGTTGCGCGGAGGGGAGCCTGGGAGGCCGGTGACTTTTTTAGATGTTCTTTTCCTGAAAGCTGCCTGTAGGCTGCAGCCTGTCAGCAAAAAAGCCGAAGCTGTGATGTCACTGCAAAATACACTGTGCGTCATGCAGTCCTGTAACACGTGCTGGGTAATTAGAGATCCGGGCGCATAAAGGAATGTTGTAGGTGTGTAATAAGACTTTTATTGTATGCCATAAAATCCAATCGTGTTAGGAGCTCGGGTGCTTTGGAACAGCTTCTCCTGCTCTCTGAGGTAGTCATGGAGTAAGCCTAACTTCTGAAAGGATGGGCCTTACTGGCAGCAATTACAGTATTTGTCTGTCTTAGAACGGGTAGAAAGCTGAAATCGATTTGGTTTGAAAAAAAAGTGAGATGAAGGAACTATATAAAAAATTATGGACGTGTCTAAACCAAAGGAAAAGCAAAGTTTTATGCAGCGTGAGTTTCACCCACGGCAGGGGAGCACACTTCGTTTTAGTGTTAGTGGTGCCTGGCAAGGTGGGCTCCTAGACCACCGCGGTGGCCTGTGGTGGCTGTGCCACCCCAGGGTGGGATGGGAGCGTCGCAGGGCTCTGCCCGCTCCGGAGCCCTTCCCACACCAAGTGTGTGCTGCTGCACGTCACCCTCGGATTGAACGTAGAGTGGCTTCGCTGGCGCCCGCGCGCGGCGGCATGGAGCTGGGAGGATACCCGAGGGAAGCGCCGCTCCGTGTCCTTCTCTAGGTGCCGCCCATGGAGATGGGACCCTGGGAGACATCAGCGTCTTGCCTGGCCCATCAGCGCCGTTCCATTGCTTTCTTGTGGGGTGAGGGCACCACAAGTGGGTAGAAAAGACTGGAGAAGCTGGGTCACAAAATTGCCCTAAGAGGCCAATCATCTTTACTTTGGCTCTGTCGAAATCATTAGCAAAAAAACAAGTCCTCCTGATTTTGGTGGTCTTACTTTTTAAGCAGACATCTTCATTATATCTCATGTTTGTATGCATGTATATCTTTACATAAATCATCTTTCAATGCAATGCTTAAAGAGGGCTCCTATGAAATAACTATTTTTATTGCTTTTGTTCTGCTTGTGTTGCAGAAAATAAACATTTGCCACCAGCAGCTATAGTTATTCTCCTCCAATTATTCCCTCTCTTCTGCAAATGGCATGTATATTTTTCCACAGAAGATCACATTCTACATACCCTTAGGACAGCTCTAGCCTTGGTCTAACCCTGGAGGATTACAGAGATAAGATACTAGCCATGGCTAGCATCATCCCCCGATAAACTGGAGCATCATTAGGATACAGGGTTAGCCTTGGAGGGCAGAGAAAACATTTAGGGCTCTTTGAAAATCTTGTTTTAGTGACTGAACAAGAACCATGAGCAAACAGATTTTTGCAAGGATTACAGGGACCCTGTTGTTAACCTTTGAAATAATTATTGAACTAGTTTCCTGCGGCTTAGAAATTGGTGCTCTCAGTTGTTTGTTGCTGTTAGATCAATACAGTGAAATACTTACTTTGTAATACATTGCAGTGTGGGGCAGAAATAGCAATGTAGCCCGTATCAGGCAGCACTGGAGTACAGGAAACACAGGCAGAATGAAAGGTGAAGCTAATGACTTAATAACAGGGTCTCCAGGGCAGAGTTGTATATATGGAAAGCTATAGTTGGCACTTGCTTCCTTGGAGGTGACTTTAATAAGGGACTGAGGGCCTATAGCATATGCTAATACTAAGACTCTTCTGCGTTGCTGCTTGGAAAGTGTGAAATCTGAGCTGGAGCCTGGTAAGATGTTGCAGCAGAAGAAACGAGGCGCCAGTAGCCAGGAGAGGGCTGGTGCAGGCGGGGAGTGATGAGGAGACGGTGCTGCCGAGCGCTCCGAAAAGCCTGGGGAGTTACCTGTGCGTAGCCAGTGTGGGGGAAAAGGGCCTGTCTAACAGGGAGAGGCCTACATGCTGGGTAGAACTGTGTATCCTGCACGTAACGTTGCGTATATTTTGTGGTTGCTACTACTAATATACAAAACAAAACCATAATTACAGAGCTGTTCTTGTTTTGAAACATCAACATGTGCCAAACGAGTTCAGGATATTCGCAGGGCGCAGCGATGTCAGCGATGGACCGAGTGTGAAAAGGACGGATTTACAGGTGGCTGCGATATTCGCAAGAACAACCAAAGGAAAATTCTTGTTCGCATCACGTTGTTAAGGCTTTGACCTTCGGGGTTCAAGAAAAAGTTCCATAATTGGTTTTGATATTTGATAGGAAGGAGATTTAGAAGAATAAGTCCTAACTTCAGTTGGGAGTGAAACTTCCTATGCAGTTTAAAACACTCATTCAGCAGTTTTCCCTATCTTACCAGCGTCCTAAGTTAAATTATGGATCCTGGAGCATTATGGTTGTCAGGTACCTGTGTAAGACCCAAGGACTTAGGGTGGCCAAGCTCCCGCAGACCGTATGCCCCCAGATTTTCTCCAGGGTAGCCATAGGATGTCCAACTTATTCTTCCAATCTTGCTTAGGGAGCTCACATGCTGAAGTTATTCATTAAGAATTGAATTAAAAACAAACAAAAAAATGGAGTACCCCCAAGTCCTCCTGTAATTCAGCAGAGGAATTGTTTGGTCCTTTCATAGCACTTTTTAAATTAAAGGGTATAAGAAACACTAACAAATGCAGGCAAGAGTAAAGCAACTAATTGAAAATGTGAATATTTTGTGTGTGTATCTGCTCTACTTACGCCCTGTTCAGTACTAGAGGGACTGTATGGGATGTAAATGGCCAGAGCACTCGGGCTGTTATATATAAACTAAATTTGGGGAATTTTTAGTGTTTGTTATGCACAGTGAACCTCTGGGAAAGCTTCAACCTTTGACCTTGGTAGTGGGTTATGACAGAGGAGAATCATAAGAGCTTGATTTAGACCCATCTGTGGAAAGCTGGTTAAAAATATTCAGCCAACATGCTCTTCCTCCTCCCTGTGCTCAGTAAAGGCCCTCTTAAAATACATTCTCTGGGACTTAATTTTTATCGTTACTTTGGGAGCCCTGAATCATTACTTTGGGAGCCTGCTTGTAAGGAAATCATTAAATTATAGTCATGTTTGTGCTTTGAAATTGCCTTGGTGGGAGTCCAAGAAGTATTTTCTTCCTCTTCCAGATTTCCATGTACTTTAATATCAATCTATTTTCATCAATGTGACCTCCCCCAGCAGAAAAACTTCTTTTTGTAGTTGGTCATATAATGACTCCTGAAGAAAGGACATAAAAACTAAACTAAATTTATCTGAGACTTAAAAAGCATTCTAAGAAAAATAAAGTTTTTTATTAGCAAATGAAATGGCACCAACTTTTGACAAATATCAGTTGGGCAATTTGTTGTGAAGCTGAATACGCATTAAAAATTATGGTAGCAAAACTATTACTTTTTCAATGTAGAAAAGTGCTTTTATTTGAAATACTTAGGCACTAGCTTTTAATTTTGGATTAGGTATTAGAAAGCTTTTGTGCTTAGGCTTTGTGGCAATTTCAGAGTAAGCAAACAGTGGTGACATTATTTGTTGCCTTGAAGAAAGAGACTTTCTGCATAGTCCTTATAGCACAAATTGCAACTTCCCAAATGTAAAGAATTAAAGAACTAATGTTTTAATAATAACCTAGATTCAAAGTGAGACAGATCATCCTACTGTAAGTTCACAGATTTTTGAATTTTTATTTTGCTAATGAGACTTTTTTTTTTTTAAGTGCAGCTGAAAAGATATTTCGTTCAAGAACAGAAGTGACTGTATTACTCTAGAGAATGACTGCTACTAGTTGCATTTTTTAGAACAATCAATAATGTTTTGTTGTTTTTCTTTCAAAATTGTCTTTAATCAAAGCCATTATACTATTGCTTAAATGGAAGGGCCACCTTTTGCCCAGAACAGCTGTTTAGTTACATTAGCTTCTATAAATAAGTGCATTATTAAAGTTATAAAGCAATCTGTTTACCTCTATTAAAGTAAATACATGGCTTAAAACATAACGAGAAAAACAAAAGGGCAAATGAAGAACAGCCCTGGAAGAACATAATGTGCTTTTTAAAAAAAAAAGAGGGAGCTCTTAAAGCATATTTAATATTTTCATCAAACACAACTTCTCTGTGGGTTTGTGGTCTTAAGAAAACTGGGAGGAAGGGAAGCATTATTTCACTGTTCAGCTGACTAAAATCTAATTTCTTGTTTAAAATACTGATTCTCCCTGTTTATCTTAGATGTTTTTGGAGGCAGAAAGAACGGAAAGGGGAAAACTATGAGAAGAGGCTATTTCATTTTCTTTAGAATGTGAAAACTTCCATTAACTGTGGAGAGAATAAAAGCATTCGCATGCGCTCTGTCCTCCTTTGGAAACACACGCTGTTAGGCACAGGTTTCAGTACCACGTATGCTGAAAATGTAGTCTAAGAGCTTTAATTTGCCTTCATCTGTCAGTGTTAATGGACAGAGCAAGTGCTGGAGCTGCTGTAAAACAAATCTGTTTTTCTTTTGTCTGCTGTACTAGATAATGAAATAAAAGCTAAATTATCACTGATAAAAGTAATTTGCAGAAAAGCAATGATAAAAATATAACAACAGAGCTTGCCATTAGCAGTTTAAACGGATAATGTTTGATAGTGCTTGTAACCTACTTCTGTCCTCTGTTCTTTGTTGTCTTCTCCCGATCCCCATGCTGACAGGGGCCTTTTTGGTGTAGGCTTAGAGCAGTAAAATTGGGATATTCCAAATCCAAGCAGGTTTTCACTATTTCTGGTCGGGTAACTACTACTTTGTTGCTCTTTTTCTGTACCATAGTATTGCAGAGTCAAAGCATGTGCGTAGTTTTCAGTGTTGTATCACTTGTTGTATAACTTCATCTCAACCAAAGGAATGTATCTGCTAATGACGACAACTGAGAGAATATTTTATCTCACTGCAGCAGAGGTAGCTCTTGTAAACTTTCATGAGTTATATGGTGTTTACTTTAAAAGCCCTACTTCTTCGATTCGTGTACTTAGGCTAGACTGTTGCTTTTCTGTCTTTCTGTGTAGAGCTGGACATACTGATCAGTACATTTGTAGTTTGTAACAAGTATTTATTTAAGGACATTCAGTTGGGAGTGACTAAATAGGGAACAACTGCTGAACTCTTTAACTGCAGGACGCAGAAGTTGTCTCTGTTTGCAGCCTGAGCGCGGCCGTGCGGCGCTTGCCAGATTGAAAATGTCAAGGACAGTTACCCTGTCGCATTCCTAACTGGTTTGCTCCCGACCATCCTTTGGAAAAGCTGCCCTGTCTCCGGCTCTGCTCTCGCTATTGCTCCTAGGGATTATTTTGCAGTACTGCTGCTTTGGGAAGCTGGGGCCTTGTTGGTCCAGGCAATCTAGAAAAGCACATGAAGTTGCTCTTCCTGCCGCAAAATACAAGACACTAGAGGTGTGGGCTTGTGTGATGTCCTGTTACAAAACTACTGTGATTGTGGCATATTGTTGTGTGTGAATCTCTTGGTTTCTGTGAGTGCTGCAGAATAAGATATCACACACACAAATTTTCAAGAGTACTTCATCTGGAAAAAAAAAAAACAAACAAACTTTGAGTTAATATTGTAAATGACACGGCCCCATGTTGTTCTGAAATGCTTTACCACTTATTTTGTCTGAATATTGCTGATGTAAATTTATAACATTATAGTATTTTGAGCTTTATTTCTTCTGTATGATCTCTGCTTCTTCTGTATTCCATGTGTCATGCTTTGTAGCCTCTGCAACTTAGAATTGTTTAGTTAAAAAAAAAAAAAAAAAAAGGAAAGGAAGTGTGCTTTTAAGGTATTAGGTTGTTATTTTACAATATTGTTTAAGCAGAGGAAGTTGAAAGCTAGGTATATTTCATTTAGTGTCCCTCAAAATTGTGTTTAGTGACATGATGATTAGCTGTAAATATAAAGAATTATTGTTATATCAGCTGACCTGGTAATTCTGGAACACCGGGAACAACTTATGGTCCACAGTGTCATAAACTTCGTTGCAGCTGAATCAAGTCCTTGGTAGAAACTGCCTATTAATCACTGTTAGTTTTTGACTCTCTCTGTTTATCACCAGTTCTGATCATTCTGGGGTATTTATACATGCCGTTATTTTTCTTGCCACGTCCTACTTGCTGTTCTCAAAGCCTGGTTGATTAAGATGGTCAGGGCTTGTGTAACTGGAACTTAACAGAATCCAGATGTTCCCTCATTTCAGCCACACTTGCACCTTATTGCTGAGGTGAAGCGTGAAAAGTGCTCAGGGTGAAAAGTGCTCCCACTTCTTTCTTTGTCTAATTCTAGGTCTGCGCTTAAAAATATTTCCATGCCTTCAAAGTCTTTCTGTGCCCGTGGGATTTTTTTGGGTTGTCTCCCATTCCCCTGCCCAAATCTGCTGAAACCGCTCCCAAATCTTTCTCCCATTTTTGAATGGTGTTATCTACTTCCTCCAGAGATGGTTTGATAACAACCTAGTTTCGAGATCTCTCCATACTTCAGGCCTCTGCATGGTAGAGAGTATCTCTTAATGAAACTCGGCTAGTGGCATGTCTTGCTTTCCTTAAAACAGCCGCCATTGCAATCCTTCTCAATAATTCTACTTTTTTTTTTCTAGAAAGGAATATAATTTTATTAAGATATTAGAAATACTGTTTCATTAGCTAGTTAGCCACTGATAAATTCTTTCCGTATGACATTATGTGAAATCTTAGCTTTGTGTAATAGCAGACACCTCTTTGGCTTGTAGAACCAGCTATTTCTTCATGCAGACTGTCTTGTTTTAGTAAAGGTTCCCCCAAAATATGGTTTGTACCCATTTTATTTTTAAACCTGTACCCTCCTCTCTTGGCAGACAGATAACAGAGCTGATGCAGGAATGTAGATGTTCGTTTCCATGTCAAACAGTGATTGCCTTCTGCTAGTATCTGCTCTGATGTATCTCCCAGAAGAGAATTTGAGAGCAAAGTATTTTCTGATTTTCATTATTGACGTGATGATATGAGAAGAAAGACTAAATGATCAGGAAAAAAAATACTTGTGAGGAGCTGTGATTTAATCCCTTATTCAAAACAACCAGGGTAACTCCATTTTAAGTCAATGTAGTGTGGTCAGAATTGATGCCAGGGACAGGCATCCCCTCCTGGATCCCCTGGAGGGGCCCTTGTGCCGAAGAGCTACCCCTTGGCGGTGCTGGGAGTTAGCCTTTCATCCTGGACTCTGTTGTGCCCCCTTTCTTTGCTGCAGCACAAGTACCCCTGTTCCAGCAGTGCTTCTGCTGCCCTTGACTGTCCTTCATGTGGTGCTCTGTCTGTGTGGGTGTTAGTCCTGGCATCTGTGCCGTGACCTGGATGCATGGGATGTGGGGTATCCTGCCCTACGCATCCAGGAAGTTTCTCCTGGTTGTTTTCTTTACTGTTGTGTTTTTAATCCTAAAACTAGGAAGTTTCAGGATGATCATTTAGGTAACCATAGTTCACAAATACCATGGGAATGACCTGCATGGTGAGCCGTTGTGCAAAGCTATCGTGACTCTAAACTGGACCCTAATTTTGACCCTCTGTTGGAGGGGATGACATGTTCCATGGCAATTCGGCCCTTCCCGTGTAAATCCTAGGAAAATGTCATAAGACAGCAGGCTTTCAGCAACTGTGTTTAGCCCTTGTCTGATTTTTCCTGTCTGTAACAAGGTGCCTGTGGAAGTGTTCTTGCCAGGCAAAGATCAGTGACGGTGAGTGCCAGGGAATGGTGTCATTCCCAAAGCACTTAAATAAGGGCTTGCTGTAGCTGACACATACCTAATGCAGGGGGAGAAAACAAACGCTGTATTTTCTGGGAACATTGTTGTTGTTGTTTAAACACCGTAGCTGATCTGTCTTGTTTCTCTGTCTCTTCTCTCCCCTCTGGCCAGGTTTCAGGTTGTAATTTTGCATTCTTTCCTACTCGACCTGAAGTTTTCGCATTTCAAATGATCGTTTTGAATTTGCACATTGTTTCTGCACAGAACATAACAGTGATGGAAGACCTGCTGGTTAGAAGCTTTTTTTTTTTTTTTTTTCCCAGAATAAAAAATAGAGGATGAAAGTCAAGTGGTGTTGGCACACCTATATGCCCAAAATAACTCCTGACCTATAAAAATAAGCAATAAGAATTAATTCTTAAGGAGGAGCAGTAAAATTTATGCAAGTATTTTGACAGAAAAGATGACTTCTCTGTAGAGAACAATCTAATAAATGCCACAGTGAGTTCTCAGTTCCTGAAAGGTGTTTAATTTGGCTGGATTTTTCTTTTAAAGAAATGCTTGGATTCAAATTGTATTAATTCAGCTGAATCCTGTAACTTCTGATCTACAGGTTAGACAAGTCGTTGGCATTCATCCTTTCTGGACTGAAGGGGGTTGATGCTGTAATTCATTTCTCCCAGAACTTTCAGTAGACCAGAGCTTCAGGGGGAAAGTGTCTTCACGCAGAATTTTAATAAAACATGCACTAATGATAATGAATAAGATCCCTGTGTCTGCAGAGGCACAGGCCTACGCCCTACCTGTGCTTGAATTTGAAGCTTAGCTAAAAATACAGCAAAACAGTGGATTTTGCTGTTCCTTGCTACGCTTTTGGGGAACTTTGGCCTTCTGCATGTTCGGAAAGTTTTTTCCAACTCCATTATTTGTAATTCAGTTAAAGCTAAACAAGCTTTTCTCAGCTGTGGTAAGCGTGTATTGGGAAATGATAGTATTTTGTTTAGTATTAGTTGCTAATAATAATTAGTATTGTTTGAAATTTAGTTCATAAAGGTCAGCTATTTGATTTTTAGCCAGTGATAGCAATATTGGACCAGCACACGAAGTGGAGGAGCTGTTGCAGCAATGCTCACCATGCGGGGCTGTTCCGCTGGCGACTATTGTTCTTTTGGAGTCCTTGGAGATTATCTTCAAATGTTTTCCAGTTTTCTTTGAAAGGCTGGTGAGAAGGTCAACAGAAATTGGTGGAAGTCCAGTCTGTGTTTGAGGAAATGATAATAAGAACTGGGGGGAAAAGTTGATATTGGTGATTATTATGTACAATAGTGAATAAGGTCAAAAATAATTGTGTGAATAGAATGAACACCCCTAAATTGTATTTTTCTGAGGTTGGTTATTTCATAAATGCACCATTGACTAAAAACTACACTTAAATCAAGTAAATAACTTATACTGACTCCAGTAGGTGTGCAGAAGACTGACTTTTCAGAATTGGCACTGCTAGTTTGCCATACACACTGCATTTTGAAAGCCTCTTAATCTTAAAAGCACTGCACAGTGGCATATGACTTTTCCAGTGAAAGGTTTAAATATTCATTTGCTATGTGAGAAGGCTCTCTCTCTCTCTCTCTTTTTTTTTTTTTTCTCTATTTATGAAGGTATAAAAAAAAAAAATCTTTTTATCACTATTCTTTGCCTTAGTGGCGTGTTTTGTACTGACATAGTTAATTACCCTGTGTACTAATGCGATTCCAAAGAAGACTTTAATGCAAGCAGTGTTTCTTGTTGGATTTAGCTTGCTTCAAAGCAGGCACCCTGTGCTCCCTCCTTGCGTGCCGCCTTGCTCCTTCACACTCGTGTTTCCTATGGGGACTGCAGTACTGCTGTTTCTCAGCATACCTCGTTGCTGGCCTCTGTGCCATCTGAGCTGTGCTTCCTAATGACGAAGTCCTTTTTGGCAGCATATACAGCTTCTCTTCCCACCCCCTCCATCTCTCTCTCTTTTTGTATTTTTTTTTTTTTTCCCTCTTGCTACTTCTCCAGAAAAAGAAGTCATTTTAGGACAAATCATTCAGCCAGATGATTAAGTTATTTAATTTAGAGAAGGATAAGCAGGAGGAAGTTGTGTTTTCCAACAACTGTAAGGAGATATAAGGTGCGTTTGCAAAGCAATGCTGATAGTTACTGAGGCCCTCACCCCTGCTTTGGGGGAAGTATCTTTGTTTTGTGTAGCTCTTGCGACCCCTTACGCGTGTACCCATAGGGCTGCATGCATTTCAGCCTGTGTAACATGGACTTTTTTTGCCAGAAATCTGACTGCTCTGCAGTTGGAATCAAAATAATGAAAAATCAAGATCCCACAGCCTGACAGATGCGAATTGGAGCGCCTCTGCTAAGCCTGTGGAGTTACACTGATGCACGTGAGCAGAGAATGTTCTTCCCATACTTGTTTGGTTTTTCTGTTGATGCTGAGCTATGTCTAACTCAAGTTCCCAAATGAGTGCCGGATTTGGGCTGTACTGTCTCTTTTGTTTACAGAATGTAAGGGACTTCCAATAGTAAGGTGACAACTGTGAATTGTATTGAATTCAACAAAAAAAAAAAGTCTGTCTTTTCTGGAAGAAAAACCTACTACATAAGTGCAATTTATTACCATTTTTAGATTCCTACTTCCTGCCTTTTTGGAGTAATGGGATCACGATGAGAAAGAGAATTAGGCCTAGCATGATGGGAGAGAATTGGGCCCAACACATGTTTTCTAGGCTTAGCTTTGAGGAGAATGAAAGCTCAAGCGGGAATAATAGCAAGCTACTGATTTGCTAATTCATTCTTGGAGAGTAAAAAGCAGAGAAAATGTGGAGAAATGTGGCCGTGTGCCACTGACCTCTGTGTACACAGCGAGCGTTTCCCAGCTTTGCTTCCCATTCATCATCCTTTTCCAGGCTGTTGTAGGTTAACCATCCATTGACAGTAGATGTGTAGAAATTTAAGGAGCTGGTAGGCAACAGTTGCAAAAGAGCAGAAGATAAAGCAAGAGAGGAGGACTGCCAGCAGCAATCTGGTTTGTATTGCAGTTGACTTCACTGTGCCCGTCAGTTATGTTCGGAAGCTGGTGCGGAGCGGATAATCCTGGGCTAGGTGTCAGCAGAGCCAGCGGTCATTGAGTGACTGAACCAAGCCTTAATTTTTAAAATACTTGAGATGCTGCAGGTGAGTATGGAGAGGCCACAACTGTTTTCTCTTCAGATACTGGGGTTTCGATGCCCCTCGGGTTCTCGGACACAGCAGGAGAAACAGAGGCAGGTCAGCCACAGAGGCGATGGACAGGCCAACCGGGTGCATGTCCAAAGGGCTTTACGAAGACTCATTTAGGTTTTTTGTTTGGATAGATGCCTTTTCAGCAACTTGTGCTACTCTTTTGCGAAGATGAGTGCTTTGCTGAAGTTCATCTCGGGCACAGCTTCCATCATGCAGGAAGATAACATCGGGGAACCGACTCCGTCTGCTCTGGCTTGTGTTCAAGGTACCGCGTCACAAATTGCATTAGCCTGGAGCCCTTAACCTGGGATGAGAGCAAAGGGGCACATCTTGCTTTCTATGACATGTCATGAAAACTGGAGGCGAAAACCATAGAAAGAAAATGCTGGAATAAAGCACTGTTTTCTTTGCTCTTTCCAACCGATATGGCGGTGCTGGTGTCCATGTGAGCCAGGGAGAGAGAAAAATACTGATCTGCTGCAGGCAGATTCTGGTGGGGATACTGATCCCCCTAAAATGGGGGCTCCAGGCTCTGATTTTAGCTATAAATCTAGGAGAATTACCCAACTGTGCTGAAGTGCCGGCTGGTTTTGTAGCCAGATAGCTAAAGTAGTTTGACCTCTTGGGGCACACTTTGCCTTCAATTCAGTCATTCGTTTTCCCATTCAGTAACAGGAGACAATATTTGCTGCAGCTCAAGCTACTAATCTTCTATTTTATCAGCTGAAAATAGTGGCAGGCTTAAATACTAATGAGAGATCAAAATCACACCATGGGAAGTTATCGCTGTTTCGGTTTACCTGATGGCCTAGTTCAGACTGAGACTGACAATTAAAAGAACTAGTGTGTAAAATAGCAGCCCCCTTGAAAATAGAGCAGGAACTAAGCAAGAACCATGTCCCAGGTTGCTTTTACAGGCAAAACTCACACCACCAAAGGGGAAAAAGAAATGTGGTCTGACTTGCAGGATTTAAAACTGAGAGTTGTTTCAGGTATTCAAAGAAAGTATTAGGTGGAAAAATCAAAGTGTACCAAGGCTACATTGTTAATCTTAAGAATTATTATTCCCTCCGTTGCCAAAGAAATGTCTCTGTTGTCTTATTGTGACCAAGAAACAGAGAAACACAAATTTTCATATAACTGCATATGCATTAAAATGATTAGATTCTCAAAAAAAAAAAAAAAATTTGGCTTCATTTCATAAGGATTCTATTATGAGGACCGTTTTCGCAGTTTTATTAGCAATGGTGTCTGAAGATGTTGCCACTTAGAAGGACAAGACACAGGTTATTAACAGACAACAGTGTGAAATATTTGTCCCCTAGAGAGGATGCTCAAAATCATCACCACAAAATGTGCATTTTGTAACTCCTGCATGCTGTCACTGTGGTCTTTCAAGCATCCACCACAGCCAAACTGTGCCCAAAACAAAGTAACATAATCAACAAACTAGCTGAATTCCCTTTGTGAACCTTAGTAAACAATGTGCAACTCACCGGAGATTGCCCTTGCACACACTGCTTGCACATTTTTTTCCTTAGAGTTCACTCAGAGTTATGCAGCAGCTGTCAAATATTCAGAGATTATTTCTTAGAAAGACCTGTGAAAGTAGAAGAAATTAAAGACATAATTATATATATATATATAAAGACATTATATATACACATAATCTACCCACACACACAAATATGTATATACACATTTGTATTATATAAACATATGTATTTATACACACGAAGTAATGTAATAAGAAAATAGTAATGATCATTGGAGTCATGGGCCTGTGGTGACTCGAGAGAAATTTCTAACTCTATTTTCTCTGGGCTGGAGCATTGCCCTTGCAGTGCCCCGCTCATAAACGGACTTTGGGGCCCGAATGTTGCTGTGGGCATCGTGGAGCAGCCCAGGGGCTTGGGAGGAGACCTGCCCTTTGTCATGTTCCCAAGGCCACGAGGTGCCCTCTGCTCAACTTTTTGCTCTGCCAGTGACCTCATTGACTGCAATGTAGACCAGCGTGTGTGAACTGCTGACTTCTGTTAACATTTCATAATAATTTCATCACTGGTTTCAACAGCACCAGGAATTCATCTGCAACATTACACATATATTTAAAAAAAAAAAAAAAAAAAGAATTTTAAGGAATGTAAACCAAGAGCAAATCTAGTCTTTGAATATCTACTGAATTCAAAGGTCGTTTCACTTTGGATTATTTTTATTGTTTCTCTTCTCTGGCAGCTGTTTTTTCTCAAATATTTCATTAGTTGCAACTACCATTTTATTTGGTGAAGTTAGCAAAAAAGCATCACAGATGAAATGCCTTGTGGAAGGCCGTTCACTCCTATAATATATTTTTTTAAATTGCAGCAATATGGCCCCTATAGGTGTTCTGTCTTTTATGAGATGTTAAGCGTTGTAGCTTAAACCTGGAAATAAAAGATGGCTGAATGACTGTGCTTGCTTGGCCAGGGTAACCATCAGCAGCACTGTAGGGGACACCTAGGCAGAGCACATGGTTGGGGAGAGATGAGGGTGAGTGTTTGTAGACCTGAACTACATGGTTGAGTTTAGTTAAGATTTCTGCAGTGTTATGTCTCACTGATATCTTTCTCAGGCGTTGGAGAACCTGCAGCAGAGTATTTTAGGGTTGGCTGTTTATTTTCCCTGCCTTGTTTTTTATGTCCTGAAATACTGTAGTGAAAATAGGGTGGGGTGTAGGGGCTGTTTTCAAAGGCCTTCCTTTGAAAGCAGTTTTTTTCTCTTTCCCGGCCGTGCGCAATGGTGTCACCGCCCTCTTCCCTGCTCCGCGCGCACATTGTTCCTGTCCACAAAGGGCCCCTGAGCGCCAACGTGCCGGCGTCTGCTCCGGGATCCGCGGGCCTGACCCCGAAATGTTAAGCGGCTGGAGATGTTAAACGTGGATCTTGCCCGGGTTGTAATGGAGCAGGAGATGATTTAAATAAAAAAATAATAATAATAAATAAAAAAAAAAAAAAGCAGGGTTTGTGGACAGTTTTCAGCATCGGCTTCTCCAGCTGTTTACAGCCAAGCGCCCGAGGCTGAAATGCTCGCGGTGGGTTTGCACCCTAGCGATGATGTGCTCACGTGATGGCGATGCTTGTCCCTCAGGCTCGAAGGGGTGCTTAGTTTAAGCGAGTGTCCTTGTTCACCTGCGATTGCTCCGTGTCCATCCGCATAACGCTGGTGGCGGCTCAGTCTTTTGAGCTGGGATGTGGCCAGTGCCATCTGAGAAACATTCGAGTTTGAATTTTGGGCCCCGTAGGCCCGCAGGTTGCACTTCGCTCCCCTTCAGCTTCAGCCCGCTGCCGAAGAGATAAAGCAGAGCTTTTGGTATGTGTTTTGTAGAGTAGGTAAATAGTTGGGTTATCTGGAAACAGATCTCAGCAAGACCTGCTGAGCTTCTGAGCAACAGTCTGTATGGACCTCTAGATTAGCTGTCAAAATTGACTGATGACTACAAGCAATGCCGCCAGATAGCGATCTGCAATGTCTCGGAGCAGCACAACCCTGATACGGATCTCGTGCTGCGCGTTGTCGTAACTGCGGCCTGGCCCTGGCGGGGTGATCCCACCTCGAGCTCTGCTGCAGAGAGCTTTGAACGCCAAAGTGAAGAGCACTTGTGGAGAAATAAGCTGTAAATTTATCACCAAAAAACCAACAACAAAGGAAAAAAACCAACCTTGCTCATTGGAAGCATGTATGGGGTGGCCGTTGTGCGTTCGGTTTTTCGAGGCAACCGACACTGAAGCGGTCTGTTCTGTCGTATTTTCTGTGGCTTTTTTTGGGCCAGAAAATTACCTGTGAAGCGTGGTGCTCGTCTTGGCTGGTATCAAGCACTTGTTTGCCCCAGTACGGGCTCCATGAACCTTGGCTGAGCAAAGGGGCACAATTCCAGTCTCGGGAAGGAAGACCAAATTAGATCACTTGGTGAAGCCTCAGCTGGAGGAGCACTATGTGCTGGACTGCTGTTTCTCTCCAGATTTCCTTTGTAGCTGAGAAGATCAGAGATGTGGTTCCATTCATTGAGGGGTTGGCTACAACCCTTCCTGTTCACTCCTTCAGCTGGGCCTGTTCTTGTTGGACCAATTTGTTGGCCAAATTTTCTCAGCCATGCTGGGTCCCAGAACGACTCCCTGCTCTAATGCACAAAAAAGGGTTGAAAAAGCAAAAAAGGAAATGCCCAAATCTGCTTTAAGTGCTCATCAGACAGTAGCCTAACATTTTCTCTGAGGGTCAGGGGCCTCCCATGGTTGCCCAGGACTGGGTCATGCCCTGGGAGCCGTGGGTTTACTGCATTGTAAAATAATCCCATGTCAGATTAATGGTTGCTAAAATCCTAAATCTTATTTTGCTAGTTCAAGTTACTCATAAAACTGGAGAGAAAATGGCAGAACATAAATCCTGCAGACGTTGTTTTGCTTAATGTGGATAAATTTACTAGACTCTAGTGACATGGGATGAACCGTGATGCTTTAAAAAGATATATTTTTCAGTGCTCCAGCAATGTCAATAAGGTTCTCAGCACTGAACTCCCAAAATATTGTTGGTAGCTTTGACAGGTTTAATATTTCAAGTGATGCTTCAAATTGCAGATGCAAAGAGATTTTATCATAATAACTGCTTAACATGTAAGATGCTAGTGGTATAAGCATTTAAAAAGAAATACAGATGTAATACTTTTTGTACCAGCTAACAATTTTTTTCAGAAATGCATGCCAGAAATTTTCATTAAAATATATGAAATACAAATCCAGTAACACTCAGTTATCAAGATGATAGATACCATCAGAACTTCAGACTTGGAGAAGTTGCAATTTTTGTGCATGGTTTTAAAGTTTGAAGGTATTAATCCCCTCTGAATAATTGCTGTGTTCCCCTTTCAGGAAAGCACACAAATGCCTGTGTTACTGTCAGCTGTAGTGGGTCACAAATATGCTCAGCTTAAAGAAGCTAAAGATTCAGCGTTGTTTTAGACTTGGCCTTTTGATATTCTAGTTCTGCTAAGTCCATGTCGTTGTGCTAAGCATCTTTTAAAATGGCCCGTTGAAAACAAAAATGAGTTCTTAACCCTCACCGAGGGCTTTCATATGTCTCACTTGCCCAAAGTAGTGTGAGCTCTTGTCACTTTTTGCCTTTTGTTTTAAATTCAGAGGAAAGAATTGCATTACGCTGAAAGTCCTGTTTTACGTTATTCTCAGGTTATGAGTTGATATGGCAGTAGGTGGAAATGCTAATTGAACTAGCAGTGATTTGTTATTTAGTGAGTACAACAAGCATAAGAAATCTCCCAGTCAAACTAAGGATCAGCTTTAAAGGAAGGATGTAAAGTATTTCATTTCCTTATTTTTGTAATAGTCCTTTCTATTAGTAGTTCTTCACTTTGCCTTCAAACTCTCATTTCCTCTGTTAACAACATCCCTGTTTTGGTGTAGGGTCTTTTGTGTGTGTACCGGGTACCGCATCCCGGTGTGCAGCACTGCTTGATTTACTGCTTCACAGCCATGAGCTCTACACAAGTGTGTTTTCAAATCATCTTTTCCCACTGTCCAAGAATAACTCTTGAGTCCTGTCCTTTCCCACCGCTTTTGGTGGTGTGCTGATCACGGGCATCCGATGTTTTCTCAGATTTTAGCGAACGCTATTTTCTCTGGAGAGAGTGCAGGTGTTAAACAGGATCTATATGTGCCATGCATGGGTTTCATTCACAGCTTTCATATTTTGGCCCGAGTTCCCGGTGACTGAGTGAATTGCTGTTCGTAGAACATTTTATTTATTTAAATATTTATTGATGGTCACTTTTATTACTTTTAAAAGCAAAGTATGCCGCTCAGAATGAACTAGTTGTAAGCTAGAATGGTTGGAAAACTTATGCTTCATATAGGAATTTTGAGACTAAGTAAGCATGACTGCTGGATACTTGGAATGTATTTAAGCACATCTTTTGTGGCTCTCAAGCAGTATGGTCTGTAATGGCTACTGAGTGCCTCAAAGCAAGTGCAGCTCCTTCTTATTTATTATGCCATTTTAAATTGTGTAAGGATTTGCCAAGCAGAGGGTAAAGCAAAACATTAAAACGTGACCAAAAAAATGGGATTTGCTAGTTTGAAATAAACTTTGCTGCTACCTAAGGTAGTATTACTTGTTAAAATATTTTCATTGAGTTTTTACTGGTTTTAGTTGGAAAATCTTTTCTGAGAGTCTGATTACTTTTTTTCATTTGTTTTATGCATACAGTAAAATATTTTCCTATTTTTTCACCCTTAGATTCACCTAGGATCTGCAAGTTAGCATTTGAAGCTTTACCTCTAAACCATTTGAAATGAGCTTTTATTACAGACATTGCATGTGACAGCTTAATTAACGGTAGATTCTTGACCTTTAACGTGCTGGAGCTAGAAGCATTTAATAACCAGCCATTGGATATACAGTACATGCTTGTTGTTTTACTAGACGGCATACATGGAGCGTAAAGCAAAGTCCAAGGGTCACCAGAATAATGAAGTAAACTAAAGTCAGTAAAATTGAAGTATGTAATTCAAAAAAATTTATGTGCATGTCATACTGTATGTACGTATGAGTGAAAGCTACCAGATTGCATAAAAACTATTTTCACGCAGGATGCGAATTATACTTGCTCTAAAAACTTCAGCGATCCAGAGCCTGCAAGGTGGGAGTGTAATTCAGTGCAATCACCGTGCTGGTGGCTCGGTGCGCAGTCATAGAGGAGTGAGTGTGTGTGGGTGTGTATATATATATATATATATATATATATGTATGTATGTCTATATACACACACACACACACACACACACACCCTAAACTAAATAGCAGCTCACACAGAGCTGCGCGGAGCAATGAGACCCCAGCGTGGGGACATTTAGAGCCCGGCTGCTGGCAGGGTGGTTGCAGCAATGTGACCTCTACACAAGCCTGGCTTCTCCCGCAGGCTCCGTGATGCTGCAGCGCCGAGTGCCCGGTATGCACCAAAACACGCTCCGAGCCTCGCTGATAGTTTGGCCTGGCCACGTGAAAATAGCTACGGGGGCCGCAGCTTCTGTGGACGGTGACGCCACATGTAGGGTTTTTGGCAATGGGGCAAGAGAGGCCTCTACGAGCTGGATTAGGATCTTAACTGCGGGTGAGTAATACCGGGGCCGGCAGGCATTCCCATGGATTTCAGTAAGTTGTGTTGCAAGGGGCCCCTCGGGATGAACGAGGGGACAGGAATCCCGCTCCCGCTCCGCCTGGGGCATTCCTCGAAACTCTGGGTTGTATTTGGGGAGGTTTGCGGGATTTGCTTGAGCTCGTGGGCATATCCGTTGGACCTGCTTCTCCTATGGGCTCTTGGGCAAAGCAGAGAGCTCCTGCTCCGGGAAGGCGGGGAGCTTCCCCAGGACTGCGCGTGCTTGCAGATTGTTTGTCGACATCGCTCACACGCATTGCCCCGTGAAGTCTGTTTTCAGAATTGAAACTAAACACGGGCAGGAGCGAGCAGGGAATCGTGTAAATAGTCTTTCTAGGGCTATAGTGAGGTACTTGCGCTCCATGGCCGGAGAACTGCCTGCTTGTCCTTAACTCTTCTCCTTCGCCGAGCGTGCGAGTGCGTGCTGTGGCCCCACGCATCACCAAGGGCGCAGGGAAAGCGCGGGCGCTTCCAGGCCCTACCGACAGGCCTCGCACTGCGCACCCGTGGATGGGTCTGTCTGTGCTTTCTCCCGTCTGCCCGCTCTGCCCCAGGCCGGGGGAGCGAGGCGCAGCCTTCCGCTGGCGTCACTCTCTCCGAGCAGTGACGCACGCGCCTGCGCTCTGCCTGCCGCGTAAGTGGGTGGTTTATAGGCTGGGAGGGAATGATTCATAAATTAGCTGGAGCCTCTGCCTTTCCCCGTTACCCTAACGATGTGCGAATAGGAGTGAGTGCAAGCCTTGCAGTGCAAACAGGGCTTGCAAGCAGCACCCTTGTTGAGCAGTCACCTTCTTGCTCTCTAGAGGTGCCTTGTCAGGCCATACCCAGGGTAAAATGCTAATCAAGGGCATAAAACGGGGCATTACCCGGGGCGAAAACTACAAAGAGACCCAATGGCCTGCCAGTGGCTAATGAAAGCACCACCTTCTGCGGCAGCCTGTCTCTTGACTGCAGCTTTTGGAGGCTTTTGCAACCAAGATGACTAAGTGCAGGATGCTCTTGGAAAGCAAGAAGAGAGGTCGGTCACCTTTGGGCAAATGCGGTGGCTTGCAGTGGTGGAGGAAAGGGGGTATATTTAAAAGCAACGAAGCGGGCTCACGCTCAGCTTCGAGCAAGCTCTGGCGCGGGGTGCGGCGAGCAGCCCGCGCGCGGCGCAGGGAGGTGGGAGCTGTGGCGAGGAGCGGTGCTGCGGGCGAGCGTCTGCGGTGCCGTGGCACGGACGCCTTCTGCTCGTAGCCTTAGTTATTAGAAATCTTGAGCAACCCCACGGTTAATAAAACCAGCTCGTCTCATTAGCCCCACTTCATAGTTGTATTTATAGAGGTTAGAAAAGCTAAATATTTTTCTTTGTGGTTGGAGTGGCGTCATGAGAGCCCCCTTTCTTAGACAACTCATTTTTACTGTGTGAATTGCGACACAGTTTTGGCCTTAGTACACAAATTTTGCTACTTAAATGAGGAGGGACTGGATTTGGTGTTTCTCAAGGTTGGTTCTAATGTCAAAATCGTGGATTCTAGATTTAGACCAGAGTACAAATGTTTGTGGTGTAGGTTAGATATTTGAAGCTGCAATTGAAAATTCTCATAAATATTGCTGCATTTTTTTTTCCAGTTTTCTTTTTTTTTTTTTCCTAAATTGGTAGTATTGGAAACCAATCCCAATTGGGATCTCTATGGGTGCAGCATAGAAATATTATATTTTGAGAGAAAGAAGGACTTTTGAAAGAAATATGGGTGTATGGAATTTGCCTGACTCTCCCATTTGCTGCATCTGCCCTGGAATGACACAGGGTGTTCCCTGTTAACTACCTTCATGGGCGATCAGAATGAAAGGACTTCTTTTTATATACATGTGATCCAACTTTTAATTATCAGAGAGAAGCCCATTTAGTAAAATCAGGGAGTTAGCGTTAGCTTGTGATATCCGCTCCTCTCGATAGTGGCTTGCACGCGAGCGTGGCATTCGCTTTAGCAATCCCCCTGCGCTCACGACCGAAGCGTGATCCCGCTGTTCCGCACCCGAGCGCGTGTTTGTCTCGTCCCGTGCATGCCTTGTGCAGCAGATGCCATGCAAGAGCAGGTTCACCTCCAGCAAAATAGTTGTGAAAGAGGTTTGCAGGGGGGTCGCGGTGCGTCTCGGGGAGGTGCCATAAATGGCTCCGCTCTCTGGTAGCGCACCCATTAGGCATGCGTGTCCTCTCTCCTATCGACTCCCGAAGCAGACACCCACCTTCAAGTGTCTTAAGTTGTTCTCTAAGCTAGATGGAAACTTTAGTACCAACAAATGGCAGGGTGCATCTGCATGTTTTCTGTGCGCTTTGCAGGCGAAGGGTCCCGCTGATGTGTTGTGAGCACTTTCCTCCCCGGGAGGTGATGCTGAACACCAAACCTGGCGTGGGCCCTACAGGCACCCGCAAGCACTAAGTTTCCTCTTAGCAGCTAACAAGCATCCTCACTTTTTTTATTTCCTCTTTCCATTTGATAAAACCATTCATGGCTTCCCTGCCAGGAACATTCACAGGTTGTCTCGCTCTTTTAGAAAATCTCTTCTTCCTCTTTAAAATGCATTGCTACATAGTCATGCTCTTTTTCTGTTTTATACAGTTTTACATTGTACTAGCTGTGATTGGAACAGTTTCTAGTATTAAGTGATGTGGCTAATACTTGTTATATTGTTTGTTTTTCCTGATCCTCTTCCCACAAGAGCATATATTTATTGAAGCAATCAGTTTTGTTAAGGGTTTTTTGTTTTGCTTCTTTTCATTCATCTCCCTTAAAAAAATTTTTTTTTTTTATAGCTTCCTCGTCTTATATTAAAATTGGAAAAAGTGGGTTATAAGATGCTTCATTTTCAGGAGGCCTTGCAAATGGCAAGCTGCCAGTGGAGGTTCTAGAAATGACTGTGCGATAGTGGCAACAAAAGTTTTGTGGTTAATCTTTTCCACATCATGTTCTGTGCTGGTCCGGCCTGTGCTGCTTGAACCGATACAGTGTTTCAGGAGTTCACAAGGAAAATAAGTCTATTATGTGTTGAAATGACTGAAGTGCAAAACCTCAACTGATGCAAGTGAAGGTAACACTTGTATTAGCAGCAGAGCTACATGGGGTTGGAATAGCTGAAGGTTTTTAAACACCTATTAGTGGAAATGGTTTATCGTGTTCCAAAATTGTTTTTTTTTAAGCAACATTAAAATCAGCAAAGTTTTCTCATAAAAAATCCCATCTCAAGTTTGTAATAAATGTAAGCCTCACACTTCTTGCATGTTCGGCTTTGCTTTATGCCCCTTGGTGGCTCAGCTTTACATCCTTGCTTCATAAAATGTCTTTGCCGTTTGTTATTTCCTGCTCTTTTCTTCTCAACGGAGTCAGAGGAGGCTGACCCTGTGTGTCCTGCCATTTCACTCAAGGACCCACTTTGCTGGACCATGAACAGATGGGGACCTAAATCGAATAACTTTTCCTAAAGGGTTTTCTTGTATGGGACAATATTTTCTTTCCTGTTTTGTGTCCTTCGCGGTCAAGGAAAAGTGTTTTTCTGAGAGAAATGCTGGGTTAAGAGCTGAGAGAGTTGTATGGAGAAAAGCAGTTTGACACACTGTTACTACCTGTATTGTAATGCAGGGAACAGCCATTGCTGCTCATTTCATCGGTGATACCTCCACACCCACAACAGTTGTTGCAGCTTTGAAACAGTGTTACCCCTGCCTCTTTTTCGAGCAACCTGATTTAGGTTGAATGGGATAGATTTAAGTATCTCTGCTGCTTTTTACATATCCTGAATAGGAATAAGGGATTGCTACTTCATTTTGAATCTCTGGCCTGGGGCAGATTTTCCTCCTGTCACATTAAATGCAGACCAAAGGCTGACTAACCTTAGTAGAATCGGAGCCTTTTGGTGTTGCAGCAGTCCTTCCAAATTCCCATTTTTAGAAGGAGCAAACAGATACAAACGTCCGGCAAACTGATTTAACCCAACCGACTGAAATGATTCACCACCCAAGCAGATTTGCTCTTGCAAATGCCTCTCTCAAGCTGTGAGTTGCTTTTCAAGACCTGCCTTTTCCTTTCTTTCCCCGCCACCTCGCAGGAGCAGTTCGGAGAGGAGGAAGGAGAAGTCGAGAGATGCCGCGCGATGCCGACGCAGCAAAGAGACCGAAGTGCTTTACGAGCTGGCCCACGAGCTGCCGCTGCCCCACAACATCAGCTCGCACCTGGACAAGGCCTCCATCATGCGCCTGGCCATCAGCTTCTTGCGCACGCACAAGCTCTTGTCTTCAGGTGAGCCCTGCCCACAGGTTGTCTGGGGTGCTGGTTGGCCTCAGCACGGTAGAGGCTGCGCGGGGTATTTTCTGAGCGTGGGGTCCCCGCGTCCACGACCACGGCCACTGCGGTACTGTGACCACGTACTGAGCCGCAGGGGTTTTATCATCCCCGCATGGATGTCTTAATCAGGATGGCAGAAAATCTTAAGTGTTCCTAGTCACGTAACATCTTCCTTTATCAAAATAGCAACCGGTGCAGTTTTGCCTGTCTCAAAAGATTCTGAAAACCCTTGAATATGCTTCGACTAGCTCAAGATTTTAAGCTTTCACTTTCAAGAGCTTAATCAGAATTCAGACACGCTTCTTAGGCTCCCATGCCGAAACAAGTACATCTTGATTTGCCTGGGAAATGTGTTTGTTCAAGTGCCTTTAAAAGGCAGCTCGGAAGTGCTGAACGCCTAATACCTTGTTTGAAAGGACTAATTGTCCTATACACCAGTAATAGGTAGCAGATAGGTTGTCTAACCATGGTGGACTCAGATAACTAAAGCAAACAACTTTTCAGTCCTTGAAACAGATGGATTCTATTTAATGAGAATCTTGCTTGTTTTGGACTAGGGTGAAATGTGAACCAGCGCCATTTTTGTAGGCTGTGAAAACTGATAAAAATCACAAAATATGCTTATTTTTCAACTGTGTTTAAGGAATCACTTTGGGAATCTGTGGTTTGAGTGGTCTACAGCATTAATGAAAATAACTGTTGGTTGTGGGAGAACTTTCACATGGTGACTTCTAAGTGTCAAAAATATGTTAAGAAAACAATGCCTGAATTATTCATGAAAGGTAAAGCCAAGATACTCTCTTTTCCCACATTAATGGCAAAACTCCCAATACAGTCACGATTTCATTTCCTTGTTTTAGAAAAGTTGAGTCATACTGTAACAACTGTTTTAATAAGTGCTATTAGGAAGTGTCTCATCTTGTGGAGGAGTATGCTGTTGGCTAGTCTGAAATATGGCAGATAAAATTCTGCTCCCGTGTGGTGTAGTTTTTATAGCTTTTTGGGAGCTGGGCGAAGACTATTGCATAAAATATGAGCATTCTAACCTTGGCCTATGGAATTGGATTTCTTTAACAATTACCTCTGTAGAAATAAAAGGTTATTTGCTGAGCGGTGCTTGCAAGTCATCTCTGTTTTCCCGATATAAGTAATGCTTGGGGAAGCTAACATAACATAGGTAAATATTCTTTAAAATGCCACATAACTCACAGATTTGCTAACCATTTTTTTTTATTTGAAAAGCTGATGCTGTGGTTTTGTATTTATGTGACGTGAGCCAGAGGCTGACAAAGATGAGGAAAATAAAACTTCTGAACAACTGTAACAGATGGTATTATAATGTGCATGCATCTGGAAAGCTGCAATAAAATAGCTTGATACATACATACACACGCACACATATATATGTGTACACACACACATATATAATTTCTAAACAATTTTTCTGTGATGGTATTGAGAAATAATGTGATTCATGCATCTGATCTACATTTTCTCGAAGCACCATGTACTTGAAATACTGCTATAACCCAAAAGCTAAGAAGGAATGTGAAAAGAAACATTATATTTGTGTCAATCTGTGTTTTAATATTTCAGGCTTTACCTATGACACCTCTTAGCTTAACTTTAAATCTAGCAGCAAATCTCATCCCCTTCCCCAGTTTAAATATCAATTTCAATTAAGTCTTCTCATTAAAATTAGTGTTATTAGTCAAATACAAATTTGTCCACAGCTGCATCTTTAGACATTTGAGATGTGCATCAGGGTTTTATAATCTTTAATTTTTCCCTTTTGGGGAACTGATCTTAAAATACTTTAAAGGGATCTCTTCTGGAAAAGTTTGGTCTTATTTTCTGAAAGGGAGAATAGGCTGAAGTGACTTAACTCAGGCCAAAATACTTCGGCTGCTAATTATATTCTGGGTATGGCTAACATTTAATTGGCCAAGTTAAACAAGAAGGCTGGAGGTTAACATAGCCCTGAATATTTGAAAGATGATTTTTAAGGTTTAACATAAAGAGACATTATTAGAGAGAGAACTTTTATTATCATGGTCAGAATCCCACCTTCAAGGTCGTGTGTGTTCCTCTTCGGGGCTGCTCAAGGGTTTATGGGTCCCGAGATTTGTGCGTTTCTCATCATAGTCCAGGCGAGCAAATCTGTGTTGGTTTCAACCTGGCATTTCAGGGCCTGGAGTTGCCCAGGAGTTCGTGCAGCGTGTAAGGAACTGCCAGCACAGGGGGATCAGTCGTCCCTGGCAGGGCAGATGGGCTGGGGGAAGAAGGGCAGCGCTGGTGCGAGACACGCGGCCCACAGAGCCCTCTTGGCTTTGCGCCCTCCTCGTGGAAACGGCTGTGATTATTTGGGCTAGGTGCTTCGTGTAAACTGGACTCAAGTGGTAGTGTTTGCTCTGTAACCTCTTGGAGCATTAAAATAACATTTACAGAGTTTATGCATGCAATGTCAATAAAACGAGCTTGTAACACAGCTTGGAAGATTCAGAAGATGGTTGAGAAATGCTGCTTGATTAGCATTTTTTTGTGTTTATTATTTATGTTAACAAAAACTACTGGTACGCCGGGTTTGATGTCATGCGTTAGTTTGCAGGCGTGATTCTCCAGCGGGGACAGAGCACCTCATTTGACAGCCCTTTTGCTGGCAACAGGGAGAGCAAGGACTTTCCGTGGCTGCATCCTTGTCTTCCTGCAACCTCCTGCTCCTTAATTTAGAGATGGCCTCAGGCGACTTGCCAGCCTCAGCTGGCATCGGGTGCTGAAGGCTCCTTCTTCTTCCTCCCTGGTGTGGAGCAGGGCCTCTCCGTCGCGGATCTCGGGCTGTTCCAGGAGCCGTGTCTCCGTGCGGCGCTCCCTGCCTCTGCAAACGCCCGCGCTGGGTGCGAGCGCGCTCGGCCCCGGTCTCCTTTCACAATAGGAAATAGCTGGTTGTGTATCTCAGAGTTCAAAAGGGTAAAAAATACCAGGTTTTGCTTTATACAAGTTGCTTCTTTACTTAGTAACACGCTTCCCTTTGATTTTCACAGTAGGCAATTCTGTGTGGGAATGTGGGAGAGGAAGCCTTTAACATTTAGAAACGCAGGCTGTTGCTCTGACGGCCTGATTGAGATTAGTATCACAGGAAGCAAACCGAAACAATAGCTTTATAATTCTGTTTCCATGTTGTGCAGAGCGGTACGCGGCATAATTGGAATGCTGGTCGAAATATCATTTAATTATGGCAGCCTTAAATATTTTTCAAGATGTCTCCTAATTCTATTGGCATAATACATTTTGCTCTCAGCTCATGAAAAGGGTCGCAGTAAATACGGAATAGACCTTGGTTCCTTTCAAGGAAACGTTTTGATCCTCCATAAAGTCACTGCTGAAACTGCCCATCTGATGTTTACCTGTGGCAGGGCTTTTGGAGTGAGGGTCTTACAGCCTTTAATATGGCCGGAAAGTTTGATATCAGTACATGTCTCCTTTTATTGTCTACTGCAGCTTGCACATTAGTAAATTCTCATAATTTGGGGGAGGAGGAAGTTAAGAGATGGCAAAACA
The DNA here is from genome assembly GCA_013398735.1 of Nothocercus julius. NCBI lineage: Eukaryota > Metazoa > Chordata > Aves > Tinamiformes > Tinamidae > Nothocercus > Nothocercus julius. The sequence continues at coordinate 8,385,149 of VZSV01000012.1, forward strand.
TAACTTTTTTTGGTTGGAGTAGCCGTCTTGCTTAGCATGGCAGTGGTCTGATAAGAGACCCAGACAATCTGCTGGCGTTTGGCTGCTGGGAGGAGCAGAGTCTGCCCTAGGACCCACGCGTTGTTCATACATGGTGCCTGTAACTTAAGCGCTCTCCTTGTGCACGCTCCCACGGGGAGGCATCACTGGCAGCAGACTCCGTGAGGTTCTGCTCAAGGTGCGTGCCCGGGCGTTTGAGTGAGGCGAATGGGGCCAGCATGGTTTTTTCCCAGCTTGCTTCCATGCCCTGCCTGAGAGCCGGTGCCTTTTCCACGCCGAGGAGCAGCACAGGAAGCTGCCTGAGAGCCGTTCCTGTGGCAGAAGCGGGGAGGGAGCAGGGAAGCAGACGGGAAGCTGCTTCGGAGAAGGGAGGCCACAAGGAAGCCAGTGTGAAGTTGTTTCAAGGGAGGGAGACAACAGAGCCGGAAAGCCAGCAGGGAGCAGAGGGGAAAAAATAGCTTTGCTCGATGCTTTTAAGGGAGCGCATGCTATCGGGAGAGGCGGCGCGGGCATTGTTCTCGATGTCTGGATGAGCTGCAGCTAATCTCGGGCCATTGTGGCCTAAAACAGTGCTTTAAAAATAGCCTGCCTGCTTGCTCGCTTTTATCGAATTGTAAAAACAGTCCTGTGCCAGCCGTGCCTGTGCACCAAGGGCCTCAGCTGCTTGGAGTACGGCCTCTTGGGCAGAAAAGGGCGTCACAGCGTTGCATTTGGTGGAAAAAACGTTCCCAATCTGATGATGGGCTGTTGTGTGCTCCGGAGAGCCCCCGTTCAAAGCGGAGCACAGCAGGGGTTGAAGCACCTTCGTAGGAGCAGCGCCTTTGTTACCTGGCTGGATGCAAACTCTTTCGTAAAATTGCAAAGCACCAGCAACCTGCAAGTGTTTTCTTTAGAAAAGTTGCTCGTGCACTTAGAGATAAGAGACCTTCAGGAAGCGTCCAGTTGAGGAGCAGCTTTTTCTTGCTATATCTGAATTGAGGGGTTTTTATTGAACGCATTGAAAATATCCCCTTAAACAGGATGTGCTATCCTGTCAAGACGAAAATAACCCCCCGTTGCTTTCCTTTGATGCAAAACAAGAAATTAGGAGAAGACAAGTCCATCTGCAAAGCCCTAGAGCTGCTGCCGGCTCTTCCCTAACTCCGGCCAACCATCATCGAGTGGCTTGAGGGGCCCTGGTCAGGAACAGCAGTGAGGGAGGACACAGGTGGGACCTTGTCGCTATTGCACATCATAGCCAAGCACCGCCGTGGCGCCGGCGGGGCCAGGGCGGGAGGCAAAGCCTTGAGGGCTGCACGGAGCGCGAGGCGAGCTCCGCTAGGAGCCCCAGGCATCGCGGCCGTTCCTCCGGGTTGCCACGGGGGCACCTCTGAGCCAGATCAAAGGTGCTGAGCTGAATACAGGCTGTTTGCTGGGAGCTTGTTTATACCTGCGCGGTTATTCCTTGTGAGGAGAGCCTGATTTTTGAGCTTTCAGATTTGTTCCAAGAGGCCGGACTGAAGGAAATGAGCAAGCATCTACGGAAAAAGTGTTCTTAAACTTGGGAACAGTGCACATCCTGACAGTGGGAATTAATCAAAGCTTGTTTACAAGAGCTATTTTTAGCATAAAAGGTTATCATAAACACTGCAATAAGCATTTGCCATAACAGTTCAAAGTTCCTTGTGGATTCATAATTCCTACTTTGGTAGTTGAAAATTTTTTGAAATAGAGCTAATTTGAAAAAAAATCGCAAGCAAAAAAAAAATGGACTGAAAGATACTGCTTGGGGCAGTGCAGAGGATGAGAGTGGGACTTGAGACGCGTCCCGATCCTGCTGTAGCTGTGACCGTCACCCCAGGGAGGGCACCTTGCTTTTCTGTGCCCCCCTGACTTGATCTGGTCTCCTGATCTAGGCTGGGGAGGGATTCTCTCATTTATTGGCCTCCTAGTCCTAAGTGAGAACAGTCTTGCTGGGATCCATCCATGTAGCTATAATATGAGCAGTGATTTTGCAGTACTTCATTTCTGCTGCACTATAGTTAAGAAGTTTATATATTTTATGCTGATTTATAGTTAAATTGGAATACTTGCAGCCCAGTTTCCCTGTGCCTGAACTGAAGGGAGAAATGAAAAAAAAAAAA
>VZSV01000012.1:8395182-8435844 GCA_013398735.1 Nothocercus julius
CCCAGGATCCCATTGGCCTAAAGAAATTCCACTTCCCTCATTTCAAATGTGTAATGCACTAGCCTACATAGTTTGCCCTCCATAAATGGTTTATGTCAGGGGACCTATGACTCCCCTGAGTGAAATGAGGTAAAATATGCTAGTATTCTTCAAACAGGTTTAGCATGGAAATGGACCTATGAAGAAAAGTTTTTGAGATAACAATTAAAAATAAGGTCCACAGTTCAAGTTGCTGTTCTGTTAAATGCCTGTTTCAGCCATTAATGGAGGGCTATTTAGACACATTCCCTTGCTCTGCTTATCTTGGCTAAGTGGTTTAAAGCAAGGATTATTTTAGCTGTAATGTGGAAATGCTGATCACTGGTACAATTCAATAATCCAAGTCAGGGCTTATTTCAGCCATCCGTTACTGCAAGGGAGTGACTGATCTGCAGAATTGTATGTTTGTGGTTTACAAGAAACCTGATTAGTTAACACCCTTTTTGCTTTTTCTTTATTGGAATTTTTTAATCGAGGAGATGAGGAAGAAGAGGAAACCATGGCAGGGGGATGGGGAATGGTGATTCAAGAGATACATTTAGGATTATACAAAAGAAAAAATGCAGTTTCAATAGTGTCAGTCCAAAGCAGGAGACTGGCCTTCTTCTAATATGAATGTACATGTGGGATCTCGTCTATGTCCAAGTGTTGTTTTTTTTTTCCAGTGTCCAACAGTGGACAGGGGTCTCTACTTTTTGCACATCTTTGGCCTGGTTTAGTCTGGGAGAAGCCATGAATGTGTCTCCACTTTTTACTGCCTTTTGGGATTATCTGAGGCTCCCTCTCAGCAGTAGCTTTGGGTGCTTAGCAGCATTGCCACAACAACGTGCAGCTCGCTCTAGCAGGCTGGCACAGTGTTTACCCAGCTTCTCCCCAGAGAAAATGTGTGTTGGGTTTATTTTTTTTAACTCATTCTGCTTTAAAAGTATAAATTTTTGTTGTTTGTTCCTGTCAAGACCAATTTAACTTCAATAACTTGGTAACAGTTTGAATAAAGAAAGACTTTGTCTAGGGTTCCACACCCTCACGCGCACAGTCCACATAAGGCCGTAAGAGTATATACCTAGTTATTTTTTATGAGCAGTAAACATTGCAGTAGTCTTTCACAAAGAGCCTGGCTTCTTATTCCTGTTATTTCTTATACTATTTTAACTCAAGAAATGGTACGGCCTAAAAAAGCTTTGTATTCCTGTAAAGAGACAGAAAAGCTAGCTAGCTAAAGCTAGCTAAAGCCTAATTAAAAAAAAAAAAAAAGTAACTAATTTCTAAGAAAAGTAATCTTTGAAGGAGTGATCGTCATCTGTGCTTTGCTATGTCTCAGAGAAATAAAACGAGCAGAAGTCACACAAATCCAGAAACAGCACTCAGGTGATTTGTTCCTCCATCACCTTCCTCAGATAATTTTTTCTCCAGCAGCTTCCTTAAGTGCAAACTTTGCCTTTACTGCACATCCCAGCAAATGTCAATTACTCCTAAAAATGGGTACAGTTAATAAAAACTGAAATGTAGTGCCCAGAGCACTTAATAGCGGTAGCAGGGACAGATCTGCACTTGAGGGCTACTGCCCTTCTCTTTAATGTGTTTTCTGAGATTTTGACCACAGTTACATCATGGTGACAAATTTAGCGAAGTGCCAGTTTGGCAAAATTAAGATTCTCCCACAGGTATTTGTGTTTTTAGAGGAGGGTGGTTAGCAGGAAAATAAACAGCCTCTCAACCCACTTGTCTCCTTCAGCTAAAATTACTATTATTCTAATTAGCAGCAATTTAGGGTATTTTTTATAAATGCAGAGGCAACACAAAGCCTTGCACGGCAGGACCGCCATCCAAAACCACGTCAGCGTTTGCTTTGCGATTTTGCCATTCCACAGCTTGCACAAAGGGCAGTTTTCTACGCCGTGTCCTGTGCCGCGCACTCGGGTTTTGCAAGCGCGCGGTCCCGCGGGTCCTGTGCAGTTCTGCGGCTCTCCCAGCTTTGCCCGCCCTCGCCTGGCGCCGTGCGGTGCCTCCTCCCGCGCGCTTGGTGCTCTGCGCGTCCCGTTGGCAGCGCAGCTCCCCGCGGGGCTGGCGTGGAAAGCCGGCAGGCTGGAGGAGGCGCCTCCGCGGCAAAACTCCAAGCAATTCTCGAGGGAACTCGGCGCAGCGACCCTTGAACCGCTTCCCTGCGGCCCGGGCCCGCCTGCTGCTCGGGCCTTCTAGCATGGAGCGCCAGTCCTGGAGAGCCACGGGCGGGCGCGGGACGGGAGCTGGCGCTGGAGCCAGCGCCCGGTGCAGCTGCTCCCATGGGCAGCTCCCGCACGAGCAGGACGAGGAGGGGTGCAGGAGTGCGAGATCTGCCAGTGCCAGCAGGACAGAACAACACCGTTAATAGCTCCCCGAGAGCTCCCATAAAAACTGCAGGGTTTGAAAATATATCTAGGAAATGTTTTCAGCCAGTCTTAGTGGTGCGGAGTAGGAGAAAGAAACATGATATAATTCTTAAAAACCCCTTAAGTTGCTAAAAAAGCAAACAAACAAAACAAAAAAAAAACCCAACCCCAACACTTTATTCCCAAGAGTGTCTGAAGGGAAATGTAATGAAGTCCGGTAGTGGTAGCAGATTAACAGAACAGTTAACAAGAGTATAGAGGCAATTTAGCCATTTTTTTAAAAAAGTAGCTCTTGTAAAACCATTAATCGTGACTGGTATTTCCCTGTTATGCAGCATGGGTTTATGATTTTTCACTATTATGTAGATTGAGAAACATTCTCTGATATCTTATTTTTACCTTTGCTTTATATACTTCGTAATTGTTCGTAGCGTGGGGACATCAACCCGTCGCTTGCCAACTTTAATCCAAGATTACGTTAGACCTAATGTAATTTGACATCCTCACAGCAGGATCATACCACAAGTTCTGTGCCGGGGCATGATAGGAAGAGTAATTTTATGAGCAGATCAGTGAGGAGTAATGTGAGAAGAGCATTTCGGGATTAGAATAAAAAATTTGGCACAGAGATTGCAGTTCCTATATGCTAAGTGTTAAGAGGCCCTAGGCCTGCTGTAGCACACATTTTATTTCTTGCAATCTCAATTCCATTGCAGACACCCGGATAAGACAGTGGTAGAGTTCTGGGTCTGCACTGGTGCTGCTGAAAACACGATGCTGCTGCTTTTGTCGTTACTTTGATTTCGCTTTTCTTCTGTCTCCTCCCAACCCCTGCTTGACTGCAACCTCCAAGTGACTGGATCAAGATTTCATCCTGAACTTCCTGAATTATAAAAACTTTCCCTGCTGAACTCTCCAAACTTGATGGTTTTGTGATTCTGTGCCATTATCTAGCCAGAGGGCCATAGTATTTGTTTTGAAGACTGTGTGTTTGCACTGGTCCTGGCAAAAGTCTCTGGCCTGTTACATCAGCGTGTCCCAGCTGGCTGCCCAAAAAGAAGCAGCAACTGTGTTCTGGAATCCTCACTTTTATTAAGACTCCTTCTGTATTCGGTGTTTTCTCCTGATGCTCCAGTTCTTTTGAGCAACTCATTGTGAGAATTTACACTTTTATTAAAAACAAAAAGCAATTGTAGTTTCGGAGAAAACTTCTATGTTTAACTTGGGGGCAATTTAAAAGCTCAGAAATTTGTCAGTGAAAGGAGACAAAATGGCAAAAGCAGTGCCAGCGTTTTTGGAAACCCGATTCAAGAATTTGGCCTTTGTTGGGCAAGTCCTAAGACGCACCATTTGTACATGTGCAAACAGTTATTTGTGATTAGGAGAGTCGGTGCTGTAAATACTCAGACCTTCGGGAAGGAAGAATTTTTGCCTGTTCTTCTTTCCTGGTGTGTTGGACTCGTTATCCAGAAAATAGATGACCAGCAATGGAGAAGTCCAATAAAATCAACTACGGTATTTGCTTAACTAAACCATTGTAAACCCAGGCTCATTCCATGGAAATCAGGACAGGGAGTAGTTTTCAGCCTGACACAACCAAGGTGTCCTGCGGGTAGGAGCTATACAGTTCTGTGGAGGCGAGGGAAAAGCTGACTCAACACCTTGGCTTTCAAACCATATACAAAATAGCTCCATCTTATTTGTCTTCCTTGCTTGAGGCTGATCAAGGAGATGCCTGCCATGCTCTCCTTCTGTTTGTTTTACAGTATTTGCACGTCTCTCTTGCAAAGACCTGCTCTTGTCTAGAGCGTTGGGCCAAGACCGGCCTCCGAGGGAGCACGCGCGGCTGGGATGAGCAGTGCTGCTCCGTCTTGGACGCAGGCGGAGCAGCACTGCCGCTGCTCGTGGAGAGCCGCGGGGGCAGCTGACCCCTCGCAGCGGCGTTGGTCACAGGGCAGCGCACCCGCGCGCGCCGCCCTGCCTGGCAGCGAGCGCTCGCGTGCGGGGACCTGACTCTCCCTTCCCAACCGGCCCGGCTTTTCACCGTTTATGGCAACTTGGCAGTCAGGCTGTAGTTGTTTTTGCTGCTACTCTCTGCAAATTTGCAAGTTATTATTGCAGTTTAGAAACTAAGGGAAAAAAGCATGCAAGAGCATTATGGTTCACTTGAAAAACAGTGATGTTTCCCTGATTTTTCCAGCAGGTATGGCATCTTTGCTTTTCTCAGCTCATAAAGGATTGTGTTTTGTTACTAACCCTGTTTCCTGTATAAGTTGTGTGCGACAGTATTTCAGATTTAATTTAGGAAAACCAAACCCTTTTCCTCTACCCCCTCACTAAGAGAAAATTGTCTACACATTTTGATGAGCTCTCTTTATTTATTCAGGAACTTGTGAGAAATCCTGCCTGGCCTGAGTACTCATAAAGGCTCTGAAAACAGTCTAGTTCTGGAGCCCTTGGCTTTCTTTGCATAAAATCCTACTTAGTTTGTGGATTACTCACCCAAGTAACCTAATCCATGGGCTAAAGTTCTAATATAATTGAGAAGCACTAAGTAGAAGAGGGCATTTTTTTTCACCAACAGTAATTTCTCATCTTGCACTTTTATTTCATTAAATGCAATACCCAAAGTAGTCAATTAATGCTTTTATATATTTATAAAATAAACATATATATATATATATATATATACATACACACTTTTAAATCTGATGGTGTCACCCTCTATTCTTTGCATGCATTTTATTCCCAGTGGTGGTAATGTGGGTTTCTGTATGCAGTAGACATTTTTGAGAAATGTCATTTTGAGAAAATCACTCTGTAAGCAATGGTTTTCCAGTTGTGATTTTCTATATGAGCAACTGGACAACAAGCCTGGTAAAATCTGCAGTACGTACGTAGTAACTACTGCAGGAATTTAAATTTCAGTAGTAATAGCAGTAAAAGGCGGTTTGTCCTGAACATGGAAACATTTTGGAATATGATTAGACATTCTTGATAGCTCCTTATGTGTTCGGAAGTTTCCAGTTTTGGCTAGTGTGGTTTTGGTTCTGTGAGTCTAAGGACTGGAACTAATAGCAGCTCTTTACATGCAGACGGAAGGCCAGGGCGACATGAATTTAAAATGTTTGTTTTTCTCTTAACCAAGAATAACAGAATTGGTTGGTTATCATCCAGAGGAGCTACTGGGCCGCTCAGCATATGAGTTCTACCATGCCTTGGACTCAGAGAATATGACCAAAAGCCATCAGAACTGTAAGTCATATTCTTATTTTTCTTCACAGTTTGGGCAAAAAGCACAGCTTCCCGGTTCCTCCATACGTAGTGGAAAATATAAATGCACCTTGTGTGTGAGGCTGGTTTTTACGTGCATATATTCTCTGAGGGCAGAATTTACCATTTGTAAGAAGCTTATGCGCTACTGGGTGTGCTGGGCTGAACCTTGCTGCTGGTATTTCCACAGGGTTTGATTTTGCTGCACTTGAAATTTGAGTGGCAGTTACTCTCTTAAGAGAATCTCTGCCTCCCTACAGGATAACACACAGATAATATAAAACTAGAAGAATTTGAGTTAGGCCATGCCAGCTTGCCTGTCTGCTCCTTCCCTTCAGCAGGCCACAAGTTTGCACTTCCTCTTTCTCACATAGCATTTGAATGAAATAATTTTGAGGCACATCTTAAGTTTCTGTCCTTAAAGGTGGCTGTTTGTTTGGAGACAGAATAGATGCACTAATGTACAAATGATTTTTCCCACCTCTGTTACAACCACTGAGCTAGTGCATGGGAGGTTTGTTGGGAAAGAACCAGTACAACATCTGCTTCTGCTGGTTTTATTTGTTCTTTCTGTCTGTCTTGTTGCTAGACTGAAGCCCACAAGTTAAAATAAATAAATAAATAAATAAATAACACCTTACAGTAACTATGATCTTGGTCTCTGTGCCTCAGCAAGAAAGGCCATGACTTACATCATGTCTGTAGGGAATTAATCCCCCAAAATATACTTATAAAAAGTATTTCTGTACTTTTCAGAGAAAAGTAGCAGCAAAAATAACTGCCTGACAGCAACAAGGGAATATGTATTAGCTATAGTGGCAAGGATACAGGACAGCTTAGAGTTGAAATGTTATTTGAAAGAATATTTGGCAATGATTAAAGTTTATGCTGTAGAACAGTGTTGGTATGAATCATGCTGTTTCCAGAGCCGTTAAAAAAATATACCATACTTATGGAAAGTTGTCTGGGAATCTGTTTGTTAAAATTGTTTCTATTTTTGCTTCTATTTTTGCTTCTAACAGCAAAAAAAGTAACTAGTGATATTCATAGGTGAGGTGTGCGTATCCTATGTTGGGTTTTGGGGAGTCATCATGAGTAATGAGTGGGGCTGCTGTGTGGTTGCTGAGTTACATTTGTAAGAAAGGGACAGGGCCAGAGGGGACTGACGGGAGCATTGGCAGCCCCTTGGGTAACAGGAGGGAGGCTCCATGATGGCAGTGCTTTAGATAGGACCACTGAGTCAAGACTGCACCCTGCGAAGAATTTGGGATAGGTTCTAGCAACAGTCTTGCCCAGGTCAGGACAGAGGGTGTTGCTCCCTTTGACAAGTAGGTTCACCTGATGTAGGGCACAAGTTACATTTGATACCATTTGGGCTCCTGTACAGGGCCGTGTCCTGCCAACATGAGCTGTTGGGCACAAGGCCTGATCTTGAAGCAGTCAAAGAAAGGTCTGAAGGGGTCAGTTATACCAGGAAAATTGCACTTGGCTCCTCGAAGTGCAATAAATAGATATTTAATAAAATAAATATTTAGGGTCAAGCTATAATGGGTGATTCCATGGTGCATATAGTAAGAGAGGATCAGCATGGGGGATGAATGCTGTTGCCCATAGCAGGACTATGAGTTTGCATCACCAGCAAAGGGACCCTTTTTGTCATAGAGAAACGTGACCTTTTTGTCATAGAGAAACTTTGCCTAGAGAGGCTGTGGAGTCTCCCCTGGAGATCTTCCAAACCCGCCCGGATGCCACCCTGTGCCCCGTGCTCTGGGTGTCCCTGCTGGAGCAGGGGGGCTGGACTAGATGATCTCTCGAGGTCCCTTCCAACCTCAACCAGTCTGTGATTCTGTGACCTCTGTCTTCAAGGACAGTCAGGCTCCCTGCCAGCTCACTGAGTGGCACCAAGGCAAAGGGGCAGCGAGCTGCCACCGTGCCGGCACCCAGGGGCCTCGGGCTAGCAGCCCCCTTGGCTTCTCACTGCAGGCCAGCGCTAATGGGACGCTGGCCAGCACCCAGAGTAACCAGGCAGGTTACTAGTTCTCCCAGTGCTTGTTTATCCATAGAAATAGCCATCTCATAGCTCATATAAAGAAACATGAGTCAGGATACAACAAGCAAACATGGAATTCATATTCCCCATACTTCGCTTTTTAAACAATCATTTTTTGTTAAGCATATGCTGTGCATAGACTATACATTCATACAACAGCACAGCCATCAATTCTGACACTGCCAACCCCTTTGTGTTGTAAAGATGCCTAGGAACTACAGGGAGAAGACAGAAGTTTGAAGACAGAGAGGGAGAGAAGCCTCAAATGAGGCTTTTAGATGGCAGCAGAATTCACTCCCTCCTTCCCTCCTATTTACTAGCAAGTCATGCTTATTGCAGTTTTACTAGACTGCGATTATTTTTCCTTGAGATAAATAACAACGTGGCATTAAAAAAGACGTAATGGCGTTTGTGTTCTTGGCTGGAAGCGTAGCTGCCTATACAGGATGAAAGACTTAATTAGTCTTCATCTAATGGAGGATTTGAATCTATTTGGCACTATTTAGCATACTCGTTTTTTCACAAGTTGTGTAAGCAAGATGAAAATCTTTGTCTTATTACATAAAAGATTGACTGCAGAGCTACATTTTTCCAATTCAGCAATTAATAGTCTATAACTGCTTCCATTTACGGTCTGGTCTTGTTCCCATTAAAGCCACTGGGAATTTTGCTTTTGACTTGAGTGGGGAGCTGGATGTGACCATCTGGGCCATGTCATTTGGAAGCGCACAGCAGAAGTTCCACAAGCCTTCCAAATGATTCATATTTTTCAAGGGTTTCTCAGCAATTAGAAAGCAAACTTTGTGCCCAGTTAAAGACACCCCTTCCTCCTCTTTTTCTCATACGTATATAAGGAATAAAATTTGAGCAGCTTTTGTCGGGCAATTCCTAATTCTATCAAGATGCAGGTAATGTATATAACAAAAGAGAGTGAGAAGCTCGTTCTGAAGCCAGAGACTTGCACGCAGAGGTGGTAACAAAGTCAGCATTTACAAGTGTATTAGTAATTTGCAAGATTGCTCCAAGGAGGGATTCTGCTGTACTTTATTATATCAGAACATGACATGCTTTGAAAAATAATAATAAAAAAGATTAAAGCAGTAAAAAGCTTCTTTGTAATGTAACAGGCGCCTACACTGTGGCTCTTATTGATGAGCTGATGATTAGGAAGCAGTGTAATTATGTTTCACAAGCAGAGCAGAACAGTCCAGTCACTGAAACACTTTGAAATGAAAGCCTTTTGATTTTGTTCCACCAGAAGTATTTAATCAATAAAGGTAATGTTCTACTTTGTCTAAATAAATGAAATGCTGGATGATTAAATACTCAGGAAGAAAACAAACCAACAAACTTCAGCTACAGGAAGATAAGCACAATAACAATTATCTGCAAAACAGGTGCTACATTTCAGAGGCCTGGACTGTACATTTGTGTGCTGGCTATGCAGGAAAAACGCTTGTTAAGTGAAATAGCCCCCGTTACTGGCCACATTCATAAGGAATCTTTCTATTCAAGGAATCAAGTCCTAGTCTTGCGGAGTCAAATTACATTGTTTTAGTGCCTTCGTTTGGTGACATACCGTTTTCATGTACAAAAGTTTCTTGAAAGGAAGGATTGCCAAAGTGTTCAGGGGTTAGTTGTGGCAGTTGCCACTCGCTGCGACTGCCTCTGCTTGCAAGCACAATCCTTAGATGTTAGTTAATAGTGGTTGCGTGCTTCAGCCCCAATCATATCACTGTTGATCAATATTATTTTTCCCCAGTTGACAAGTATAAATTGCATGACAATATTAATTGCTTTTAAGAAATGGCTAAGAAGAGGCACAACATCGTAAAACCTTACATCCCACAAGTCCAAAACTCCATGCTGAAATCTCTTTCTCTTCAAATATTCTAAAATAGTTCTTTGGGGGAGTGTCACCTTTCAAACATCTGGATGAAATGTGGAGTTTATTGTCAGTTTATTTCTTGCGATACACAGGCAAGATCAAAAATACTTAAAGTTGTGTTAGCATTATTTATTTGTTTTTCTTATGGGTCTTGACTCCTTATTTCTTTACTATCATTTATCATTTTTGACTTTGTTACATTTTTAAGATTGATATTATTTCCTCAGCATAAGAAAGACCCATGTTCTGCTAGTAACACCTTCACTTTATTTGTAGTGTTGATCTTGCCAGCTGTTAACTCCAAAGCACAATAAAAGGATTGATAAGGCTTTAAGCTGTAAGTCTTTCTGTGCTTTTCTTTTTAAATCATCTGGCTCTTGGGATTAGGTATCCTCTAAATATGGTAACCACTGACTGTTCTGCACAAATAAGTCTCTTTCCAACAAATCATCTTGGGAGCCTAGATTGAGGCACGTTTAGAATAGGGGCTTTGGAGAAACTTGTAGTCAGCAGCCCTGTTTGGGGAAAGGATCCTAAATGCTACCTAAAAACCTCCAATGCCAGTGATTTTCCCCTTGCTCGTTAGCGCAGCTGCTTCACATTTTCAGTGCAATTCCTGCTTGCAAGCATTGTTTGTTTAAAACAAGCGTTCCTTGCTCTACTGCACGGCTTGTGCTGCTCCATTATCAATCTCTCCCTGCCCCTGTTCCTCAGTGTGCACGAAAGGCCAAGTGGTGACTGGCCAGTACCGCATGCTTGCCAAGCACGGTGGCTACGTATGGCTGGAGACGCAAGGGACCGTCATTTACAACACGCGCAATCTGCAGCCGCAGTGCATCGTCTGCGTCAACTACGTGCTGAGGTGAGCGAGGCGCGGGCAGCTGGGGGATCCGCGTGCCCCAGGGAGGGAGAGGAGGCTACGCGGAGGCTTTTTTGAAGGGTTTATTTGCTTAGCACTGGTGTTCAGAGATCGGTTTAGTCATGTTTGTTCTGTCCTGTTTACCAGTGTTAGACATTGATTAAAAATGTGGCATGCCCATTCCCGTGCAAGCTGTTGAAATCCTCTGCAGTCTGTCTTTCTCCTTCTCCTGCTCTGCTAGCAGAACAAAGGAAAAAGTCTGCACTAAAGGGTTTGTTGTGTAAAACCATACGTTTTGTTTTCCTAATGCTGTCACAGAGAGATAAAATCAAGCAGTTATTGTAGCTTGTGTTGCTAAGAAGAGCTGCCTTCCTCCTCAAAAATCAGCACCGCAGGATAGTCCGTTTGGCAAAGCTCGAGTATTTTTGGACACAGAGGAGGCCAAAATAGGAAATATTTAATTGAGCGATAGTCTGGGTCGTTATAGCCTCAACTGCATCCCTTTAAAAACCAGAACAACAAAGCCCCGCGTATTCCCACAGAAATCCTGACCACATTCTCTGCGTCATTTGAGATTGTGGTGCTCAGCAACGCTGGAGCCGTGCCTGGCCTGTCAAGAGTCTGGCATGCAAGTGAGAGAGGCCAAAACATTTTGAAAGGCCTGATCTTTAAAGAGTTTATTACCTACGTTATCCACATCTCTTTTTTTTAGAGTGCAAAATGCCTAAAACCTGTTTTCTTGTTAGTGAAATTGAGAAGAATGATGTTGTGTTCTCTATGGACCAAACGGAGTCTCTCTTCAAACCTCACCTGATGACGATGAACACCACCTATGAGAACGGCATCCCCGTGGCTGAGAAGAGCGACTTCTTGTTTACTAAACTAAAGGAAGAACCAGAAGAACTTGCTCAGCTGGCACCAACACCCGGCGATGCCATTATTTCCCTGGATTTTGGTTAGTATATCTATAAATACATTTTTGTGAGACAAAGAACCACAGAGGAGCCTACATTTAGCAACCTTGTAGGCCAGGTCTGTTTGCTGTGTGTATAAATCAGCAGTAGTGGCCATAGAAGCCCACACGCTCTCACCAGTGGAAAATTTCTGTGAATGAGAGCAGAATCTGGCTTTCTTGCTGACTAAACAGCGTATGCTAGGTCTATGCCAACTCACTGTCCTGGCAGCTAGGAGCAGGGTTTATTTTTAATGAATAGCTGCAATTATATCATAACACAGCACTAGATCATCAAGCTAAAAGCATCTATTCATATTGTTAAACCTCCATCCAGGGACACAGAAGTTTGAAGACGCCCCTGCCTTCACCAGTGTTGTTCTGACACCAAGCAAGCCGTGGCCGGTGGACGGGAAGAGCCACACTGCGCAAGGCGAAACGCTGCCCGTGCCAGCTTTTACAATGCCTCAGGTTGCACCTGGCAGCAGCACTCCCAGTGCAAGCAGCAACAGCAGCTGTTCCACGGTAAGGAGAGCTTTTTTAAAAAAATTCTAACATAGTTTGTAGGTAGCTCTCATCAACATGTGCCAATGACATTGCCACGTTAGCGATCTTGTCTCAGTGCTTATGCAAAGGGCCAGGGCATCTGTATCCCTGCTGCACTGCATAGATCTTAAATATCAGTAGCAAAATTATCACGTGGGAGCCATATCCCTGCCTTTACACTGCAAGCCTTACTTTCCCCCAGCTGTGCCTCCTTAATTATGACAATAATTAGTAGCAAAAGCCACTACTGCCTTTCACGGAGTTAGCCTTAAATAAAGTGCTGATGTCAAATAGTGTGGTCACAAAGCACAATCCCCCCCAGACCTATCCTCTGTTTGTTAACTAGAATCTATAGCTTTAGTCCGGGAAGTTTTCCAGCTCCAGCTCTTGAGAGCAGGTCCGCAGAGTTCCCCACTGCGAGAATGAGCGCGCTGACTTCCAGGGCCTTGCCCCCAAGAGCTGGAGCGCACTCGGAGGAGACCTTTACTATTTGATGTCCAGTTTCAATGAGAACATGGGGGCAGTGCTAAGTGTGTCTCCTTCTTGACAAAAATATTTAATAGTGTAGGATCGTGCCGCTGGTCCAAGTTGCCAGAAGTATTTAACTTAGCAAGACAGCTAGGTTCCTGCACTAGATGTGATAGATTGAACCACATGCTTTTGGGTTGTGAGGATCCTGTATACACAGTCTTGCCATCTGTTTTACATCATAGTAAATATCTGTTACTAAAGAACACAATATAAATTACATGATACTGTCATAAGTGGTTGTCTTGCTACTTGTAAAAGATTTTTATTTCTGTGTAGCCAAGCAGCCCAGGGGATTACTACAGTTCTGTGGATGAAGATCTTAAGATTGAGGTGATTGAAAAACTCTTTGCCATGGACACAGAATCAAAGAATCAGTGCAACTCCCAGGTAAGGAACTAATAAACTCATACTAGCAAATAGTAGAGATACATGCTGTACGTACAGGCACAGTGACATAACATGCAAGCTGCATTTGCACATTAGGACTTTAAGACATGTGAGTAACAAAAAAAAGTGTAGGCTTCTAAAAGCTTAGGTCTAAATTTCTGAGCCTGGGTGTCACTGGTGAAACCTCTAAGAAAAAAACAAGCCAGCAGCCTTCAGAATGTGGAAGCTTCTGTGGGCTAGAGAAGGAATATATGCAGCATATTTTTTTAATCTCACCTGATGACTAGCTAGTAAACATCCTTTCTAGAGCAAAATACAAATAAAGTCCTGCAAAAAAATCAAAATGAGAAAGAAATGCCCCTTGTGCCCATGTCTCTTGTATCTGCAAAATGAAAACTGCCGCTTTGGACATACTCTTCTTGACTTATCTTTTGGAGGATTTGTTCCTGTGCGGGTCAGAAAGCCAAATTTCTTGCACATGAAATGACATCCTGCAGTCTCCATCTTCTTGTACTCTAATTGGGGTAGAAGTACAGCAATTCCCTCTATTATTAACTTTCTTTATCGTCCACTGTTAAAACAGTACCTCAAGTGAGCTAGTGGATAAAACATGTAGACCTGGTTCAGCACACTTAACTTGAGGTACTCAATTGAAGTGCCTTTGTTAAGTGTTTATATTTTTTCAACCATCAAGAAAGAAGAACATTGATGGATGGCACTCAGACCTTAGACACCATTAGTCCTATAGAAAGTCTGGGGAGGCAGTCGGAAATCCAAAGTTTGCCAGAGTTACTTGCAAGCTTAGTAAGATACTGTGATAATTATTAGTAACTTTTCTTCATGGACTTTATGGAGGTTGTTAATGAATTTCTGGAAGGTAGGCCATGTCCTGAAGACATTTCAGTACAAGTTTGGACATAAGTTTGATCACAAGAAGAAAAGAGAAAAAAAAAAAAAAAAAAAAAAAAAAAAAAAAAAAAAAAGTAAAAAGTATGGGCAGAAGTGGTGTGAGGAGGAATATGGATCAAGACCAAAATCAGTGCAAGATCTGACACCTGCAAACTTGAATTCTGTCAAGTTCAGTCTCTGCTTGCTTAGGTATGTCACATTAAATTAGCAGGTATTTTTGCAGGGGGCGAATAGTGTTAACGTAACGCCCCTCTTGTGAACTGTCTGATGGGCAAACATTAATAATTTCCCTGTCTGTTTAGCTCTGAAAGAAATTAGTAAGAATAATAACAGGGAGAAGATAACCGGTACATCAGTATATTTTCCACTACAATGTTAAAACCTTTTTACATTTTAGATGCCCATTTTCATGTGGCTAGATAGGGAGAAAGCTTTGTTTTCTGTTACCAAGATAAAGCCTGAGGTTAAACTATACACCACAAGTTGTGGAGTCTTGGCAGACAAGCTCTTGAAAGCTCAACGAAATCCACAATCTAGTTCACGTCGCACTGATGTGACAGGCTGCACGCAAGCTGCTCTAGCAAGCACTGCTTATCTGGCAGGCTGGCAGGGTTTTTCCTCTGTTTGTCCTTTACTCATTATGATATGATGAATATATACATGCCATTCACTGAAATAAGGTATGTTTTTAAATAGGAGTAGGCCAGTTTCATTTAAGTAAATTTAAGAGCAGAGCAGTTTCATTTCAGTAAATTTAGCACATGATGATTCTTCAGCCTCATGTCTACTCGTATTTCATGCTATGCCAACTGCCATAATTATTATTAACCTTTTTTTATGGACTTCATTTATTTTTGTGCAGACTGATTTCAATGAACTGGACCTTGAAACCTTGGCGCCTTACATTCCTATGGATGGAGAAGATTTCCAGCTCAGTCCAATCTGCCAAGAAGAACGTCCCCTTCCTGAAAGTGCACAAAATACCCAGCAGAGTCTAAGTAGCATGAGTACCATCTTCCAACCCCTTGCTTCTGCTTCACAGAGTCAGTACCTCCCAGACAAGTATTGCCCACAGCTATCAAATAAAAACATTAACCCTGGTCATGGGTCTCTATCATCTGTGTTCTTCAACAACGTGAGCAGGTCATCGCTGCCACCGTACCATGACCAAGCCAGCACTCCCTTGTCTTCAATGGGAGGAAGACCAAACACACAGTGGCCACCTGATCCCCCAATAGAATATGTTCCTACTAAATGGAGACTCATGGATAAATACTCAGGATGCTTATCAAGTTCTCCCTCAGGGCCACCACTACATTCTCCCAACATCCCCCTATATAAAAAAAGGTAAGTGCTTCTGTGTTGTTACTGTGTGCCTTAGGGTTTGCTTTTTTTTTTTCTTTTTGTTATAATCTTGAAAAATTATTTTTATCTGTCAGATGGAATACGCTGTTTTGACAGATATAAGGAGTAGTAGGAGCTCAGGCTGCACATCTGGGGAAATCAGTGTGCTGCTCTCCCAGTGACAGTCAATCTAGTAGTGGCAGGAGAGAAGGTGAGCTGTTAACTTCTCAGCACCTGTAAGGAGGCAGGAGTGGGTTTCCTAGTAGCCAGGTAAACATTACACAAGGTTTTCAAAAATAGCTTTACTTTATGCAATTTAGAAAAGTTCTGAAAAACCTGCAGATGGGAATACAGTCCACCAATAAGCTGAGACCCCCTGCTTACCTTATCTTGTATGTATTTTTTGCACAACACAAACCAGGAGAGCGGGAGGAATGAAGAGTGAATAGGACAAGTACATTTATTGTTGCTACATGCAGGTGCTATTTAATTAAGATTTAAAGTTGCTTTTTCTTACAGCCATCCTTCCCTTGATCACTTTCTTGCACACATGAACAGCATTGGGTGAAACTGTAGATCAAAGGCTAGAGCCCTACAAGTTCCTTACCCTTTTCAAGGAGCTCTTGGGCTGCCTGCAGAGTGTGCTGCTTAGTGTGACCAACACTTAAAACATTCAGGAAGGGCACAAAATAGCACGGGTCATTTTTAAATAGGGAGCTGTGCAGTTTACCTTAAATTTCCATTGGGATTTTTTAGTTGTTGGCAGAAATACCAGTGTCTGAAATTTGCATTTGGAAAAAGAAGGTTTGTCCCTGAACAACACGTGTATCCAGACTTAGCATGCAAAACAAGAGGACAGGCATGGCTCTCAAATTCCTGTACTGATAAATTATATGGCTCTATTCCACAGCATTTTTATGTCTGGAGATTTCTAGAGGCAATGTATACCAGACTTTTGTTAGTTTTTGATCTGAAAAGCCAAAAGTCTCCAAGGCTTGCAAAAAAAAAAAAAAAAAAATTTGATCTATCTACTGTTACATGCCAAAGACACCTTAAATGAAAAGTTGTAACTGAAGAAGATGGTTTAGATCTGCCTACCTACTCACTCACCCAGAGATCTTTTCTTAACAGGCCACTGGATGCTTTTGGGCAACAACGTATAGACATAAATCCAGCCAGAATTGCTCTGACTAACAGTCTGAAACTGAAGCGACAACTGGATTATGAAGAACAAGCGTTGCAGCAGCTGAGTGGGGTAATTATAAGAAAAGCTTTCCCTTCCTTCAAAATATTGGGCGCATAAAGATCATGAATGTAATTCTTCATTTTGCTGTTCTTCAAATTCTAGGGCGACCCATCTGTCATTAACCCATCTCATTTAATGTGGAAGAGAATGAAATTTCTCAAAGGTGAAAATTGTTCCTTGGTTACAGAAAAGAAGTCTCTCAGCACAAGTGTTCTTACAGGTAAGGCGAACTAAATTGTTTTCGCAATGTACAATCCTGAAACAAAATTTTAAGTCAGTTTGAAAAGAAACAAACACTCCTTCAAGAGGAAGATAATGTCAACAAGCCCTGAAAAAAAAATACAATAAACTAAAATTAAAACTCAGGTTATATGACTAAGAGCTGAACAGTTCAAACTACATTTGATAATTGCCAAGTGGATCGTTTCATACATGGTCACACTATTGCTTTGGAAGTAGCAGAGATCAGCTCAGTGGAGATGTGGTTCCCTTGCACTGAACCAAGCAAGGTGAGAACATGTCAGAGCTAGACAAGCTGCACCAATACTTATTCTCTACAACACTGTGTTTCATCATGCAAACTTACGTTGGTTGCAGTACTGCTTCCAGAGCTAGCAATGCTCCTGGACTTCCTTTGCTACACACCTGGATGTACCTCAAGATGATGATCACTTGGCTTTTCATTACTTTTATCTACAGTAAATAACAAAGGCTTAATTTATCCGTTTTCTTTCTTCTTTAAATAAGATGAGTTTATTTGTAACTCGAGAGGTCTGAGCCAACCAATGAACCAACTGCAGCAGCAGCAGCAGCAACTGCAGCAGCAACAGCAACTGCAGCAGCAACAGCAACAGCAGCAACCCCGCTGTGGCAGTCCTGGTGAGACTCTGAAAGCTGGAACTTTCCCCCCTCAGTTTTACAGTTCCCATTATCAGGACTTTGCTGTCCAGCCAACTCATAAAGTGTCAGGTAAGAGCAATCAAACACACAACTTGAAATTCTGTTGTTTAGTTTAAAACTGTAATGTTTACATGTGACAGGTATGGGGGGAAATGATTTTTTTGCCCTTGATTTACAGTTGAACTTAATATCTTTTTACCTGAGAGGTCTAGTCATCCTCTTGCATATTCTTATGTTTTGATGGAATTGTCTAGAGTTTAATAAACTTAAGTAAGTGCAGCATTGATACCAGAGGTTTGTGGGTTGCAGGCATGTTCCAAAAATTAAAAAAAAAAAAAAAAAAAAGGATGGGAGGGGACATATAGAGATAGAGTTGGTGTCAGTTTAGAAAAGTGCTTTGCTGACTCTGTCTTTCTTGGTTTGAGCTCGTATCGTTTTCATCAAAGGGGGCTGGAGGTGGAAACCTTCACGAAGCAGTAGCGTGACAGTGTGATGCCTATAGCGGCTGAAGGCCGTGCCTGGGTTCACTCTGAAAACTCCAGCTATGTGCAAAGAATATATGCGCATAACTCAAAAATATGTGCAAAACTCGAAGCAATGTGCTTTGAGGCACAGTGGCCTAAACACAAAATGATTAACTGGTGCAAGGAGAAGAGGAGGAGAGGAAACAAGGCGCCTCTCTCTCTCTGGCCTTGCTTGCCACCATGGCTGACATCAGTACTCTCTTTCAGGTATGACAAGTCGTCTGCTGGGGCCCTCCTTCGAACCGTACTTGTTGCCTGAGTTGACGAGATATGACTGTGAGGTTAACGTCCCCGTCTTGGGCAGTTCCACGCTCCTGCAGGGAAGCGAACTGCTCAGAGCTCTGGACCAGGCGACCTGAGCAAGCCTGCAATATTCCTCGGCCTATACTGTTCAAACAGCTTCAGTTTTTAAATATATTTTTGCAAGTAGACAATTTCTAATACCAATACACTTTTACAGGATTTTACTTAGATATTGAACCTGTCCACGTTACCAAATAGTGGCCTTTTGAAGTTACTCACTTTATTATTCATATAAAGAAATACATCTACTGTATTTTCTCTATTGCAATTAAAGTGTTGTTTAGAGAGTTTGATTACCCTCCCCTTATCTTGTTGCCTGTAATTTATACTCTAAAATTTTCTTCAATTTTTATGCTAATAAAAAGCTGTGGTATAAATGCCTCATCATGTGATACTTTGGCTGCAGTACTGCAAAGACTTCTTTTTATTGCCAAAGATAAATGCAACACATTTGATCTCCAACCACAGTTTTTGTTTTTTTTTTTTTATTTTTTTGTTGTTGTTGATCTGCCAAATTAAAATCCTTTGAGTCTTTCTATTTACCAGCATTTATCATATTGTAACTCTAATAACTTTTGGAAAAGCATACTGAAGAAAAAAAATAAATAAAGCAAGCCTTCTGACTCTTCCCCTTCCCTTATTTTAATACACTTTGTTGAAAGAAATGTGAATGGTGAACTGCAATGTTTGTGGGTATCTGTGAAAGTTGCACATTGTAAGTTTTTTTTTCCCCTCAGAAACAAGCCAGATTCTCAGCCGACTTAACTTGGTTTCGCTCTATGGCCATGGGAGTCCTACAGATTTACCCCAGTGGAGGATTTAGACCTGTATTTTTGGTTTGTGATGGGGCTTTCTTGTTTTGTTCTTTTTCGTTACTTTCATTTTTACACAAAACAGATTTTTTTTTTTTTTTAATTCTCTCTGGGTCAATTGGTAATCATCTCTTGGTACTTTTGCTATATCTAGGACACAACTTTTTAAGAGCTATTTCTGCTAGAACTAGTAGTATTTGTTATGGTGTTGCTGATATTTCCAGAGTCTGCCCAGCGAGCAGTACTAACACCTCTGATTAATGTTAGCTTTTATACATTTTATATGCTAGCTAGCAGTATAACCTACAATACTCAATCATTAAAACTAAAAGTTTAAAGTAGAATTTCCCAGTGTATTAAGCTACTCAGTTATAAGTAGATAAGAAAAGAATTAAGGATTGTGTAGTGCGATCAGTAGCTGGTGGACAGTTGTCTATCATTTAACTTGCCTTATATTAATTAATAGCCAAAACATCATCTAAAGGGCAGCCAGATATTTTCAGATCTCCTTTTCAACTATCATCCATTAACAGACACAGATTTTAAAAAAATAAGGTTTTGAATATTTTCAAAGGATGGGAAGGAGTAAATTGTAGAATTCTTAAAACAGCAAAAGTATTGAAGTATAAAGGCAGGTGAGTAGTTCTGATTTTGAAATATGTACAGACCTAGATATTTGCTGGAATATGTCATCTTCCTTCCTCCACTGGTATAAATCATTGTAGCTGCATTGAAGAAAATGGAACAGTGACAATTTACACAAGGTGAAAATGTGGCCCAGAAAGTAGTTCTTCGAGCAAAGCTTTTCTTGCAGACTTCGCTGAAGCCTGTTCTCTAAAATTGCTTTTACCATGCACTGACACTTGCAGAAAAGGAGCCTTGAGTTCATTGAGCACTTCAGAGATCATTGTGTTAAGTGAATCTTAACAATATATACTATGCACTCTTAAATTTAAAAAAGAAAAAAAAAACTGAAGATCTTTTGCTATTGTTACATAGCATAAAAAGTATGATAGTCCCCTACTGCAAATCTTTCAAAAGTTTATTGTCAAAAGTAAGCTACTCTTAAAGTGAACTTTTAATTATGTGTAAAAATGTATTGTAAGTATCAAAATCTGCTGAAAATTGGCAAGCCAGCTTTGACAAACTATTTGCAGTGGCAAGGACTTAAAGGCTTCAAGGATTAATGACACTTGAATACTGCTCTTCTGTTTCTTATTTGTGTAGTTTCAGCATTAAAATGTTATACCCTAACAGTTTACTAAAACACTCTGAAAGAATATTCCATGTCTTAATATTAATCATACTTTTCATCATAATTATTTCGTAATCTATATTGCTGAATTCTTATTGACAATATTATAACTGTATGGGAACTTTAACTTGATAAGGAAATGTATTTTGACACTGATACCTTATTAAAGTATACTGATCCTAAATTCTTTGCGACTCACTTGCTATGAATTTGTCATTTGTTGTATCATTGTAAAACAAAAGTATTTATTAAATTATTTATAGAAAATAAAGGTTTGCATTGATCTTTAAGATTGAAAGAACAAATCAAGGTATCTGCAGTTGAAAGCTGGGGAGTACCTTGACGAGTCACCTCCTGTGAACCTTGCTGGAGACTTCGGCAGGTGGTTAATGCAGCTTTCCCTGGGCCCGGTGTTAATGCCCTGCACACCGGCCTTCTGAAACCTTTCTTACCATTCAGACAACCACTTCTGTGCCAAAAATGGATTCCTCTCTAGGCGTTAAGGGCATCTTTTTTAACACTACTCAAAAGACAACCAACCAAGAACAGTAAGAAGGGCCAGTTGACAAGATGAACACTTGCCCAGAGGCAGGCTCTTTCATTTTTTACAGATTCCTCATTTCAGTTTTTGTGGCAGCAGCATAAGGCATCGTAAATCTGGCAATCCTGACCCGTCCGTGAATGACGCTTGCCTCTCCATGGAGCACACTAACCTTGTTCCTTACAGAATTTACCTTTTTTTATATGTTTTTTTTTTGCCTGTACAGTAGTGCTGATCGTGCTGTAGGAGGACAGACATTAAGAATCTCATTTTCAGCCACACACTTATATTGAAACTGGACTCGGTGGCAGCTTCTGGTGCTTATCCCATCTGCTGAGACCATTTAAAGTGTAGTTCAGCAATGAAGCCAGTGAACAAGCTACCTAAGCAGGGAGAGGTAGGGGACAGTCCCTATCAGCTCCAGGTTTAATAGATTGGAGGCTGGACAGAGGTAGGAGGGGAGCATAATCCTTCACTTCTGAATCTGCTATAATGAAGAGTAATGGCAGCTTGCTTACCACGAGAGCCTGGCAGGGCAGCCTGGCAGATGCTGTGGCTGGTGCCACCCGCCGGGAAGCTGCCCGTTGATCCTCAGAGCACAACGAGGGTCCTGCGGGTGAAAAGCCAAGCTCTTACACACGAACTGGACGGAGCAGCTCAGGCCCAGTCTCGCAAGGCTGTCATTTAAGCACACACCGCTATTACTCTCCGTGTTCAGGTGCTAGTTGCTGCGTGTTCAAATGTAACTTAGTGCTAGCCTGCTTTTTCCCCAGCTTCAACTATTTACTTCCCCCTCAAATAATTTTGCAGAGAACATACTTTTGTTGCCCACAGCTTGCTTTTGCTTTCTACTCCTGCAAAATCCTGCTCATGTTACTGAGCCTTGTGTTTGCGTATGACTGTCCTAGGGGGGTGAATCTCTCTAATTTCTGTACCAAAAAGATCTAAATCCTAGCCAGAAATATAATACACAGATGGCATCAATAGCTGAACTTTGTTCTGCTTAACAGTGTTTCATAAAGATTTTTTTTTTCTCAAAACTTTTTTGAGTCTTTTTTTTTTTTTTTTTCCTAGTAGGCCAGTAGACAGGCTTATGTCCACATGCATCTTTTGCTGCTTAAAAGTATCTTATCATTATAGCTGGCATCTCCAACAGCATAGACAGAAATAATCACAAGTATGTTATTTGACATTTACTATGTCCTACCGGAAAAAACAGGTAATACATTTTTTTTTGTCAAAAAAAAAAAAAAAAAAAAAAAAAAAAAAAAAAAAAACTCATAATGTAGTCTGGTCTCAGAGTTGGGCTAATTTTCAAGTTCAGCTCTTTGAAATGTTCAAATCCCCCCTCCCCCCAGTACCAGCTTGAACAGCTGAATCCCTTTTTAAAATTGAAAAGAAAATAAAGAAAAAAAAAAAAAAAAAAGACAGCAGCTCGTTTGCCCAAAATCAGATTAAGTTCTACGTTAATCATTTTACGGACGTTTTTCTTGAGATGCATTTAGTAAACTGGTATCAGTAGAACAAAGCACACCTGTCGTATATGTAAAAAACACGACTCTAATGAGCCGTCCCTGCCATAGGTACTGTTCAAAGTAAGACCTTCTAAGACCTCACGACGCATTTTGGGGAAGGAACACAAGGACACCTAACAGCATTTGTTCTTGGACTATTTCTTTGTAGCGTCTACCTGAATAATAACGGCATGGTAATGTAAACGCTCCGAATGTCTCAAGGTCGCAGAAGTCACTCAAGTGAGCGCGGCTCCTGGCTGGCAAGGCCCCGGCTAACGCAGCCGTCCTGCCTGCGGAGAGGCTTCGGGCCCCGGCCCGAACGGCAGGGATCTGGCTCTCGTTTTCCTTGACTACACCCTGTACTTCACACAGGTAACAGTCATGCTGTTTAGCATGACTTTACAGTTAAACAAAACAGCACAGCGCCTTCTCAACACGCTGGTTTCAAACACCCAGAGAATTCAAAGTCTGTCTTTTCAGACAAGCCCCCAAGTCCCTAAGCAGGGCTGAGCTCGGTGGGGAGGCGGTAGCTCCTCACATTCGCTCGCAACAGGAGGGAGAGCAGTGGATAACACTGCAGTCGAACACGCGGTTTCTCTTGCTCTAGCTGCTGGAGGGTTCATCAGTTAATTTCCCCGAGCATCTTTATAAAGCCATTCGCATGCCCAGCCAATTATTTTTTAACCAACAGTAGAGATGCAGGAATACTCACATTTAAATAAACTGCATCATTTTCTTCTCTTCTCCCCCCCATACCTCTCAAGTGTAGACTTCCTAAGAGAGGATGAAATGATTGCCAAGGAACATAAAGGAAAGCCCTACCACTCTTTCCTGAGGCTGGCAACCCCAACGCCCCTGAGCTTCTGCTCCTTTCGTGCAAGCCGAGACGTGCGGCAGCAGCTGCCTCTTGGCTACCTGGGCCTGCACGCGAGGCCGGCGAGCTCATCCGTGCCTGCAGCTTTCCACCGCCTCCAAGGGCATCCAGGCACGGAGTCTCACGCCCCCAGGCCCTCCTGGTGAGTTAGTTCTCTCTGCCAATGCCTTTCAGTCAGCAAGGTGGTGCAGCGCTGCTAAGCCATCTTGTTGAGGGGAACCCGGCTTGCAAGGACGCCCCGCGGAGGCTCCTCCAAGCCGCCTCCGCTCCACCTTTTTCTCTAGCCCACGCTCTGTGGCGGGACCGCCGGCCCTTGAGGGCTCCGCGCCGCAGGGACACGCGCCGCGCTGACGGCCCCGCGCGCGCGGCTGCTCCTGCGCGGGACGGGCCGGCCAACCACGGCAGAGGCCCCGAGAGCAGCCCCGAGGCCGCCCCTCCGGCGCCGGCAGCCGCGCTCTGGAGCCGCTCCCGCCAGGCCTGCAGGGGCAGCAGCTCCACAGCTCGGCCTTCCAAATCCCCCTAACCGGCTACGGTTTGTAAGGCGAGACAACCGAAAACAAAAAAAAAAAGATATTTATGTATATATAAATATACATATACACACACACACTTCTCCATGCAAACTAAATGCCGCTTGTACATCAGCCAGGGACAGTGACAGTAGGATGAACACAGGGACTCTTCAGCAAATCTTATTTTCCAGAATAAGATTGCATCTGAAGACATTGACAGGTCATTTTTCCCAGTTACAACTATTTATGCAACTGACTTTTATTTAAGATTCTTCAGTGAAAAAAAAAAAAAAAAAAACAGCTACTGCAAAGTCCTGTGATTTTTTTCTTGAGGTGTTCATGAAGGGCAACTTCCATGTGGAAGAGGAAAGCGCAAATCTGAAACCATCACAACTGCCCAAAACCCCAAGCTGAAGCCAGCAGCTCCCTGGCGTTATTTGGTGCTGGAATTTATATGAACTTCCAAGTGGCAAACCACAAAAGCTGCATCTTATGATAAGCCTTGCCATCGATTCAAACACATATATTTTTAGTTCAGCTCCTCCGCAAAGCAGCACCACAACATTACTGCGCTGCATGAAATGAAGCATAGAACAGATGCAGTCACTGTTCATTTTGAGATACATCATATGACATCCACTGGCTTTTTTCCTGGAAGGACGTGCAATCCTAATTGTATCTATCACTTGACGGCTAACATGGATAGCGTTGTCAGTAACTGAAGCCTTCAAAACATAATAAAAGCAACAGAAAACAAAACAACTCTACTATGAAAACAGGTTACAAGCTGTTATTTTAACTGCAACCGTGCAATTTGCAACGGCGAGCATGGAGAGGAGCTTCCCTGCGTCTTAGTTACATAAAGCCCCTGTTTATTGCCGTGCGTACAGACGTCCGTACAAGTTGTACACAACTTCAGTCTGTTTCAGCGTTAGCCAATTTTTGGATTACATAGTGTCACCATTTTTAGGGCCAGTCTGACCACTGCCGAGATGTTAAAGGAGACACCAACACGGCGTACTCTAGTTTTTGGTCCAAAAGCTGCTTTCTTCCAAATCTCTCTCCGGTTCTGCTGAAGAAAAGGTTCCGCGTAACGGCAGGCCACAGCTTGGCTGTATGCTATATAGTCAAACTATATACAGGTTTTGCTCTTATCCGGCATCACATTCTGCCTTCCCCAGACCCCTAGCCCGTGCAATGCCACCCAAATGCCCTGAAAGACGGACAGAAGCCTGGCCTTGCACACACCAGCAGTTACAGCTTTACACATCTAATGAACACTAACTTGGGTTTTTGTTTTTAGAGCACCTCCTCCAGCTTCACGCCTTACAGGTCTTTCCCCCCCTCATGCAAAATCATGAAGGAAGCATCTTCAGAAATAGAGAGTGTCACCAGATAACTCATCAGGGTAACCAGCAGAGGAATCAGGAACCAATGAAATATCTGAAACACACAGATGTGCAGTTGAAAGAGGGAAACATTCAAGGCAACAGTGTTGTCATTCACCCCTTTGGGACACATCCCTGCTGGGCAGAGCTTGTTTGCACTGAGGTTTTGTATTAGAAACAGGTACACACCCGCCTAAACGAGATTTTGTTCACTCAGGATTTCTTCTGTCCTGTTCAATACATAAACTCCACAAATAGGTGCCGAAAAAAATAAATAGACTGAAATGTGCCTGTGTTCAGTGCTCGGAAACAAGGGCAGGAGCCTCAGAGCCCGGCAGGCTGCCGTGCTGGGCACATTTACACTGTAGGTCCCGAAAGCTGCTCCGGGCTCCCAGGAGCTTCCGCAGCGGGCACGTGCCGTGTGGTCCCCAACGTGCCACCTCCATGCGCAGGACGTGCCTCCATCTTCTCCTGCTGGGCCATTCCCAAAGAGATCGCCAAGAACGCAAAGGCTGCACCCTCCTTCCTCCCCTTCCTGTGCCTTCCCCTTCCAGGGAAATCCCCCCCCTGCTTGGAGTCCCACAGGCAAAACTGTGCCCTGACTCACACCAAGGCAATCAACCCCAGGCGCGCGCAAAGCTTCAGCCGCAGGAGACCGGCTGCAGCGCCACCGGTCCCCGCCTGCGCGGTGCACGTCTGCAGAGCGGCACCAAGGCCCGGCGGCGCCTGACTTCCATGGCTTAGGGGATTAAATTGTAGGTGTGCGGAACGGAGCCTGGCCCCTCGAGCCGAGCTTGGCTCGCCAGGCTGCTCTAGAAGGCAGCGCTCTCACTTACCCACTGTAGGCAACGTGGCAGCGACCGCTTCCTTCCCCGCGTATGAGAACCCGCACCCTGGTCCTTCGTCCCCTCATTAGCAAGGGGCCAAAATCCTCTAAGCGAATATTGCCAGCTTGCTTTTCCACAATGGCCCAAAGCATTTAGAAATCCTTTTCAAGATGCTCTTGTAGGAAATGCAGACCACACATTGCAAAAGGAGCTGTGGGATAATATTTGTTCTGCCCTGACTCACCTCAGGAAATAATATTGCAGGAGCACCAAAACATACATTCAGACTATTTTTTTTTATATCTTAAAGTCAGCTACAGAGCAAGAACACGGAGCATCCTGCATTCTCACGCAGCACAGTATAATAAAGTTTGACAGCTGAATTTTCAAAAGTTGAAAACATAGGTAAAACTAAATCAACTATAGCCATGTATCTATAGGACAGCAGGATTAAGCTCCAGAACAAGGCATTCAAACACTGCTTTAAAGCCTATGTTGTAGTTCTACAGCTAAGGCCAGATGTAAGAGACTATGTGCACCTACAGTGCTAGGAAATGAACTAGCTGAAATAGCTGCAATAGTTGAAATATTAAACCCACTCTACTTTCAGGATCTCCAATCAAGATCCAGGCATCCAGGTATTTTTATTACAACCAAGGAAACATGACAGAGTCCATTTGAAGAAACCAGCAGGACGGAGAGGGCTTTTTGAAAATAACGCCAACTTTTCTCTTGACGTTTAAAATAAAATCTAGTATAGACCTTCACGCATTTCCTCCCAGTCATAAAATGATCCTGCCTAACATTTCCTTCTGCTTTGTAACTTTGTCACATCTTCCAATTTTTCTGTGCTGAATTGCTTTGGATTTTTCAGCTTCTTAGTGTCTCTTTCAAGAGCTACAAGCAATGTAATTCACAGGCCCATAAAAATGAGCTACTTAAAAAAAACTTAACATTTTATAGTTCAGAGAAGATTATACTTCCATTTCCAACCAGCAGTTAGTGTAGATTTTAGTACAATCAATGCATGTCAATGTCATGTTTCATTTTCATGCTTCATTTTACAAGCCCACTAATCAGACTAATGAGGTTGAATGTGAAGAAATCCCTTTGTCTCAAGCTGAACCGCCTCTAAAACCACATTTATAATGATCTTTCTTTGCTTATTTAATTCCTGTTTGCAAGTAATAGCAAAAAAAAAAAAAAAGAAAAGAAAAAAAAAAGAAAAAGGCTGTACGTTTTTTTCCTTATAAACTTTAAAGGAAGAAGGTATTTTTATTACAATCCACCCCCTTTAATTCACAGGTGCCAGGAATGTACTTTTATACAAGGGAGTCACAGTGCTTTCCAGTTCATTATTGAGTTTAAATAAAAATAAAACCTTATGAACTGCTTTGGTGGGGTTACAAATAGGTTCCATATGTTCCAAATTGGTAGCACAAGATGGTCCAGTGAGCAAATGCCCATCTGCAGGCAGCAGGGAGTATATGCTGCAATGACCCAACTCCCATATGTAGGAGTTGCATTTCCACCCCCCAACCCCAGTGTACGATGTGTCCAGGACATGGGTATGATCTAAAACATTCCCAGTAAATAAACTCATCTAAAGTAGGAGCTACACATATATGGACAATCCACTGCAGAAGAGAGAAATTAGAAGTGGAGATGGAAATTCCCACTCAGGGATTCATTACCGAGCTGCTTCGAGCTGTAACACAAATACGCAAGTGCTCCTCAGAGCAGAGTTTTGTCATGAGGCAATACACGTACAAAAAGACTTACAAAGGAACAGACACAATAATGAGACTGTGCCACAAAAGACAACACTGTCAACTGTCATGCAACTCCAAAAAAATGGAAATCATGGCTTCAAAACATTCTCAGCTTGAATTTGCTTGTTCTCAGGAAATATTTTTAGTATCACACACTCGTAAAACACAAGCAATCCTCCATTACCCCCCAAATCTTGGAAAGCAAAGTATATAATAGCAATTCAGTATGTAATATATATTATTATATAATATGTAATGTATATTTATGCCTATATATTGCATATATAAAAATTATATGTGTGTAATTCTATTATATAATTATATATAATAGAAAGTTTGTATATAATAGCTATATATCTGACCCCTTTAAATAGTGAACTAGCAGCCTAGAGCATCTGCTGATCAGGAGGGGAGTACGTTGCAGATCAGAGCCACAGAGCACTCCTCCTCCACCGTGCATGCTGCTGCCTGTATCACTAGAATAGCTCAGTGTGATTGCATACATAAGGTTAACCCACGGTTCTGACTGATCTGAGGAATGCTGGATACCCCTTTAACAGTGGACGGAGAAGGGAGTGGGGTCACCTTCCTTAGCTTGTGGATACCAGAACAAGCACCATGCCAAGGCATGAACCTGGGCAAGCATGGCTCCCATTCAAATCAGGAGTCTACACAGAAAATCCAAGTGATACATTTCTCCCTAAACCTTGAAGCAAGCACAAGAAATACATTCGAGCTACCATATGTACCAGGCTACGAAAGAAGCCTTAGTTCAGTCCTTCAGGCGCCACCTCCAACTTCCCGAGTTGAGAGCAGTGGGGCTTTGGAGGATCAGAGGCATGAGATGACAGACCACATCAATCCATGGGGACAGGGAGCAGATTTACGACGCCACGGCAGAGGCCGGCACTGCTCGTGCCATAGCTCTACCTGGTTACCCTTCAGCACTTTCCTGGGGGAAAGGAGGAAAATCTCCGGGGAGAAGCAGCAGTTGTTCACTTTCTGCCCGTAGGGGTAGCACCAACATGGGGAGCCTGGCCTGGCTGCAGAGATAAGGGAAGACCAGGCAGGGCCACACACCGCGCGTCACAGAAATGGTCTCGTGGCTACCACCTGAGCAAGGGCACATCAAAGAGCTTGTATCTCACTTTTAAAATCGGGCCCTTACGCTAAACGGCATCTCCTCCATCACTGCTTTACAGCAGAAGGGACATTCACACTAACTGTAACTTTAACACCCTCTTTCTTTGCCTTTTGGCCACCTCAGGCAGGGAGACCCTCTGCTGAACAGTGAAGTCTTGGATGCCACGGGCCCCTCCACCCCTGCCTCTGCGCTGCACAGGGGCGCAGCAGTGGGGACTAGGTGCACCCAACCAAGGCACAAGGACTCCACATAGCCAGGGCACTGCGGATGTGCCAGCGATGACCATCGGCCAGCCAAGCACATCCATTCATAGCGCGGAGGGAATGGGAAGTCCTTTTGTTTTTCTGCTTCACAGCTGACTAATGTGAACAGCTCTTTAGCAAGGCAAGTGACTGAGGACTGATGGATCTAAACAGTTCTGTGCAGAAAAAAGCATCCTAGCTTCCAGCTAGCTTGGGTGATATTTTAGTGGTTAATTAGAAATAATCAAAGAACAAACAAAAAACTTGAGCTTTTTCATGAATACTTCATAGATATAATAGGCTTCATAGGCTAGTTATTTTAAAGAGGAGTTTTTCCAGGCAGACTCCCTTCATACAGGAGCTGGGGAAAAGGAAATTAATCCATTGAAGATATAAAGCAAAATGGTGTCAGATTTCTCCCACCCAGAGGTATTCGTGACAAAAGATGCTGAAGCCAAAAACCTGATTAATAGTGATGGACTAATGACAGACAATAACCTCCCACAATCAGTCCCTAGATGCAGATGTTACTTAAAATCAACACATGGTATTACTGAAATCTTGAAACACTGTGCTGGCTCCCAGACATGGGAAGAGAATAAAACTGCCTCAGCAGCTCGGTTTTGGCAGAGCAAAAAGAGACGTAATTAAGGAGCTGAGTTATTCCCAAATAGTATGGTTCAAGAAGCTCCATTATACCTGATGCACAATAAGTGAAAACCATTTTCTTTCAGCAGCACTTATGTAAGATGCTAATTCAGGACTCTCTCACTCAACAACAACTTCTCTAGTCAGACTGTCTTCAGCTTGAAAGCAGGTAAGTCAGATTTCCAGAGGTTCCACGGCGGGAAGCTCAGGAAGTGCAGATGCGGTGCAGAGTGGGGACCATTGCAACACACTTTCAAAACGGAAAGCAAGCTTATAGGGAGAAAATACGATATAGCTTGGAGGGATCACAGGAACGGCGGGAGTACTGGAAAAGAACGGTTACGCAGCGCCGAGCAAGGCAGCATGGCCTCCTCCATCCTCCTGCACCTCCGTGTTTCCCTCCCCGGCCTGGTACGGTCTGGCCCAGGCGGACGGGCAGCCGGGCGCCCGGCACCGACGGGGCGGCGGACACGTCACCTCCCCGGCAGATGTGCCGAGGGGCCCAGCAGCCCGCCCGGAGAGGGACGCAGCTGGCACGGGGGCTGCCGGGCGCCCAGCTGCGCGCCCAGCTGCCCGGGCCGGCGAGCGGGCCGTGCCTCGGGGCGGCCGGCACGCGGAGAGCGGCACGGCCAAGCACAGCTCCCCCGCTGCAGCACAACTCCCTTCCCCTCAATCCTGGGCCACCGACGTCCCCGGCCTCACAGTTCACCAGCACCATGAGCACCTGTGGGGCCTCCTCAAGAGCGAGGAGCACCAGCGTCCTCCCCACGGCACCGCGAGGCGGAGTGGAGGCTGCCGAGCCCACAACGCTCCGTTGTCCTTTCCGCTCCGGAGGCCTGCAGCCCTCCTGGGGACAGCCACGAGCTCCTCGGCATCAGCACTGAGGCTGCGCTTCCTAACGGAGGGGCCGTGAGGGCCTCCCGAGACACAAACACAGGACGACGCAGGCTCAGAGCTGCATGGGAACAACTAAAGACCCAGGAGGAGTTGCTGGCACCGCGTATGGGGGTGACACCTCTGTTCTTTTCTGCCTCATTACTCCATGTGGATTTTAAGCCCTTTGCTTCAGGGACTTTTTCTCTTAATGGTTTTCATGTCTCCCACAATGGAGCCTTGATGCTGCTTGTAGACCTACTGAAATTTCCATGAGTAAGAATAATATATAAAAATATATATATATATACACACACATACATAGGCAATATGGAGAAAGTGCTTACACGAGCCCATGCCTCCAAGCGTCATCTCTCACCAACAGGGCTTTTGCCCTAATACTTCACCCTTGTTGGGGGATTAGCCGTGCCCTGCATCAGCATTATATAAGAATCCCCCAGGTACCTGGTTTTCATCTCTTCGTGCCCATCCCATCTCCCTTTCATCAAAAGATCAACAAACGAAACAGCATTTGGCACAATGCAGTCAACACACGCGCTGGCTGGAGCACTTCCCAAGCAGCTGCAAGAGGATCGCAGATCCACAGCAGCCCTTTCCCTGCTCCTCCCCTGTGACTCCGCGCGCCCGGCGCTCTCGCTATTAGATGAAGAAACATCTTGTGTCTTTGGTGTTTGCATCACTGTAGCTAAGCCATTCTTAACAGCCAAGCTCCCAAAACCTAATCCTAAATAGTGACAGGATTTACTCCACTTGCATTACTTAACATACATTAATTTAAGCCACACAGACCATGGACTGGGGCCATGGCCAACGCTGACACAAGGACATCCATGAAAATTAGCAGACCCTCTTAGCAAGCTAACAGGCCTGTTCCTGCAAAGTTAAACTCTGAACTAGCGCTCTAGCCTTTTTTGCTGCTCTTTTACCATCTCCCAGACCAGTTATTCCTTGATTTTTAGCAATATTTTTCTGTTTAGTTTTTAAGTTTTAGAACCGCTATATTCTGAAGGAAGATCAGATGCGCAAAATGAGCAAAACCAAAATCAACTAATGTGTCTCAGCTTTATTCCGAAACTAACAACCATACGTTGCTTTGAAGAGCAAAAACATTTAGAGGAAAAAATGATAGCTAACAGTCCACCAGCAAGGAGGTCACGTTATTGTGTCCATCCAAACAGATGGACTTAAAGCGGCATACTACTTACAAAGCAGGAATGATACAGGCATTTACAGTTTGCTAGACACAACTGGGAGGAAAAAAAAAAAAAGTCCTCCGCAACCTTCCCTGCCATACACACACTCTGCAGGCAAGATCTGAGATGCCCCAGCATGTTGTTACCTAAAAAAGGGCTTTCACGTCCCTAAGTTACTGCAGCATTTAAGACAGACGTGTTAAGAAAGAGAACAATATAGTTTAACAACAAGAATAAGAAAGGAATATAACAAATTTTCAGATTTATTCTTAGAGCTTTCTGTTACATGTTCTTACCCACCCCCCCTTCCTCTGCATTCCAAGGGAACACACAACACTAATCTGAGTATACTTGGCTTCACTCTATTTATAACCTTTCATCAATATAGGAAATATTTTGTCTCGAGCTGCTCCTGCTTCCTAAATGAAACATTAATCTGATCACAAATTCTCCCCAATGGTTAGACAATGTTTATGCTTACATTAAAAAAGTGTAATATCTAAGTCTTCTGGGATAATTAAACAAAAAAAGAACATCTAACCCAACATAAGTATTGTACCATATGCTTCCTCATTAAAACAAGTAGGCGACACAACAGAAAAAAAAAAAAAATTTAAAAGCTGAATTTTCTTTATGCTTCTCCATTAAACAACAGGTAAAATTACCTCATTTTTTCCTCACTGCTTTCCTTCAGCAATATTCTGCTGAGGGACACCAAACCAAGTGAAAATGATCCCAGCCATCCCTCTTGAAAGGCTTAAACAGTTTAGTCCCGGAAATAAGCTTTTAATGGGCTCTTCTCAGATGTATTCATATGTTCTAGCTAGCATTTACCTAAGAAAAGTGAAGTAATGAAGCACACAAAGGCTTATTTATGTAAGCACATTCATGTGCAAACATGTGCAGGAATACCAAAGGCTGAGACTTTAGATCTCATTTGAAGGTGCAAAAATATTATGACTTGGTGCAAATAAAATCTTAAAATGAGAGGCTCGGAGTACTGGAATTTTAAACTTCCGTGGTGAAAAACTGGTCTTGATCACAAGTACACTCAGTTATGGTCAACATGTGGCATCTGAGGGCAGCTACCTGGTATCAAGTGTTTCACATATACGCGCTGACTGACAAATCTGTTATGTAAATACACCCTCAGTCTCAGACATACAAAGAACTGGATTAAATCACATTGAGTTACAGATACACCACACAGCATGTAAAACACAACCACTTTAATCATTATACTAGGAAAATATAACATGAATAAATATTTTCCTCTTCTTTGTACTACTCAGTCTCCCTATGCACACCGCACAAAACGTATGTTTCACAGCTAAAGTCGTGCGCATCCACCACAGGGATGACAAAATCCAAGTGAACCCTGGCCTGGAGACTGCACTGCTCATGCTAATGTACACCTGAGACAGTACGGACTCATGCAGACACAGGTATAGGTGCTAATCCACTCCATCCAAAATATTTTCCAGCATGGCATAAAATGCAAAAAAAAGTCATCACATTCTCTCTTGTTCATAAAGCCAAGTTTTGAAAACTGGCTTCTAAACTCAAAATACATAGAGAACACAGGACTAAAGCTTCTTCAAAAAGCTTTCCTGCAAAGTCCATGTATCTGTGGGAAACTCATACAATTTTACTTGTTATAGCGATTGATCTTCATCGAGAAACACTGCCAAGACACTTTTTGTCCCTGCGGGTTGTTTACTAAGGACAGTCAGAGGAATTACACAAGCAAAGGGAAGTGAAGAAATATTATACTCCAAAATGATCACGCACTTTCCCTCCACTGTTTCAATGGTGAAGTATCTGTGACCTTACACTTACCTTTTACTTCCCTTCCTCACAAAATTTGCTAGTAAAGGGATCCCTGAATTTTGAGTACCTGTGATGGAAGAAAAGCCTCTAGGTCATATTCCCACAATCCAGAGCTAGACTATTTGAAACAGATCCAGCTGCCGCTCCTAATGGCCCTTTTTGATGAGCATAAATCACTGACTAAAGATGCCCAGAAGGCTTTTTTCTACCCTATGCAGAGCTGCCATCATTTTCCAGATTCTCCATTTTCCACTACTGATGATATACATTTCTGTCATCATGGCACATTGCTGCAGCTTATATTCAATACAAGTTTCCCCCATTTTCATGCTCCCTTCTCCAGAAAGATGCCAAGAATCGCTCCATGTTACCATGAAACAGCTAACTTTGCCAACAGGTCGATAGCAGCTGCTCCCGAACATCTGGCTTAACCTGTTGCCAAGAGCGTAATTAGCAGTTGTAGTACTCAACTGCCTGAGAAGCTGCCAAGAGACTCAATTCCTGGTATTTTTTTTTTTTTTTAATCCAAACATTGGAAACTCATTATTAGATACTAAATAGGAATAGAAAAATCACACTCTTCCAGATGTAAGTTTTTAAAGCAATCTTTTTGAGGTATGACTTAATACGCATTTTGGGGGCTCGCTCTGCAAGCAACGATGAGAAGTAAACTGTTCTAATTTTCAAGGGCTGCTTACAGCCAACACTGAACGGACCTGAAGAGCCTTCCCTGGGTGGTATGGTGGTACATACAAAGGCCTGACGGCCATATAACACAAGGTCATAATGAAAGGAGATGCACAAAACCATAGGACTAGCTAATTTATTCCTAGCTTTACTTATTTGGTTTCACGTTCTGGCCTTTTGCATACTAGGCAGAATCCAGAGCAGACCTAAGTGAAAACTTGAATTTTGTGTTCACCACAGCAGCTTCTGTGCAGCACGCTTTACTTTGGTAGTCCCACGGCTTCTGGCAGCATACGAGGACTGATGGTTCCTGCTGAAATCAGAATCAGAGTTTCTTATGTCTGGAATATAAGAGCATAAAACGTTCCCGTTGCAACATTTGATACAGTTTAGATGATCTTCTAAGCTGAAATTAAAGTTACAGCAGAGAAAAACACCCAAAAGGGAGAGGGCAAGGGAAATGCTAACATTGTTAAAATGCTGCTGGAGAGGCAATAACCTTGCATTATACAGTT
Source organism: Nothocercus julius (assembly GCA_013398735.1). Classification (NCBI taxonomy): domain Eukaryota; kingdom Metazoa; phylum Chordata; class Aves; order Tinamiformes; family Tinamidae; genus Nothocercus; species Nothocercus julius. The sequence continues at coordinate 8,429,951 of VZSV01000012.1, forward strand.
TACCTGGGAAATAAGGAAGCTGAAGCTTATTCTTCCCCTTCACATGGCTGGCTAACCAGTAAGCAGGTTTCCTTCCAAGTTCTTCACATCTTTTCTGAGCATGAGCTTCTAATTGTCAAATGTGACCATACTGCCCATTCTCAGACATCAGAGAAGGCCAAAGCCTTGCCTGTCTCTTATGGAAATAATGGCACCTTGTATCCCTAAATTATTTGTCTTTTTATTCACTAGGTTGTCTACACAACTTTGTTCCAGGGGGACAACAAGATATTAAAGCACTGCCTGATTCCTTCCTTGCATCCTTTCCCCGCAACGTGTCTCCAATGTGTAATACAGAGTTCAGATCCATGAGCCTAATTTAAAAACTGTCTTGTTGCCTATGAGATGTGAACATGATCCTCCTCTTCATACTTGATTTAGGGCTTCTTGGAAGGTCGGAAGTATTCACTTCTTTCTTCTTTTGTTCTGTTCAAGGTTCTCCAACTTGAATTTACAGAACGCAATCACTATTTTCCTGAGAATGGAGAGGGGAAGGGAAAGAGGGCAGGCACATGAGTCACTGCATTGACTCCCATGCCTGCGTTCACTGTGGTTTCTTGTGTGCTGCAAAGTATTTCATCTCTATAAACATCTTGAATTAGCCCAAATATTCTCCTTTGGCTTACTGATCCTAGAAAGCTGAGCAGGTAATATCTTTTCACAGGTATAAACTGGGCCTAAGCATTGTGGAGACTTTTTCATGTGTGCTTTGTTGTAAGCATGAAAAATTACAACAAAAAAATCCAGATCTAGTGGGAAGAACATACAGGATTTCTTTTTTCTTTTTTTTTTTTTTTTTTAATACAAGGCTGAAATATAAGTTTCAATATGAAGTGCAGTAATCCAGACTTCTGTTTGCAGACTAAAATTAAATTTAGCTTTTGCTCCAGCATGAAGTTCCGAGGTACCTTGGAGAGGAAATAACACAAACTCTTTTGTCTTAGTTTTCCCTGGAGTAAAGTGAAAACAAGCATAGGTCACTACTGAACACGACCAAAGTGTTTAGGGACTAAAATGCTCTTTAGAGCATTTCTCATGAAAATGTGTACAAATTCTCTTCTAACTCCAGTATCCACGGTGAGTGTCTAAAGGCAATAAATTTGAAGAATATCTTGTTAAACTCTGCTTCCCTAATGCAGCTGTGATAGCAGAATAAGAAAAATATTTCTCAATCTGTTTTTATCACGCATATCTACAATATATAAATGAATACCTATGTGATCTGGTATTGCTTTTGACACAAAAGAAATGTGGATGTAAGAACCACACCCAGATTCTAGTTTACAAAGGAATTTTTGTAACCCCGTTCCAGCTAAAGTATTTCAGAATGCTCTGTCTCACAAGACTTCCTCCTGTGTACCTTCCTCCCTTTTATTTTATTTTTTATTAAATTTATCTTTTGATTTTTTTAATTTAATTTTTATTATTATTTGCCAACATCTAGTCCAACTCATGGACATTTGGTATTTTAAACAAGGAACCAACTGGAGAAAAAAAAAAAAAGAAAGAATAAATATTTTCCTGCCAATGGCAAAAATTAGCAACCAAACAGGTATTATGAGCCAGCACATTAGATACTGTTGTCTTAGGTATAAGGCATTCAATTTTTCCTTTAATTATGGAATAGGATGGATTCAGTAGAGCACAAAATTACTTTCTTTTGTCAACAAAACCATGGCAACATTCAAATAACTTTCTGTACTTTTGCTTTTGTATCTTATGATGCATCTGTTTCTTTTAGTAGTCATGTTTCAGCCGTGATTCATGATCAGTGAACCAGGTGAACATGATTCATGCTCATGCAGATAACCACATTCAGGCTTCCCAGGTATCTCACATACCTGTAAGATCATCTATCCCAGGCCTTCCAGGTCACACATATTGCTTAACGAAACCGTACTGTGCACCTTGTAACAAAACAGCCTTCTTCCTTGAGGTCAAGTTCATTATCAGCGCACCCCAACTCCTCAGTATTTAAATTGACTTTTCTGCATCTTCACCATGCCTCTACCAGCAAGAGGAACAAGGACCCCCACACACGGCACTTCGGACGTCCTGTGCTGGGCCAGGCATGCAGAGTCTGCAGGCTGTGCCTGGTCTTCAACCTCTGCTCTCCCTCAAGGTGCAGCCGTCATTGCAGACAGAGTTACGTACGGATCCCCAGACACCTTTTGTTCTGCTTGCAAAGGACACGACCACAGCTGCATTGGTGCCTTCTCTACCTTCTGAGGACTTCCTATTCTCAAGGACAAAGACTTATACCCCTGGTGGAACTGCCTGCATCTTCCTAAGCTTGGAGGAAAAGGAGAGGTACAGAACCTGTGTTTTCAATACGCACTCTCTTTTGCAGGAGTCACTTGGTGAGAAGTGCATGACTAAAGTAAACTGGGGAGTAGAGGGGGAAGGTGAGATGAAGCAGCAAGTGAAAAGGAGCCCTGGGTCTAGTAACTAAATTGGTGGGACATGACCCAGTCCCACAATAAAAAACAAATCTCTTCTCTTCTACTCTGCACAGTCTTGAATTTCTGTTATACTTGCATGAAAACTCTGGAAGTTTGGACCACATTTGATAGAGATCTTTACTGGATAGGAGGGATGAAAATAAATGTCCAAAGACATTGACAGAGACCTAAACAGCCAAAATTTTCCAGGCTACACAAATACTCTAAGGAAAACTTAGTACAACTGTTAACTGGCTTAGCAGTAATGATTCTGCATTGACTTTCTGGTAATCCTCCAAAGACAGACACACATTTAAGAAATAAAGGCCTCTGGGATTGAGACATACATGCTCTTGAATTTCTCTATTATTAACATGAATGAACCTTCTTGGTACATCTGCCTTGAGATACATGCTGTGCAATTTTTATATATTAGTGTTTTCTGTAAGGCCAACTTCAAAACTGCCCTCTAGTTGTTAACAAGGATTTTGGTCTCCTCTAGGATATAGTAAGAGCCCTGCTACCCACATATCCAAAATAGTTCCGGAAGAGGTTCCCAACACTCAGACGCTATCCTGTGCACTTTTTCGTAGTGGATAAAGCAGTGTGCTGCTTTGAGCAAAGTTTAAGACTGTGACAATCATCCCCCAGTTAATGCCAGTGTTTCCCAGTAGAAGGGTCAACCGGCTTGCTCCACGCTGCAGTGAAGGCACAAGCCAGATGTAAGCAGTGGGGACAACTCTGACATTTAGACTGAAGAACAAGGCTGAGGTAGCAAGATAACAGTGATACAACATTTGAGAAGGCTGGACATCTCCTCACTTGTGCAAGGAATAGCATGAGCCTATGTAAGATGAACAACTGTAACATCTATGCCACATCGAAATTCTCTTATGAAGGAAACTGTTCTTAAAGTATAAGACCAGTTGAAGTACAAACAACTGAAATCTTCTAGTTCCCTCCAAGACTTACCACTAATTAAAGAAAGCAGCTTCCTCCCTCTCTGGGGAACAGACTTGATATTGCTACATCTGTCGAGGCTTATTCAATATTGTGCTGAGTAGCAAAGAGCTGTGCATACTTTTGCAATGCAAATACCCTTTTCCACTTCTCATTTGCCTGGCTCTGCCCCATTTCCAGCTCAGGGACCTTACCAGACTCTTCTGATAGCTCCGTTTCCACCCTTACTTTCTGCTGACTAAATATATATATTTATATACATTTAAAAAATATATTATTTCATTACACACACATACTTATGTGTAACAAAAAAAAAAAATGCTATTGTTAATATAAATGGAACTTCTTTGTGCCTTTACTAATGTGTAGAGTCCACATCTCCCAGAATACATTCTCCAGTCAAATGTGGTCAGAAATTTGTGATACAAGATACCACAGTAGACAAAGCTGTATTACAGTATCAAGTCACCCTTCTGCCCCTTCTCTACAGTTCCCCCTACAGCTACATAATTAAAAAAAAAAAAGTAATTAAAAAAGATATATATATATATATATACACACACACACACATAAAATTAAGTGTGGGCAGACTGTTTTGAGGTGGGTTTTTTTTTTGTTTGTTCGTTTTCTTTTAAGTTTCAAGTAAAGACAGCAGATAGGGTATGGAGACCTCAGACAAGCAAACGTTACTCTGGTTGCCAGGAAATACTCAGAAAACACCTAGTTTGGATTTCTTCACCCTTATGTAAATAAGTGCTGTATTGAAAAGCACACAAAAATACTGAAATCTTAAAGAAATCAGGTAGGCAGACCAAATTTATGTGACTCAGAACACTTAAACAATGCAAGGATGGACTAGTTGAGTGAAAAGAACGACAATAATTGCTTACTAAAACAATAACAAGAAAACCCTCTACACTTCAGATTTAACAGCCAGCAGTTCTCACAGAGGCTTGTTCTGCAGTCACATTAATTGCTGACGAGGAAACCCTTGCGCTGCCTTTGGCATGTCAATGGCCATGTCAATGGCGACAGACACTCACCTCAAACCACAGCACAGAGTTTACAAGATGCCTAAATTACTCCATCTCCGTTTTCCACCCCAAGGCATTTGACGGCCTCTCTGCAGTCACTATCTAATTGCCTGCTTTTCCTCTACCTTAAAAGATAAAGGCCGAGCTCCTTCTGCCACTGGAGAGCACGCTAGGTTTGGAAAGCCGGGCTGCTCTGGGATAGCTAACGGAAGGGGCTGCCCCTCAACGGCAGCAACCCATCACCGCTTGGATAAGGCTGTTTGACTGGTCCCCAACAACTTGCTGCACCAGGCAATTGCTTCTGTGTATTTTGCCGTTGCCTACTTGGTGCAAACTCCACTCTCCCACTGGAGGCTGGACCCGATGCTGCCTTCAGAGAGCCTCCCGTGCTGTGCTGGCTAAGCCTGCCTACGTGAGGTCACCTGCTTGTCCCCTTATTTACTGCCTAAAAGATTGCTGCATAGTACAGCCACCGGGAGCCAGATATTCAAAGAATCATGAATACTCTAAATAGCTATGATAAGCACAGGGCAAGAATAAGGGAGCATTTGAGGTTTCAGTGTAAGGAGAAAGAAATAAAAGAGCGGCACAAGGTGGGAGCCAAGAAGCCTCTGATGGAAAACAGAGCAGTACCTGGCCCAGAAGCTCCTGAGAGCAGGCTCCTTCGGGCCGCAGAGCCAAAGCCCGCTAACCAGATGAGTCACAGAGCACTTTGCGCTGGCAGGACGGCATCACACAGCTCTGCTCGCTGCCACCTGGCTGCACCCATCGCGCAGGCACAGCACAGCGGAGCGCGCTCCCGAGAAGCTCCGGCTTCGCCCTGGCCGGGCACGTGTGCCATCTGCCCTGGAAAGGACGAAAGCTGCACTCGAGCCGTCTCGGATGTGCCCTTTAAACACCTTTAGGGAGCAGATTTCAAATATTCAACTTCCAGGTAATTTATGCCAACAAAAAGTCCTGACTAGGGGTTAGAGGAAAATATATATATATATATTGCTTTACATAAGGATGCTAAAGGCAAAGACAATGAAGGAGCAGGACAAGGGCTTTATTTTTTACAATATGTTTTCAAGACCTTTGTTTTATAAACAGTAAGCTAGCTGTAGAAAGGATTTGGGAGCTGTGACCCGAGACTTGAGAGTGCAGGAGGTCAGAACGAATGCTGACATCTGCTTAACCTCACACCTCTATTTCTGTTCCTACTACAGCTATGACTGTCACTGATTTTAACCAGGGTCACAACTTTTCCTGATAAATCTAGAACACGGAAAAAATCAACTTCCAGCTGCAGGCAGAGGCATTAGCAGGGAAAAAAGTGAGAAAAAAAAAAAAGAAAAAAATAGCAAAAATTTAACTTTCTGTACTTAATCATCAGCACGACCCATCTTTTCCTGCTAAATCTAGAACACGGAAAAAATCA
>VZSV01000012.1:8440872-8468094 GCA_013398735.1 Nothocercus julius
TTTGAAACTGGCTCTTATCCATGTGAAAATTTGTTACTTTAATTATAGTATTTAAAAATCACATCAGCATAGTCACAACACCCCTACTGGATGTGACCAAAAGATGGTTACATCTGTCTCTGCGGCCTGGTAGCCTGTCCGAGACTGCCACATCCCAGATGCTTAGGGAAAATGTAAGATTAGAGCAAGCACCTGGCGAGATTTTACCAGATCATTCTCCCAGTGTTGACACAATTTGCAACTGTGAGATTTCTTAGATCCAGGCTCCTGAAACCAGGTGAACTTCTAGCACCCCCAGCCTCTGCTTGAGAGCTTAGACATTGCTGCAGAGCCCTGTTCGTTGCTTTGAACCTAAACTTAAAAAATTTAGTGTCCCCTGGGTCTCATATTGTAAGAAGCAGTAAACAATCAATTCATCATCTCCTCACTTGTGGTACTGAGAGATTTTTCCCACTGGCATCTTCCCCCCAAAGCAGTCCCAAGCTAATCCACTGCAGTATAGAAGCCGTTTCCCATCTCCAAAAAAATCACAGTTGCTCTGTTCTGAATCTTCTCTGCTTCTGCTCTTTTAGGATGTGAAACCACCCCCAGACATTTTCTGTGCTGTTGGCTTTTGGCTACTTAGCCCATTCCAGGAAGCTTCAGTGTAGACAACAGCAGACCCAAAGACTCTCCAAATAAATCAGTAGAGACGAAAGCAAAATTCAGATATTCTCCTTGATTTCTCAGGGTCTGGCAAACGAATGCATTCCTTAAACAACAACACCAAACAGGTTTTCACTCTGAATCACCTAGCTTTTCAGTGAAGGCAAATCCAATTTGTTAAACAACAAATATTTTTTTAGGAAAAAAAGAAAGAAAAAGAAAAAAAAGAGAGAGAAAGCGCTGATCAGAGCCACCAGTATAAACCCTTCTGTTTAGTTAAATGTAACTTCTAACAGAACAGTGCTAGTTTGACTTATTGTTTGCATGAAGATCCTCTTTTTCCATCCAGACGGACGTGGAAATTGTTGTGCTGTAAACACGAAGCTCCCTTAGATCATCCGAGCAGGAGAAAAAGAGACCAGGCTCAGGGAATTTGCATTTCTAGAATACCCTGGCTAATTTAACCCTATCTCAAAAGGGCTGAAATACAATTGCCCGGCTCCAGGCTGCCAAACGTCCGCTCTGTGTAGTCTGTTTTCCATTGGTTTCTAAGCAAGAGGCAGCGCATGCCTTTGAGAGGGTCCCAAGAGGCAACCTTGGGTTTCTTGTCCCCGAATGGAAGGACAGAATTAGCTGCTTCTCCAGGCATTTTCCACTCCTTTCCTTAGATTCATCACAAGCTCTCCAGGGAGAGGACCGGAGAAGCAGATGAGGAAATCACGTGTCCGAGGACACGGGGGGGGGCAGCAAGGATGGAGCGGTCGGAGTAGTAGAGGCTCTGCCCCAGCCCCCTCACGATGGATGGGGCTGGTCCCGCTGTGCCCGAGGCAGGGAGGCAACCGCGGCCTCCAGCGAGGCCGAAGGGTGACACGAGTCTCCGGTGGCTACAGTCAAGGAGCTTGGCTTGACCGGAGACGAGGATCCAGCCTTTGGCACCGGACTCAGGGACTGGCCATGGCTGTGACGATATTTAGGGGGAAAAAAAACAGCTATAAAGCTGCGGACTCCGCAGAGGCGGAGATGAAGCACTCGTAGCCTGCATTCTAATAATTTCTGTTTGTACAGCTTTTAAGGGAAAAAAAAAATAGGCAACTAGAACTAATTCCTTTTCGTGTGGGAATCTGCTCTGGTTTAGCTCAAAGGTCATTTTAAAGCCCGCGTGCATTTAGAGTGCGAGGCAAATATTTGTGAAATATACAGGCGGCTGGTCCTGCTTGAAAGATAAAGGTTATGGGGGAGGAGGGGAGGCAGGAAACCGACAGGCAGCTCCCACCGAAGGAAGGAACTGTACAGAAAACCCTGCGCTCCCGCTAGTGCCGACTGCCACCTCTCGGAGGAGAGGCCAAGCAGAGAGGGGCCTCCCCCTTCCCCGGCACTTCCAGCCTCCCTTCCTCCTCTGGACCCCCCCGCAGCCAAGTCGAGCGGCCTCAGGCTGTCTGCCCACTTCCAGGGGCGGAAGAGGAGCATCTACAAGAATATCCCTGAATTCTGCTAGATTTTTACTCCTTTCTGAAGGAGGAGCTAAAACAAATAAACAAAAAGCCTATTCCGGAAAAAAAAAAAAAAAGAAAAAAAGAAAAACACATACACAATTTTAGAGCCTGCCCATCCCATCTGCTGCTACCACTTTCTAAATCCATTAGCCAGGTTCAATCACATTTGACACAAGGGAAAAATCTCAAATTAAAAAAAAAAAAAATGCCAACTAGCCTCCTGATAATTAGAAGCTGACAGGTGAGCCATGTTCAGATTCATGCCTTGTTTGAGGACATTTTTATATCATGCATGAAACATGGTTTCTAAAGGTGCTGGCTTAGGATTTTTAGATGAGCTCTACCTTCAGTCTGACATCAAAACAGGTCATCAGGTTCCAAAAGAGCTCAGTAATGCAAAAGTTGAGCTCTTGTAAAAGTCTTAGTACTTCTGTTGAAGTGGAAGCCGCCAAGTCAGACATGTCTACCATCCTACTTGCCTCTGTCACCACAGCAAGGTAGTGTCAGCATTTTATATACAGAGATAGATAGATAGATAAAATCCAGCTGCATGATTTCAATCACGTTTGGAGCGAGAGGGAGACACCTCAGAGATGTTAAGGTCTTACAAGAGTCATGACAATAGATATGGAAAGGAAAGAGCCTTAATATCCTCATGGAGGGACAGAGAGCAGCCAGAGCTCAACCATGTTACCAGACACCAGGGACTACACAGGAAGCCAGATGTCAGTAAGCAGTTCCAGGGGCTTAGCAAGTTACATGTCTGCTGCCTGTTATGACTGGTAAACATTTTATCTCGTGGTGCAATCTTTAGTTGCAGCCCACTGTGAGAACCCCATCTTTTCCTCCCTGCTTTTTCTCTTTTACAAAAGTGGTCTTCACGCGGGCACTGGATCTCTCTCACTTGCTCTCCAAGACAAGGCACTATGCACAAACCTGATAAAGACGACCCAAATCAGCCTCTAGAAGAGATGAAGTTTCAGGCTGTCTACCATCACCATAAGAGATGGCCCTGAGGACACTGTCCTTCAGAAGGTCAAAAGCCTCCAGATATTGCCCTTATACAGCAAGAAAGAGAATAAGGCAAAAATTCTGATGCTCAGCACATCTCCTGAAGCAACCACCCCCAGGCTTTCGGGAAGATGCCTCCATGAGCCTGCTGTCTCCTTGTCCTCTCTCACTTGCTCCTGAGTAAGCTCAGCCCAGTGTCTCACCTGAAACATGCTTAAATCCCACAGTCACAACCCTGGAGTCGGAAAACACCAGAAATTGTTCCAGACCTCTGGTCTTTAAAATGTAGTAAGCCACAACAGAAAACACTGTTACTGATGACTGCCTAACTAGTTGCTTCTAGTTTTGGTACAGATGAGCTAAGAGAACCACAACCTACCACAGGATTTCAGAAATTGTAGCTTATATACAAATTCAATATCCTGTCTAAACCTTGCAGCAATAATTCCAGGTTGGGCCCAAACCGAATAGCACTTGTTATAGTCCAGATAGTAGCAAAGTGTCAGAAGGACAGCCTTAAAGCAAAGCTTCAGAAGAATAGCCTTAAAGGATTTATTCTCTCTTAGCTTACCCTAAAGCACTTTAGCAAAGGATGCGCCTAAAACTCTTTCTATCAGACTAGCCAAAGAGCTACTACTTATGAATTAAGGACTGAGGCTTTAATTACTATCCACCCAGTCTAGGCTTCTAAAAGAATACGCTCCTACCAACCTGAGAATATTCTCCCACACTGACAGGGTACGAAAAGAGAACATAAGCTTGGCTCGTTCAACCATTGACCGGGTCATTCACTGTACAGAAACAACACAGGAGATCACATACTTCACTCTTGAAAAGTTGGTCCTGTCAGGTGTAGAAATTACGAATACCCTTCTTTTAGTTGGGCAGATTTTAAGGTTTGGTGAGATTTTGTAAAGAGTTAATTTCCTTGCTTCTCCTGAAGCAAACACACAAACAACCCCCCTAAAAAACAAAAGAACCATTTTCTCCATTGAAATTACTGTAAACTGACAACAGATACCAGTTCAGTGAGCTGAAGAATGCTGCTCAGAATATGTAATATTTAAAGGCTTTTTAAAATCATCGTCTGTTCCAGACACTGCAGTCAGATCAAAATGGCATGATCCCAAATTTCCACCATTCCCTTAGCAAGTTGCAAATTACATGAACCCTGACAACCATAATTTTCACTCAGATGTCATCTTCCTGTCCCCCTTCATCAGATTACTAAAAATATTTTATTTAAAATATTTGAATAGAATTGGATTTTAAATCACATTTGATAGGTTAGGAGACTTAGGCCACTGCATAGTAAGTCAGGATCAATCAGATTTCTGGCGGTGTTGAGGCAATTAGATGTTAAAATACCTCAAAAATTCAGTGAGGTTTGATCATATATGTCCAGCGTGTAGTTCTCTGGAACTCTAAAGCTGCGTTTAGGTAGCTGTTCTGCAAGGTTGCTCTATCTTTTCCCTAGCCTTGATAGCCCATTATACCCCCTTGTGTCCCGGAAAAAAGAAGGCTTAAGAAGGAGTATCATGAGAAACATCTCTGAGCCAACTCCAGAAGAGGGCAGCCTTAGACTACAGATGATTCACAGAGGGATTTGCTGTTACACCTGCTTCCCTCCCCGCTTCACCGGCCTTGCAGAAGCTGCACCAGAGGTTATGCACCCAAGAACCTTGGTGTTTAGCAGCACTGACCATCAGGAACCACCAGATATGTCAACACTTGTAAGCTAGCCTCCTGCAAGCTTGAAAGAGAAGGAAAATAATGTATATTCTCATCTTGCGAGACACAGGGACAGCATTCTGCACATGTATGTTCAACACAGAAGTATATGGTTAAACACTCACCTTTAAACACCCCACTCATTGTGCAGCACCTTTCCTTGCTTCTGAGTTCAGCAGTGGTAAGATCAGAGCCAGAGGCAGCCACATAGATTCTGCAGGAGCAAGTATTAACACAATCAAAAATAATCATAACTTAGAAAAGCACAGTGTAGAGCATTTCCCCTCCCAAAATAAAGGTTCTCATTTTTTCATTTATTTACTATCTACAAGCTAGACTATCCCAGCCCCACTGTTTTTCCTTCTGAGCAAAAGCTTTGCTACCCCAAAATCAGTAGAGAGAAAAACTACACTAGTGCATAGTCATCTTTAACTCTCTTCTCATCTTTAGTGCAGACTGTTGAAAATCAGACCAAAAATTGTCCAGAGCCTTCTCTCTCACAAGCGGACTGATTTTTGGAAAGGTGCAGAAGATTCCACCAACTCTGCTTCCACAACCTCTCTGCTTTAGAGCCATCATTTTGATACTGGTACTTGCAGCTGGAGCACGAGCTGGTGGCAGTCCCCAGACCCATAGGCCTCCACTGTTGAGGTGGTGATCCTCAGCACTTGGGAGGACACGTGCCTGGAAATGACCTGACTGCTATAAGTCACTATGTCCACATCAGCACTGAGGGCAGAGGCACCAGCTGGCCCAGAACCGCAGGGACCACAGCGAGTGAAGCTGCGGTCCAGCCAATTCCTCTCCTTCAGCCAGAATCACTCGCAACATTCTTGAGATGCACCTCATCCTTTTTGCCATTTCTCTCATCATTCAAAAAACAAAAGAGAAAAGAAAAAGGAAAATTTCCCTCCCCTCTCTTTTACCCCTGTGCTGAGCAAAGCATGCTCACAAGATCCCTTCTGTACCTTTTTGAATCAAAGACCACCCCCCCTTATCTTATAAATCCCATTAGGAACATGATCCTCTCTCAGGCTGCATTCTCTAACCTGGTCCCTCCAAAACTGCTGTCCAGTCATCCATTTTAAGCATCTCAGTAACAACTTATAGATACAGTTCAGAATATTAATGCATTAAAGATGATATTCCCAAATCCAGGTACCCACTTTCAAGCAAAACTTGAAAACATTGAAACAAAAAAAACAACAGCAAAGTAACCACCTCGAAATTCCTTCAGGCTTTTAAGAACAACCTGAAAACAAGAGTGTTAATTATGAAAAATCAAAAAGATGCATAGTTATTTCTACCTCAAGACAGTGGGGGCCTAAAATAATTTCTGCTTATCACAAAAGGATGATGTATTTTGCATAGCTACCCACATTCGTTTTCACAACGTAGAACAAAATCACCACACTCCAAGGCAGCAAGAGTCCTGGCATATAAACCTACCTTGTGTCCGGACATTTCTATGCTACAGGCAGCAGGAATCCCATGCTAGGCCAATCCTACCGAAACCATGCTGCTGCAGAAGAGGCAAGTTTCTTAATCTTTCACTTCCCTGCCACAGAGGGCTTAAGACTTCAGTTCTTGGCTTGCTGGAGGCCCATGATTTAGTCTCATGGGGATGAGGATATCTTTATTTACCCTGGTCACTTTGATTACAGTGGAACTAGACTGGCAAGAGAGGTCACATATTAATTCCTTTTTCACCCCCTACCCCTCTAAGATTTATAGATATCAGGAGTTTCACAGATTTCATTGATACTGATTGATTTAAGAAAATAAAAATATAGAAAAAGCAATGCTGAAACTTCTGGGGGTGGGACACAAAAAAGAAGTGAGGGAGATCTCTTAATGGAAATGGGAGATATTGACTGTGATTCTAAGACTGGAACACAAGTCGAAAAGGGACTTATTTTCAGGAAATGGCTACTAGAGAAAAAAAAAAAAAAAAAAAAAAAAAAAAAAAAAAAAAACCAAACACCACCAAACACTCACAACTTATGTTCTGGTGCTAGCAGAAGAGCACTGCGGAAACTACTGAACAACCTGGGTCAAAGCTTTAGTCCAGTGGAAATAGGAAGTTTCATGGCTGCAGTGAGACTTGACAGTTGTAACATGGCACTGACCTGCACAGAGGAATGACTCCTCCTGAGCCTTCCCTCCAGGCCAGCACAGCTAACCCAGCTTCCCCTGAGGTTAACAGAACCATTTTCTCTGATTTCAGCTGGATCAGGCTGCAGCAGGGAGGCTGCCCATATGGTCCTTGGAAGGAGGCACCAAGGCAATCTTTTTAAATTCCCTTCACAACAACAAGTCATCAAATCTCAAGAGACTGTGACTTTTGAAAAGCCAAATGACTGTTTCAGTAACACCAAACTAACATTGGACATTTCAGGGGGATTAAAAGGACTTGGCTCCTGTTCCCAAGTCCAAACTGCAGAGTTCCCAACTTCCAAGCATGAAGAAAGGAAGCCCCTCAGTGCAGAAATAACTAGCCTAGCCACAGTATTACAAACACACCTGTCCTTAGAGGAAAGCCAAGAACAAAATTTATTTCACCAACACAATGCATCTCTGCACTGAAGTGGATGAAATGAAGGGGGTCTATGGCAAGCAGGGCCCTCTGGAAAGCCAGAGGCCACAGCTGCACGGGATGGTGGCACCCCAGGTGCGAGCACCTAGCAAGGCAGGCCTCACCTGGCTTACCTTGCCCTGAGGGCCAGGGCAGGCCGCTTGCAGACACAAGCGCGCACTTCTTACACCCTGGTCTGGCACACAGGGGAGTCCCGTAACTGCAGCACAAACGAAACCAACTTTTCTCTGCCAATCCTACAAAACTGGCCTTAGGCTGAAACTAGCAGGTAGCACCTGCAGTCACCTTAACCTGAAAGGCATCTCAGCGCACCCGAAAGCCGCTTTCCCTCCACCACCCCCAAACCCGGTTGGAAGTTGGCTTCTCACAAAGGCAGTACTCACCTTTACACCGCTCCCCAGAAGACCTGGAGGGGAAGACCCCCCGGGGGGCACCCCCTGCTCCCAGCAGCCCTGCCCCTGGCTCCTTGCTGCAGCTTGCACCCTAAAAACTGCACATTCCCCTCGGGACAGCGAGTCAGTCCCCGCAAACGAGCGCAAGCTGCTTCTCCCATGCTCCGTGCAGCCTAAGGGAGGGGAAACGACCCCTGCTCCGCGCTAAGGGCCCGGCCCGCCCCGCTCACCTTGGCGCTCGCTGCGGCTCCCGGGGGAGGCGCCGGGGCCGCCCCGGGGCGGAGCCGCGGCCGCCGCGGGGCAAAAACGCCCGTCCTGCTGCCTCCTGCACGGCCCCCTCCTCCTCTGCTGCAAAGACGAAATAACAATTAAAAACAAAAAACAAAAAAAATCTATCTGCGTATATATATAAAATACATTTAATTCAAGAAAGAAGGAAAGAAAGAAAATCTCTTCTTCAATTTTTATAAGAATTTTAGGCTAACCACCTGCTAACTATGAAACTGCTCTGGTTATTGAGATATCCCTTCCCCTTCAAGTTTGCCCTGCAGTTTGGTGCTGCTGACCTCGCTATAGAAGGTGGCAGTTCTGCTCAGTGAGAGGCAGTCTGGGCTAGAAGGTGAGGTAGAGCAGTCATGCCCATGCTCAGTGCTCCTATGGTGTAAGATAGCTGCCGAAAAATAAAAATGTGTAAATTATGACAATATTATTTTTAACTATTAATACAGGGTTCTTTGTAGTGGCTTCTGAGACTTCAGAACAACTTTATGCTACCAGCCTGAGAGCTGAAAAGTTCTTTTTGCTTGCGGTGCGTCTCATGAAATCAAACCAGCTGTAAAACATTGCCCACTTTTATGCTTAAAAACAGCTGAAACCAGCAAGTTTCCTGTGGTTTCACAGAAAAAGATCCACTCTCCTCTGTGTGATGGGTGCCTGCTGTTATAAAATAGGGGCTATGTAATAGCCCCTATAAAATAGGGGCTAAGTTTATATATAGTGTAGGCACCCAAATAGCTAAAAGAGCACCCTTTCTGTACCTCCAAAATTTGGCACCAAGCAAGCATTAAAAATACTACTACTATGGAACCTCTGTGTTTTGGAACTTCCCATGGCATCACATTTGTGACTAATTCACAGTGTCTCTGGCTTAGGAATATTAAATGCAGATCAATAGCACCTCCTCTGCTGATTAAAACCCAGTGGTTACCAAAAATGAAAAGCAAACATCTAACTCATTAGCCCTACTGTGAACCCTGTGTGTATACGGGTTACCCGCAGGAAGCATTTTCGGGCTCAGCTGAAAACAAGAGACAGATATCTGTTAGCTAAATAGGTGACATTCTTATGATTTCACCAAGAGAAAAGAATAGCCTAAAGATTTCAAAGTAGCATATTAATGGGTTTTACTCTCATTTTTTTTACAAAAATGAACTCTAATTACTGCCTTCCACAGCAAACCCACAGCAGGTGAGCTGCTGGATTTTAGAGAAAACTAATTACGACTTTTGCAGGAAAAAGAGGGGAGAGGCTGGGAGAAAGCTCTTATTCATTTATTTGTTTTTGATTGTGCTAGTTCTCTGAATCTGCACACGTAGGCCACACTCATAGCAAGCAATCTGACTTGGTCAAACTTGCTTTCAGAAAGACCATTTCATAGTTGATTTCAATCTTCTGCAGATTTCTTTACATATGTAGTCTATAGGACCCTCTGTGTAATTTTCTGCTATTTCAGAAATACAGAGGCTCTTGCAATGCAAGATGACCCTGTGATCATTCTTCATTATCAGAAATCTACCCTTCTTCACACTCGGGTCTGAGATGCCCTTCCTTCTACTACCTTGATTCAGGCAGTCATGTACTTAGCATTGGTTTTGTAAACACACTGCCACAGGCATTCCTAAAGAATAGCACCTTGACTGAGGCCAAGCTCAGGGATCCAGTCCTGAGGAAAGTTAAATCATGTCCGTTTCATCCTTGAAAGTCCGGATTTGAAGAGTTTTTTGGGTCCCCAGTTTGATTATCAAACACTGTTCAGGTTGTTTCAATGTCACAAGCGCTATGCAAAGACTCAGACAAGAATGCCTGAAATAAGTACAGGAAATCATAAGGCCATATGGGTGAATTACGTTCTGATTTTAATATCACCAGAAAGTTGATAAGAATATGCTTGCACTAACCTGACGTACCATATGGTAGATGCCTCTCAGTTGGAAATGTTCTCTACTGCATGAATGAAGTAATGTAGAAGGGATCTAGTCATATTCTTACTAGACAAAATGCCTTTTTATTGGGGCCAAATTTGATACCCTCTCCTTAGCAGTGTGGAAACTTCAGAAATCTTGATACCTTGATTAGAAAGAATGTACACGCTTGCCAGTGCTTGCCACTCTATTGCTTATAGAAAATATGTTGGCTATAGAGGTTGGCATGGCACAGAGGGGAACGTTTCCACCGCAAAGGTGGAGAGACCCCTAATCCAGAGCCAGGCTTCTGCCGAGCACACGATAGTGAAGGCATCATAAAATACCAAAGTCTCCTCAGCACCTCCCTCCAGTCTAACAAATCTACTTCTGAAAGCTCTCAGTGCAAAATCATTGATGGTAAGGCGAAATCTCTGTATTACTCCAAAGAGGTGAGAATAAACAGACCACATTTCAAAATGATTTCTTATTGCATATCATTTCATTAGTATAGAGGAATGCTCCAAAGGATGCCAAACCAGTTGGAGAGGCAACATATAGTTCAATAATGTCATTCTTTCACAAACACCTTGGGAAATAAGTTAACATTGTGAAATTAGGCCACTGTTCATGTTATGATAGACAGAATTCTCTGCATATGGTTGGTATACCTAAGAAAGAATATCAATAAGGCAGTGAGAACAGGAGTGAATAACTGTAAAATAAGTTGCTTCTTTAAGAACATTTTCTCTTATTTTTGTAATCCTGATAGATCTTTTTAAGAATGAAACAGATTATAATGGCAAAACAAAAACTGTAATGCTTCATAACAAAAAAGAAGGCCAACTCCCTTATTGTATAAATAACATAATAAAGACGAAGCAGCACAGAAGACATACTTGTTTCTGGGCCCAGAAGAAGCCACGGAGTCCTTGTTGTCAAAGCCACATTTTGCCATATTCCTTGTTTGATGGCAGGGCAATACCGAGGCTCTTCAATGGCCTGGGTTTCCTCCCCCTCTGTCACAGACTCCCTTGTGCTGCCGCTGTTGTCTCCCTTATAAATACACATACACTGTGCAGTGAAGCTCTCCGCCAGCCTATGGGCTCCCAGCACATCCCTGTGCCGCAGCCAGAAAGTTCCTCTGGGTGGTGGAGTTGCTGGGTCAGGGGAAGCACCGTGATAACATACCTGCCCTGTTTCCAAAGAGGGAGCCCCGGACAGCTTGTGTGCAAGGCATCACACCGAGCCCTGCGGGTGCAGCTAGCCCAGCAGCCTCTCTCCTGTCCTCTGCCCCTACTGGAGAGGTTCCAGCATTTCAGTTTTCAGCCTAGAACCCCCCTTGGCAACCCGTGTAGGAACTGATTGCAAGCTCACAGTGAGCTTGTGGAGATCAATACAGTAAAGGACACGCTCGCAGCATGGTAATGGGGGCCCCTTCAGAATCTCAGAGAAAACCTTTGTATTTAGTGCTATGGAGGAGTAAGGGGACAAAGTTTTTCTGCTGTTAGTAGTTTGTATAAAGCAGCTCTCAGAGGGTTGTCTATCAATTAGCAATTACATCATGTAAATAAACACAACAATCTCAACCCCTCTGTCCTATTCCATACATCATACATATCAGTGCAAAATCAGGGTATTCACTTAATGGGTGATGCGTGGAGAGCTGGATCCACTGAAGATGAAACAGAGTATGTTATTGAGGTTGTTAAATCATTTATCAAATGTTTTGTCAGTTTACAGATGGATTTTCAAATCCCAGTGCACATTGAATACAGGATGATACAGGGAGGTCTGGAGCGAGGGCTGGCAGTTATTACCTTTGACTGAGAACAAATAAAATTCTTAACTGCTTTTTGTGCTGATGATCCAAATATCCAGTTAAATATGGTCCTTAAGTATCATATGATCAGAAAATGATCAAGAAGTATGTAAGAGGTATGTATGTGTGTGCTTGTGTATTTACCTTACACCTTCCAAAGGTAACATGCATTAAGTGGATATACAAATGGCACTGTGGCAGTCTTTGTGCTTTTATTGCAGTTTGTTTTCCCGAATCCCTGCAGGACAGTGCAGACATCATGCTGCCTTGAAGGTTTACTAATGATATCTTTATTCAGACATTCTCATGAAAGTATTTTCCCATAAATCTGATGGAAGAACTATAAAAAGGATTTTCCTCTCTGTCCAGGGATCAAACATTGTAGGGCAGTTACAAAATCAATACTTTTTTTTTGCTTTTTTGCTGAATGGCTTTATTTGAAAGTGAGCATGAGATACTATTTCTTAGGCATGCATTACCCTGAAGCACAGAGTAAACCTCCTACACTAAAGAGCTACTTGCAAAAATATTCATTCTCCTTGTGCTCACCACCTTTCAATCCCTCACAACCAGACTCATCAGACGATGCTTTGAAGAGCTGTGGGGTTCTCAGCATCCCACAGGATGTTGTTCTTGATTTATCGCTTTATGTATACTAGCCTGTACGTTCAAACCAGAGAGGAAGCTAATGTCGTTTCCTGTCATCTCCCACCCCAGAAGTAGAGGCTGCTACTTCCATCTTCAACTATTGATCTCTCTTGAACTGCTTTACTTTCCTTCTATCTTTCCAAGCTTGCTGTCACTTTGCCAGCAGAACTGAAGTTAGCACGTAGCAGGAAGCTCCACTGTTGCTGTCATTTTTGTTGCAGTTATTGCCACAGATTCCAAAAAATGATGCTGTCTTTCATTTCTTCCTTGGTATGATTTTTCCACATTCACAAAGACACAGTAGGGTATATAACACTTAGGAGAACTGCATATATTTGAATGGAGAAATAAGTTTGCATTTGATTTAAAAAGTCTGTCTTCAGTTTTGTAGTTTTGATGATCATTCCTCTAAAAAGTCTACTGCAAGTCATATGGGCATCTATTTTGGGGGGCCAATTTAGAGTAGCTTGTTAGCAACAGGGATTGTGAGAAGCTGTGAAGTACATGTAGTGGTGAGGTCATGAAGAGCATCTCCACTAAAATGATGAAAGACAGCATGAGGTTTTATGCAGATCAATCAATAAAGCAAAAGAGGTTATGCTGCAGAGGCAGATATTAGCAGTACCAATAGACTAAATCTTATTACTTCTTTTTGAGTTCCAGTTTCTGTGAAGTCATACCATGCAGTTCAGACAGCTTTAAAAAACATCGATATTGTCTGTTAAAAGTACTGCCTAGTGACTCCATCTACACAGTAGTGCAAATGGGATTCAGAATATTTAAGATTAAGAAAGAATTACTCCTCATGAATTTGAAGTGAGTGTGTTGCATGGACTTTAGAAAAAAATTGTTTTCTCTTCCTCTCTGTCAGGTGACAGGTGAAGACACTCCATTACTCCATGTTTGCTTCACTATGTCAGAAACTTGGATCAAAAGGATCAGGAGACAAAACTGGAAATCACACTAAAGACCGGTGGGGTAAATGACCTTTCACAACCAGAAGTTGTTCCAAAGATGGTAGTCAGCTGTGCCTGAGTCTCTCTGATATGATTCATACTGAATTGCTAAGAGATTTTTCTCTCCTTTATATATATATGTATATGTATTATATATATATATATATATATATATTTGGCACTTAGGTACTGAAAGTCTCAACCTATTAGCCTATTAGACCTAATTACCACATACACATATACATATATGATTCCTTAAAGAAATTTGCATGTCATTTGAAGAACAGAGTAGGAAGTACAAATATTTCTGTTACCTCTTAGGGAAAATTCTTTCTCTGGGTAATAGTTTGGAATGAAGATACAGGTGTTGTATTAATTTACAAAGATACAAAAATCCTCCAGGGATCAGATTAGCAAAGCTTCACTTACTCCCATGAAATTTTGCTGGTTTTCATCACCCGAGGATTTGGCCTGGTATATTTCATAACAGTTTAGAGGCCCTAAAAATAAAGTTGTGCTCTTTTACTTGGTAAGTAGTACTGATAGCTCCAAGTCCAGATGGCTTCTTACACCAGCATTTCATAGAACATGGGCAAACCTGTTCTTATAATCTACCAGGCCTAAATTTTGGAGGCTCCCTAATTTCAGACTTTGTCTTATCAGGTGATTTCTCCCATTGCTTATTTCTACATGAGAATTTCCCAAGCACTTAAAGATCGGTTGGACTATGGGACTATTTCCTTTCAGAGAATGACAATCAAAATGACAAAATGTCATTTCTTAGTATGTGTAATCTGGGTGGTGTTTCATGTCTGAGATATTTTTCCTCAGTGTCTTTGTAGCAGCAGTTGACTGTATTGATTGAAAGAGTAGGAACACTCTCAGTCACTGGCAAATATAATATTCAGGATATCTATGTCCTATATATCTCAGCAGCTAGGTATGAGATGATTCACTAAATTTATTGAACCGTATCTCTGCTTAAAAAGTCTTGGATGTACCCTGAGATAGGGAGGAGATGGAATTATAGCTACTTGGGAAACCTCCTCTTGTATTTTGAAAGCAGACAGGTACCATACGTGCTGTTAGCAATTGGATCTGTGCTTAAGCCTGGAATGACATCATGAAGGTGAGGTGATGACTTTTTGGGATAACTTCTCTTATTCTCCCACCCTGGGAACCGGATCAGGATGATAGCTGTATGTAGAAGTAACTCCACACTAATACTACTCATACTCATATCAGCCAAGTTACTCAGCCTGCTCAACCTGATATTCTCAGAACTGTCCTGGTAAAACATTAGCATTTGAAACATGTGTCTCAGTTATCAGCCACCCCCTTCCAGAAAACTTTTTATTGAAAAGAGGAAAAAATCAGTTATCAAACCACTAAGCCAGCATTTTACTCCTCTTTTTTTAAATATACATCTGTCACTCCTACAGACTTCTGGGGGTGGTGTTTTCCTTTTTATGAATAACTTTACTGAACACCAATAATATTCTTTTCTTGATATAAATATGTAGATGAGTCCCTTCTTCAGGATCTTACAACATAAACCATGGTGAGAGGATTCAGGTATACATATTCAAGTTGTTTCTGGCATGGCTTAGTTTGGAGGATGAAAGTTGATAAGCGAGGACATACTTATAAAGAGTAATCTGGGAGATGATGTTTGGTGTTTTTAGAGAAGTAAGGCAAACAGAAGACAAGAAAATGCTCACAGGAAAAAGGCAAAACAGAAGGAACAAACAGAATGCAAGCACTCTATAGAGAAAGTAAGATAACAAATAGCTTTAAATGGCAATTGCTCCTGAAAAACAAAGCAGATTAATATCAGCAAGACTGAACTGCCTCATGGAGAAGCTCTAGGAACAAAGAACAGTAGATGACTCAGAGAGGAGCCAAAGAGCAAAGAAATATTAACTGAACACTCTTGATGTCAAAGGCAGTCTCTGTGTTCAGTCTGCATTTGTGTGTTTTGCACGGGGAGGATGCCAATGCAGTACCAATGTAGCGCACGCAGCCCCTTGGCAGAGGGCAACCCTGCGAACACTGCGCCTCTCAGCTCCCCTCACGTTCTCCCAGCAAGCTGGGAAAGACCTAGAGAACCTTTCCATTTGCGGGATTTGCACTTACTTAAAAACTTTACAAGCAGCCCAGTGCTATCCATCCAGCCTTCCCAGTTGGCTCAGGAGCTTAATACTCAGTCCTTAGTCTTACTCTTGCTGAGGTTTCCTATCAGCAAGGCTCATCTTTATCATCTAGGCTATCTGCCTCCTGTTCCCAGAGGATAAACACCTGCAGGTTCTCTGTTGTGTCAGCTAAAATCTGTAAGGAGAACTGCCTAAGGACACCCTCTTTCAAGGTACAGCTCCCATAGCTTCCTTTTCAACATTTCTTTATAGCAGATAACAGCTTTTCTTCTAATCTTAACATGGAGGTCTGCAGCTTGTAACCACTTAGCCCTATTCTTCAGCTTACTTGCTGCTCCTCTAGTGATCCTCCTAAATGCCCACATCGTGCTATAGCGGGAAGGGGA
This sequence comes from Nothocercus julius, assembly GCA_013398735.1. NCBI lineage: Eukaryota > Metazoa > Chordata > Aves > Tinamiformes > Tinamidae > Nothocercus > Nothocercus julius. The sequence goes on from VZSV01000012.1 coordinate 8,456,886, forward strand.
AGAGGGGCAGATCATGCACTTACACAGTACATGGCCACGTGCCTCTACAGCACAGCTCAGGAATGATGCTGATCATCATTAACCCTCAAGGCTCCCTTACCCCCAAATTTGAAAGACAATACTGTGGGGAATGACATGGTCATAGAAGAAAGATGAAAATTGTTGTATCACCTTAAAATGATTTGCTATAGCTGTCATACCTGCTCCAACATAAACTACCATGGCAACATAATGGCAAAGAAAGCATATCGTCGTAACATATGGGTTGGCAAGCCTTTCTGGAGTGAGCTCAGGAAGGGTGGATGGACTGAACAACTAGAGGTGTAACATCACGAAGAGAAGGTAGACGAATTATTGATCTTTGCAAAAAGAAACATAATATCTTTAAGAAAATGTTAACCAATGAAAAAGTAAAAAAATATTTGTGATTTTGAGAGATGGAGAAGACGCGAGACTGAAGCTCACATTTTGTTTCTCCAGTCAGATAGGCTGCTACAGGGTGATTATGTCACTGGACAGGAACAGCCTATTTGAGACTTTTCTCTAACTAGATTATTGAGGTTTCTGGAAAAGTGATCTATGTTCACGATGGTGCACCATGTTTGTGTGTGAATAGTTTGCCTTACTACATTTTCTGGGTTACTACACAATATGTTATCAGCACACAGGACCAGGCAACAGCAACATGACTTCATTCACAAGATGGGGCTCCATGGGCTGTGTCTCTTACAGTGCTTGCTGGAGGGACTCGGCCACACCAGGAGCTGCACTTCTGGATGGAGCATGTTGGTTGATGAGGTGTAAATGAGAGGCAGCTAGAGGCAAGAGACATGCAGGCCATGCTGGTGCACATTCAGAGCGGAGATGCCAACCTGTAGGAGTGAAGACAAACAGTAGGAGGCTGTAGAAGAGGCCTGTCTTTGCCTGTGAACATGCTTTTTCTTTCATGGAAGGAGTCAAAAGTACTCAGAAACTCGGTATCTCACAAAATGTTCATTTTTTTAAATTATCTATTGTAGAGGAAAAGAAAAAAAAAGAAAAGGGAAGAACATCTACATTACTGTGAGAATCAGAGAACTCTAAGACTACTTTGTAAATACTAGAAAAATGTCTTTATCGGTAGCACTGTGACTATGAATGATACAGGGCTTCTATTATGAAAATCACTGCATTTCCCAGAAATCAACTATCTGAGAATGAGAATAAATCTTCCACCAGAAATGTCTGTTGTTTTTAGTGCCTATCTGGTGATAAATGCCAGTTCAAAACACAAATATATGATGTGTAATTATTACGCTTAAATTTACAAAAAACAAAGATGAGGTTAGAGGACTCCAATCAATACATACCAGAACAAAGAGATATAATACCTATTAATACATGACCAAGAAGTGCTTACAGTGCTTACAGTTATAATAGCAGATAAAAGGAAGAGACTTTAAACCAGAGACACAAATGTTTCACACTCGGTATCTGAAGGAAGCTGAAATGGAAAAGAGGTGATGCTCAGAATAAGACACTTATTAAAGAGAAAGAAAACTGTGCCAGCTTTGAATAATGGATGGGTTCTCTCTCAGCTCATTAGGCAATTTATCTGGCAATTTATCAAGCAATGAAGGGCTGAGTTTGAAGTTTGAGATAGAAAATCATTCATCTCCAAGGACTACACACTGGACAAATCTTAGCAGACTTTGTCACAAGCCTTTCAAGATCTTATCTGTATAGGTCACTGTCAGGTCACTGGGTTTACCTGTAGGTAAGCTGTAGGAGAATGAATGGGAAAGGATATCTTAAATGAACTTTTGCCAAAGCTTACTCAAGGCTCTGTCCCTGCCAAACAGCCTGCAGGAACTGAACAGCCTTGAGACATGAAGATCACAGAAGACGATATGTAGCTGGCAGGATGTCGTGGGATTCTGAAACACACAAATAAAGAAAAGTAAAAACTGCTTGAGGAGGAAATGAAGGAAATACGTCCACAGCCAACCCACAAATCGGTAAGCAAGGACAAGAATAAGAAAGCTGGGAAGTGCACAGAAAGAAATATTGTATCAGGCTCAACTGCTAAAATGTTTCTATGCTTTGTTAATGTCTATTTCCTTCAGAAAATACTCTTCTGAAATCTTTTCAGTTTGTTCTAAATGAGATTGGGGATTGTGCAAATAGTGCAAACTTATTAATAGAGAAAGCCAAAATACTCCCTCTTAGGCACCTCAGGTAGGTGAGGTCGCTTATTAAAGTATTTTGAGGTCTACCCTGAAAAAGGGTACATCACTTGACTGAGGTCTTCAATGTTTATCCAACTCCTAAGGAAAGTTAGATCACCAAAGTATATCACAACTTACATAGATCAAGACAAAGCAAAAGCAACAATATGGTGCTAGGCCAGAATATTCAGAAGAGTGTTTTAACTTTAAATCTATAACAAAATATATTTATACCTATTATATATTTCTGAAATGAAAATGACACTGTTTTCTACACTAAATGGTATTTACATTTCAGAATTGTAACTTCCTTCTTTTTTAAAAATTTCTTTTTTCTTATTTTTAAAAAAGATTTTTTATTTTTATTAGTTTTTTAGTATTTTAGTTATTTTAGTTACTACTTAGTTTTATTCATTTATTATTTAATTAGTCATTATTTAGTTAGTTATAGTTTAGTAACAGTGTTTTAGTTATTTTAATATTTTTAGGTTTAGTATTTGTTGAACAAAACACTTCGAGTTCTTCTGAAACAACTTCTCTTTGAGTCTGCCCATCGATTCAGAAGTCTGCTGTCTTTCAACAGAGAATATTAAACTCGCTGCTAAGAGCTGTGCATGGTGTTTGTGTCCATGTAAGTCTGAAATAACCGGCACCCGGCACATCAAGCCAAAGTATCGTGCATCCAGCATCAATGGACAGCAGGCGTTTGCATCAGTCTGCTTCCCTTCATATTCGGCAAAAGGAAGCATAGCTCATCTTTTCTTCTGTTACTTCGCAGTTCTCTTGATTAAAATTGTTCACAAGAAATGGAGCTTCACCAAGGCCACGGGCACAATAACTAGACATCTCAAATGTACATTTGTGCTCAGCTGTTCTGCTCAGCAGGGAGGAGGGAAGGGCATGAAGGAAGCAGTAACTCAGAAGTGCTTCCTGTGGCTCGCTTGAAAACACCTTCACCATTTATCTACCCATTAGGATACCTCAGTGTTTGATGCAGTTCTGTCTTAAACTGAATGTAACTCGAACCTCTTCCCATTTTCCCTTCCTCCCTCTCCTCTCAGGTATGACAGCACCATCTTCCTACTCATGAAGCACCATCTGGGCACCATCTTTCCTGGTTCCCCCTCGCAGGCTGCCTTTTATCTTGGCTCTATTCTTCTCTCTCCTTCCTCCAGAACTTTGCAGGCATCATCCTGTGCCTCAGAGACTGCCAAAGTGTTTGCTGAGGGGCTGATAATCTTGTTGCTTGACTACCATCATGGCTACTCTTTTTCCAGTTCCTGTGCCTCTCCCATTTATGTCAGATATTAGTGACACTTCCTGCTTTGCTTTTTTGCTTATGTCCCTGTTTTCCCTTGCCTTCTTTTTACTGTCTTACTACATTTACACATAAGCTTCTTTCTTACGATTTTAATGCCTGCCAGAAAGTAACCTCACCATGATAATTAGATCTCCCTTGGTAAAGAAATGACAACTCCAGTCCTTGCTATTCTGCTAACAAATGCTCATGCAACTTTTCTGATCTTGTATGATTTATATATGAGAAGATAGGAAAATCCCTATTGACATCCAGAAAGCTTCAACCAGAACATCCTGCAAATTCCTTCTCAAGTGTTTCCTCCTCCAGGTCTTCTGGGTAATCATGGATTTTCTGGAGGGTGATTTAAGACAACTCTGTGGCATGCAGCATCACTTGGAAAAAGCTTTATCTCCCCTGACACAGATAGCAGCAGCAGTGAGATCTGAGATTCTTCTGCTGCAGTGAATGGGAGGCTGAGGAGACAGAGGAAACAAGTTTTCTCTATTTTTTTTTTTTTCTGCTTATAAGTACCAAAGACCTTTCATTTGAGAGAGAGAAAAAGAAAAATGTAAAAAATGACATAGCCATCCTCCTGCCAGAGATTTCTACCATCATTGACAGCTCAGTCACACTGTTGACTTGGTGTTTGGTACAGATGACAGGGGAAGGTATTTTGAGCAAGCAGGAAGGAAAAGGCAGGAGTGTGTGCTGGGAAAGGACAGGAGCCTCTTCAATTGCTAATTAAGTTTGTGAAAATGATAATCAGCAAGCTGGTTACCATTGACAAGCTTTACTCCACATGCTCCATTCAGAAATATTCTTTTCAGCTTAGAGATGCTAAAATATCCAGGAAAACAAAACAAAACAAAAACAAACAAACAAAAAAACAATGTTAGTATAGAAATGCATGCTTTAATAAGCTTTGGCTTAGAGAGTAGACATATCAATTAACCCTGGGTTCTGTGTGGCTGGTTCCTGGATGTATCAGAATCGTAAAGGGAAGGCCTTGGGTTAAGTCTACACCCAGCATAACGCCATTCACTAGACCTGTACTGACAACAAATTCAATGTTATCTCACTACGATTTCCCATCACAGTAACCACTCTGCCTTTTTTATCCTGTTATCACTAATCTGGGTCAAAGGCCTTGATTTCTGTATGGCTTTAGTAACTCCACAAAACTCTACCCATTTGACTCCTATGGTTAAGAAGAAAGTGTTTTCATAACTTTAAGTATTTCCTTATATAATAGACTTGGTGGGATGGATCTGCTGCAGTTAAACAGCTGAGACAAAACAAAACAAACAGCTGTGAATTTATTTGTCTTGGTTATATGAATAAGAGTGGATTTTGTTTCTCAGATTGTGCTAGGGGAAACTCCAGGAGATCTCCCCGCCGATGTGACTGCCATCAGAAGTTAGAAATCAGAAGATTGCCGAGCACATGAAGGCAGAATGCGATTATCTTCAAGCGCAACTAACCAACTAGGAGGGCGAGACAAACACATGGCTGAAGATGAGAGCACCGAACTGCAGCCTGAGCAAAGCCTGAGCAAAGCAGCTCAGGCTGAGCTGGGGAAACTGAGGCTGCATGTGAAGGTAACCGTGCTGAATGCCTGCATGAGGAGAAGCAAAGGAAACAGCAGCATAAAGAGAAAACGGAGCTGCAAACATCCCCAATAAATGTAGGTCTTGTTTAGAAAGTGAGGAGGAACCTTTAGAAAGAAAGGTTCCAGAGGTAACACTGAAGTGTTGTCTCCTTGTGTCCAGTTAAAGCAGATTCAGGGTTAACACAGCTGGATTCCTCAGAAGTTTTGAGTACAAAGGGAGCCACAGTTCAGTTTCCTATTACAGCTGGATAACCTGCCTTTCAGCTGAACAATCCTTCCAAGTAACGAGACAAGGCAGAGGAGAAGCCAGCAGAAGTGCCTGCCCTCTTCAACACGGCCCCTTCCCAACCCCTTTCCCTCCAGCCCCGGGCAGCTGAAGGAAGCTCCCTCTTACCCTCGCTCGTAAGCCTCAGCTCTGGCATCCAATGAAGGAAGCACGTCCCTTTTCACTGCCTTGCCCCAAGGCCACTCACCGCTCCCAGGCACTTGCTGGCTTGTGGGTGTCCTCCAAGGGCCAGCTTCACCATGGAAAAATCTCCCTTTCCCGCATTTCCAGCTAACTTTCTGTGCAGTACCTCAGAGGCAGCCATCCCTCGGCCAGGAGGAGCCAGGCCCAGAGCCTGTTCTCCCCTACGGTACCTGGACAGACCGTCACCTTTCCACTGTTCCTTGCTATAGTCTAACCATGACTGGAGTATATATCCCCAGATTTCTTTGGTTGGAGGGGGAATATAAACAAGGCACAGCTGAGGTTCAAACCCATATTACAGAGGTCACATTTTTTTCTTTTTCTGAGGCAAGGGAATTACCTTTTCAATCAGCTCAAAAAAATATTCTGTGGCTGAATAAGTTCTGAAGCAACTGAAGAGGAGATTACAGGACCAAATCCCAGGCAAGGGAAAACAAGCAGTTTTGATGATTAATAGACACAAGGGCAGCTCATAGGAAAAGAATAATGAGACACAGAGCATGATGTAAAAGAAACAGGCCAGATGGCAGGACAGCTGTGGGGAAACTCAGCTAGCCCCGAACTGAGAGTCCTCAGTTATTCAAGCTGCTGGCTGCAGATCCAAACCCCTGACCGCAGAAAGGCTCGGGGTGTCTCAAGCAAGTGGCAGTTTGTTCACAGCTACTCACTTGAGAGCCAAACGGAGCAGGTGATGCTGAGAAACCTGCCAAGGCCGTCCTGACTCAGAGCCACGCAAGAACTCGTGCCTCTCTTTCTTCCAATAGCACAGATTTAACAGATGCTTTGGAAAGTGGAGGTGTGACTTAAACCTTAAGTGACGTGACAGTCAAAGACTTTATTCTGTATGTGATTATCCAGATGAGGTCAGTTCCAGGAAGTCTTCCGAGGTCATACAATACCTCCTTTGATAACTCAGCACAAAAATGGGAAAACGAACCCATAAAGCAGCGTGGTGAAAGAAGCAGAAGATGTAGTAGTAAGGGTTTTCTGTGATACCATGTATTTCATTAACTCTTGCAGTGACAAAGATCACAAGGGAAAAAAAACAACCCTAATCCAAGAAAGTCTGAAGCATGAACTCTGAAGCATCTGAACTCATGCTTAATTTTATCCCTGATACCCTCATCAGAAAAATAATCCTACATCTCACTGTTAAAGCAGCTACCAGCTGCCTAATACAGAGCGTGGTGCTGTTTTTGTAACACTCAAGTGGAGCAGCATCTCAGTCCTGGGGCAGGGAGAGGAATGGAGGTCCCAGAAGCCTGTTCTGGGTGACTGCTCTGTGAACCAAGAGCAAGTCTCCAAGGGGGTTCGAAATGAGCAGCAGCAATGCTTTCAGGGGAGTTTACACACAAATTCGTATACTCTGCATGTTATTTCTATTGGCTAGGCATCTGAGTTTTATATATAAATAATATAAAATATAAACAGATAATAAACATGGCCAGAAAATTGCTCTTCCTGCCTTTGATGCCAGAGCAGAAAAGCAGCTTTGAGCACAAGAATGACAGAACTCAGTGCTAACTAGGTATCCGGAGAATTTTTCCGGTAAACCATCAAGCGCTAGCTGAATGGATTCCCTAATGAAGCAATGCTGCAGTCTGCAATGCATTGGCACGCTCCCACACAATTATACTGTTTTTCAGTGCATCATGATAAGAATCGGTGTCAAATGCACCTCCCTCAAATATTCCTGGCTGGATTAAGCTGTCATTCCGAAGGGAGGTAAACTGTCCATCACAGTGTGAACAGCGCTAGTGAGGGCAGAAATAGTATGTTATATCTCCCCACCTGAGCTCTCCTCTGGATGTCACCTGTTCCTGTTGTGCTTTTTCCACAGCCTGTTGAAAGATTACAGGGCCTCTGTGTGCCCCAAGGACACTTTGTCTTGTTCTTGTACTGCTTCATCTTCATCTGTCTTTGCTTTGCTTTTCTTTTGTGCTGAAAAGCATTACCTATTTGTGATTCCAGTGACCCTGTTATATCTTATTAAAAATCTCTGGAATTACTTGCTTGCTACCAGTTCTTCCTTTCCAGTATCAACCTTTGCTGAAATTCCTAATTGTAGTGCACAGTGCTCAAATGTGAGAGTGAAAGAAGGATTACAAGAAGGATTAGTCACGCGATATGAGTCATTGGTGAGGTTTTTGGGTACTTTGCTCCTGGAGAGCTCTTCCTCCTCTTTTATTGATAATTAACTATTTGCCTTTCAAAAAAAAAACCCAAACATTTAACTAATTTAGTAAAGTTAGAGAACACATATACCAAACACTGGCTACATGATCTGATCAGCTTCTTGGGAGCTGACAAGGTACTTTCTCTAACAGTATGTGCAATGCCATCTGAGACAACCCAAGCAAGAGGATCTCACTTTCCCATGAGAGACTACTCTAAAATACAAAAACTATTACCAGGAACATCTTATGACATGTAACATTTTCCTTTTGATATTTCCATGATTTCTTCTCCAGGTGTTAGTTGAGAGCTAATTAAAAGCTCTGCTTTTAATAAGTAATGACCAGATGTTGTCTTATTGTGCTCACTTTAGACAGTGCTGAGCAGTTAGACTCTAGATTAAAGAGACTCCTGTCAGGCTCCTTGTTTCTGGATGACTGGTAAGCAGGAAAAAGAAAAGCAATCGCTAAGCAAAACAAAAGGAAAGAGAAACTAATGGAAGATCAGAAGAGCAAAGAATGAAAAGGGGAAGAAAACAGTAGGAAATATTTGTTAAAAGGAAGACTGAGGTTTCCAGGTGAAGTCCTAATACATTGCTGAGATCGGCAGAAGGTGCTAAGAGGCTGTTCTGAGCCCTGAGGAAGTTCACTTGAGACACTGTACACAGTCCATTATTTTTACGCTGATTAGAGTCGACTGAAGGGCATAAAGGACATTGTATGGCACGGCTGCCTGCAAGAGCTGGGGACAAAAATCAGGAAGTCAGTTCCAGTCTCGTCTTCCCAATTCAACCTGCATTATACATTATACAAAAACCCCACTGTGAGCCTAGAAACCATTTAGAAAGAATAGATTCATGTACTCAAACCTCTCTCCACGCATAAAGCACAGTGCTGCATTTTAGAAGTCCTCTGTAAACCTCAGCTTTGACATTGCTGTAAATACTGTGTGTGCTATGCTAGTGTCCTCACTCGCACTATTACATTTAAATTAGGCTAGTTTAACATAAAAATAATTTTAGTTTTATTAATTTATTTAAATATTGAAAGCCATCCATACAAAAATGTCCATTGCATCCCTTTCTTCCAACAGCAGAGATTTAGCAAATACTTGGGAAAGGAGAGTTGTAACTCAAACCTTCAGTTATTTTATTTAAATTATGCTAGCTTAGACTGGCTCAAAATGAGCAAGCAAAAAGGCAAAACATACATCAAAACCTCATTCTGTACTCTCTAACTCAATTTAGTAAATAAAACCAGCCATAAATTCTGAAAATGTTCTCAGCTGATTCTTTTTTATTAAACTTTATTGCCCATGCAAGTCTGGATTATCAGCTAGACACAAACACTAATAAAGAGGAAGGACTTTTACTGCAGCTGATGTGAAATAGGAGCGTTATGCTTGATTTAGAGTTGGATGGAGGAGGAAGCGTTTTGCCTCCGCACCTGCTTTGGCAGCTAGGTTGGCATTCCTCACTTGGGGAAGAAGGGAGGGAGCCACTGCCGTCCTGCTGCTGCCGTCCAACGTCCCCCCGCGAGGGGCAAGCGGGGTGCCCTCACGCTCCCTGACACGGCCAGTTGGCCCGCCACCCGCCTTGCGGGGACCTTGCCCCTGCTGGGATCCCCCCAGCCTCTCTGCCGCTGCCGCCCTCCCCTGGCTTCCTGGTCCCTCCGGCTGTTCTCCATCTACTCCAGGGGATAAGGGATGGTAAGTATAAATATTTCACAAGCTGCAGACTGCTTAAAACCCTAAAAGGGGAATGGTAGGCAAGGTCTCCGTAAAAGCCTCTTGTCTCACAATATGCACTGCTTTGTTTTTGAAAAAAAAAAAAAAAAAATTATTTGATTTTTTAAAGGAAATTATCTTGATTTCAGTAGAAGGCCACAATGTGTATTCCTAGCTGTGCAGGAGGGCCGGCTTGAAGGAGTTTCTTGCCTGGTGTGAGGAGCTGTTCTAGCTGACCCAGAAGACACGGACAGCAGTGTAAGAGCTCTGCCATTGCCCAGAAGGCCGCAGATTTCTGCGTTTCAGTCCTTTTCATGAATGCAGCGTTGCGCAGCCTTGTCATGGCACAAAGCCACTGATGAGAGGCCACCTCATCACCTCATCAACACCAGAAAACATCAGAAAATTAATGTTCTTGCACAGAACCCGTGATCAGAGCTTCCCTGTGCAAAGTTTCAAGTGCTTTCATGCATGTATATGCTGCTCAGTGTATGCAATAACCACAACTACACTGATTTCTGCAGTCTGGCCCTACGAGTAGCCGCTGAAATGCAGCCTGCAGCGGAGGGAAGGGCGGATGGCTGGCAGCGAGCAGCACACAGCAGCAAGGACCCTGAGGTACTCCCACGCCCGCAGACTTGCGGGGACACTGTGGAGGGAGGACACTGGCAGGCACCTGCACTTCCTGCCAGAAGAGAAGATCAGATTTGCATCTGGACAAGCACCTGCCTTGGCTCTGCACCAGACAGCGATATATGGAGCTTACTTCCTTTCTCTCTGCAAGGCAAAGGACCGGATCAGACTTGAATCAACAGAATTCTATAAATACCCTGAAAATTCGGGTTCAAGAGGTATATCAACTCTTTGAAAGTGGAACTCAGACATGGTTATATGGTTACCTATGCAGAAAAGCGGAAAAAAACGTTCTAAGCTGACGGCACAGTACCCATGCACTGCAGGCTAAACCCAGGTGTCACAAGAACCCGCCAGCAGAGGCTGGGCTAGGGCTAGGCACCGTCATTCCCTCTACACCTTCTTATACTAATCGGAACACGACTCAGAGCCGCTGAAGATTAGACCCAGCTCCACTGGGCCAGCGACTCCCGTGACGCTTCCCTGCTCCGAGGGACATCCATCCCCGCGTGGGGGAACGTGGCTGGGTTATCTCCGCTCACGGCAGCACGCCTGTTCTCATGGAGCCCCGGTGACTTCATTATCCTGGCAGCGCGGCCCCAGCTGAGGAGACCCCCAGAACTCAGGTCCTACACGTCACTAGGGTTTTGGGGGCTTGCCCTTCACTTTGGGGCCTGCCCTCACCTTCGCAGAGCCAAGGGGCAGCTGCTGACACGCGAGGGTGGGCAGGAGAAGCAGATGAAAGCTGCTGCAGCGAAGGAGAACGAAATTAAAGGATGGTAGAGCGCCATGCGGACAGGAAGGAAACAAACAGCGCATTTAAGGGCAAGGGCAGGACGAAGCGAAAGGAACTGATATATGGTCATGTATATTTGTTATGCCTTGCCATAAAATCAGGCTTGAAGATGCCACCACTGGGATGCCTAGCAGGGAAAGCGCTGCTTATGGGCTGTAAGAAAAACACAGCAGGCAGGGAAAAAAAAAAAAAAAAAACAAACCACATCCGGGAATGATTTTTTGACGTGCTTATCACTACTTCACCTCGGCGACTTCACGCGTCCCGAGGAGCGGCGCGAGCGGGGGCCGGGCCC
>VZSV01000012.1:8468314-8493725 GCA_013398735.1 Nothocercus julius
CTGCGCGGAAGAGGAGGCGCCGCGGAGGCCTCGTGGCTCCCTGCAACTGCCCGAAGGGAGGTTGCAATGAGGCAGCGGGCGGTCTCTTCTCCAGAGTAACTACCGATGGGACAGGAGGAAACTGCCTCAGCTTGCACCAGGGGAGGGCCAGGTTAGACGTTAGGAGAAATTTCCACACAGAAGGAGTGGAAGATCATTGGAAGAGGATGCGCAGGGAAGCGGTGGAGTCGCCGTCCCTGGCAGTGTTCAAAAACCGTGTAGCTGCGGGACACGGTTTAGGGGCACGGTGGTGAAGGGCTTACAGCTGGACGTGGTGGTCTCGAAGGTCTTTTCCAACCATAATGATTCTATGAAAGGGAGGACCGGGCTGGCAGTGCTTTGCAGCTTTGCAACAGGAAAGGAGTTCTGAGCATTTCCAGCATGGGAGAGAGGTATCAAGTGGAAGCAGGTTCAAGGGAGGCAGCTCGGATGCGGTTCCAGGCGCTCTGGTCTGAACTGAGGTGCAATGCAGATCATGGAGCTGCAGAAAAGGCATTAAAGGGGATAACGAGAGTGGGCAACCTGTAGTTGGGAAGAAACACAGAGAAACTGTGGTTAGCTCAGCTCAGCAGAACCAGGACTTGAAAACAGATATCAACAGATATTACTTCCCCTAAGCACTGGAGGTGACTTCAGCCTGGGAAGCGGTAAGAGCCATGTAAGTTAAAGGTGGCTGCAAAGAGTGTTTGCGCAAAGACAAATAAGGTGCAAATGGGTCACAAATACGTTTGGACTGGAAATAAGGAGATTTTTTACCTGTAGGGACCGATACAGTCTTTCACTAGTTTTTCCATGAAAGTAGGCTGGAGGAAACAACATTCAATACTTAGCTAGTTACAGCTCCATCCATTTATGAGGGCAATTATATATATATTTTTCAGTAGCAAGGTAACTAGGCATCAGCGGGGTGCCCCTTCCAATCTTGCTTGCCTAAATGGGGAGGGAATGTCCAGACCACAGTGACAAATTTTGCAGTAATGATGACAATAAATAATATTGACATTTCTAATGTACTTTTATCTTCTTTATCTTATATTTTTATCTTTATGACCTTTTATGCCCTTCAGCTGCTATGCAAACCTGAATGGCAGATACATAAAACTCAGGAGAAAGCTGGGTAAGGATTATGAGCTTCATGTAGAGCTGAGAAGACTGAAGTATAGAGAGGCTAAATATCTGGCCTGCCTTCATGCCAAGGATTTTATTTTCAGTGACAGCAAAATGTCATAGGGCTAAACTAGAAGCATATAGAAGCCTTGGAGTGCAAAAGACCATGCAGAAGGCTTTCCAAGAGGATTCAGAGCTCTATACCTGCTCGGGTTTTAGTCTATGGCTTAAGATCAGATGAGGGACCGCTCAGAGTTTCTTGGGAGAGGCTGCACATTGTACTGTAATGCAGGCTTTCTTTATACACTAAGGATAACCGAAAATGATCAGGAACAGCCCTGACAACTGGAGCAGCCTTGAAACAGCCCTGTGTTGCACTGGAGGACATCAGAACAACGAGAGGGTTCTGCCCCTGCGCGAGAGAGCAGCGTGACGGAACAGCAGGCCATGGGAGTAAGTGGCAGAACAGGCAGAAAACCACAGTGACCACTGAATTCTCTTCTAACCACGCCGCGCACAAGCCTTCGTGTACAAACCGAGAACAAAGATGAGAAAGCCTGTTACTTTGCATCAGCCCTCTTTCATTGGCCCTAGCTGCATATGGAAGCATATAGAGGCATATAAGCTCTAGCAGCATATAGAAGCCCTCATTCATTTCTATTTGTCGCTATTCTCAGCCTGTGAGGATAAGCAGCGTGATGAAAAAAAGATGCTTGAGTTGTCTAAATGTTGCCCAGAAAAGAACAACAAAAAAAGATGGAACTTTGTAACGAGCTTTTGACAATTTATCGAAATATGAAAAAGAGGAAAAGTTGGTGCATCTTTGCAGGACAAACATCATAATGAACCTGCTCTCGCAGTGCTGCCCTGCAGTAGGGAACATGAAGCAGTCTGTAGCCCTGGTCTCACTCCTCCCGCTCTGTTCCTCCCCCGAGAGCCCTGTTCCCATGCAAAGCTAAGACACTTAAAAATCCTTTGCATAGAAACCATTACTCTCCCATTATATCTGTGTTCCATGTTGAAAGCATTTCTATACAGCAAGTAATGTATCTATAACGTATCCTGTCTTCACTCTTCTGCTGTCCTTTTTTTTTTTTTCTGTTCCTTATTGTACAGTTGAGTCAGAAGAGCCTAGCTGGGCCCTAGCACCTTCATTCCCAAACTCCCAACACTTAGGGGCAAGCTGAGCTAGACTCCTGTTCTAGGGCACTGAGTGAACCCCTGGCTCTTCCACTACTTTGCTGCAAGGCTTGTACAAGTCTGTTCATTTCTATCAGTTTTCCCCACTGGAAAAAAAAATAATAGTTCAGTTTAGTCTAATAGTTCAGTTTAGTTCAGTTTAAGTACTAATTATGCATTAGTACTTCTTTAAGTACTAATTATGTATTAGTACCTCTTGGGTCGAGGAAGAAACAGTCTAAAGGAGAGAAAAGAATTCCCATGCAACTATACCTGTTCACATGTAGCTTTGTTACATGTGAATTACTGGGCAGCTTCACATTGTAATTTTTGATAGTATCTGATTATGTTTCCACAAACAAATCTCAACACTGCAGTTGTTTACCTGGGAAATGAAAAGGTGAAAAGGAAGGAGTGGAAAGGCTGGCTTTCAGCACCACTTTTTTTTTTTTTTTTTTTCCACAGCAGACATCAACATGTTGTTCAGGAACAACCTGACTTTTCTTTGTCATCGCTTTTCCTGTCGGTGAAGTGTTCATCATGTTGACACAGTACATTTGACACAAAAAGATTGTAGACAGGACTCAGTGCACAGTGGGAGGTTGAGTCATTTATATTCTTGCCAGCAGCCACCCAGTGGAAGTGCTGTGTGCTCTTCACCAAGCCTTTATAAATGATACCAAATGCACAGCGACAAAATATTCTGCATTATGTTCTTTCTCCCATATTTTCAACTTCATCTTTAAGCACATACAGTAAAATTTCCCCCTAATTCCAGTCAGTAGCATTCATATTTAAGGCTGTGTCAATTCCATAAGCTTATACGAGGTCACACTTTTAAGAATGATAGGTAAAAAAATCCATTTCTTTGGAATTTGTGAATGCTGGATAAGGTTATAGAATGGCTGTATCATGGAAAGTCTTGGGACAAAGTGAATCAGCAACTTGCTAGCAGTGTTATTGTCACATAACTTCCTGAAAAGGGGAAAAGGACAAGCGAGTCACTGGCACGAAGAGTCTTCCACATACACAGCGCTGTCTTTGAAGAAGCCTAGGGCTGCAGTTGCACCCACTGGTCTGTAAGAGCTGGCACTGAAGTCATGGAAAAATCCAAGCAGGAAAGAAGGAACAAAGAATAGGAAGTGGCTTTTAAGAACACGGAAGGGTTCTTAAGGGTTTAGGGGCTTCAAAGGAGCGCACTTTGACTGAAGGAAGTCTTTTGACCATTGTATTGGGGCAAGTGGAAGGTGATTTGCTTTGCACAGAGAATGACAGGGTTTGGAGAGCACAGGGAAAATCTTGGAAGGGCCAGAAAGGGGCCAAAGAAAAAGCAAGTTATGAAGCTACTCAGATTTTCCGTGTTTTGCCGAAAATAGGAGTGTGAAAAAGTGTGGGGGGCTCAGGAATATGGCTTTTATCTCCAGGCAAGGATGCTGAGTGTCTGCAGTGAAATCTGTGCGTCTCCTTAACCAGTCTCCTTAACCGGCAGGATGGTTTTTAGCCATAGCAGCCTGGCAAGTTGCTAGGGCCTCTCTGGTTTGCTGTTGTTTTCATTTGAGGAGCTTTCCTCTGCCTACCCTTATCTTTAATCTCCTTGCATGGGGGTGACTGTTCCAAATTGCTCAGTCTTGCAGTCAGCCCCACTGCCAAAGTATCCTCCAAGCAGCGTAAGAGCAGGATGAGCCGCAGTCATCACGACTTATCTGTGACAAACCAGCCACGACGGCTGCATTTCCCTGCAGAAGGCAGAGTAAGTGCTAGGCTGTGATAAGGACCCAGGCAGCAATGGAAAAACGGTATTAGGGAAAGGAAAGCTCCTTCACGCTCATTTCTTTCAGCTCATGGCTTCCTGGTGTGACAAGAGTGCACTGAAGCAAAACAGGGCACAGTTTAGGAGACTGTTCCTTCACTACTGCCAGGTGGCTCAACTGACCATAGCCGAACCCTTTGGAAGTGCCAACTTCAGGTTCCTCTTCACCTTGCAAGGAAAACTGAGCCCCAGCACACTCAGCATAAAAAAAATAATCCCTGTTTTCCAGAAAAACGTTGTGGTTTCATCTGATACAAAATGGATAAATACCTTCAGTCTTCTTGGATAGAAGGGAATGAAGTTGTAGGTATATGTGTGTGTGTGTGTGTGTGTGTGTGTGTGTATAAAAATATGTATATATATATGCAACAGCAAGTGTGACTTTCATTTTCTAGAGTTATGAAGATCACAGTAATCACCATGTCATGACTCAGCACCTATCTCTCAGTGTGTGTTTCGAAAGGGTATTTGTAGGGCAGTGAGTATCAAATGGATTTAAACCACCTAGAATCTATGATCTTTGTAATCCTTCCTAAAATATCCTTCCTCATTATTCCTCTTCTGGCGGTAAAATGGGGTTGAAAAAGGCAATTTATATATATATATGTCATCCTAACCTTTCTATTTGCCCTCTATCATCACCTCTGGATGTAAAATTTGCTTAAGTGAGTGGCGCACAGGCCTCAGAAGCACGGCACCTGAGCTTGGCTCTTGCTTATTCCACAGGCTCCTTTCCTCATCCATCGGCAAGTTACTTAACCCCAAAGTTCCCAGATCATCAGGCTGGCTGGTTTCACACCATCATTCATGCCCAGTCTCCCCGTTACAGGTGTCCGATCCCAAGTCTCAGGCTCAAAAGCCCTTTTGCCTATGCGGAGTTCTGGCAAGTGGCCGCTGCGGATGAACTTGCTGCTGTTACTCAACAGCATATTCCAGTATTAGAGAATAATTGTGTGAGAAAGAGCATGCATTAAGATGAGAAAATTTAAGATGAGTCATCGCCACTAAAGTCATTATTTTGCTGAGACACTTTCCTCAGATGCCACCCTTAATGGCCCCCCTACCTGGCTGGCAGAGGCACATTCCCTTCTGGGGGAAACACTTCTATTTCCAGGCAATTTAAAAAACTGGAGGCTGATCTGTGCCTCAGCTGCTGCCATCCTGCCTCACTCTTCTTGCACCAGGCCTAAATGACTCAGTACCTCCTGTTGTTTAAGGAAAGTGAGATCAAACCATATGTGGATGGAGTCCACAGACAGTATTTTTTCTGCAACTGCCTCAAGCAGCAGACAACGGGGAAGACTGGCTGCAGTAAGAGAGAGCTAACAGAGAAATGCTTTCATCAGCGAGGATGCAAAGCTCTGAGGCTCTGTCTCTGCAACTGCCATGTGCTCCCTCTGTAAACCTTCATCAATTCGTATAAATTCTCTGTCCAAATCTGGTCATTTATAAAGCAGATCCTGATTCAAAGCTCACTTATCTTAAAACACAGAATAATTTCAGTATGTTTTGGATTTACTACAATTTTTTTATATACAAGATAAAATCACTTTAAAAACATAATTCATGCATGCTTGTGAGATGTGGGACTGAAAAATCCGGCTCTTGATTTTAATTTATGTATTCCTTTTTTTTTTTTTCAGCATTTTTTCTTTTTTTTTCACATTTTATTGTGACTTTCTGGTTTACAGGAAATATTTTTCTGTACCCATTCAAAAAGAAACTTGCACTGGAAAAAAAATGTATTTTTTATATATATATATATGTATAAAGAAGAAGCAAAATAATTGGCATATTTTGAAAAGTTCATTTAAGTGCTGCTAAATTTACTTTGGTAACTCCTGCCTGGAAATCTTTCTGGGCACCACTGAGGAGCTTTATAGTAGAGAGGAATAACTTGTTCCCGGGGCCCATTTGGGCAACGGAAAACTGGTCTGAGACCTCCACGCTGGCTTTTCTCGCAGGGTCAGTGCACAGAGTGGTCCAGGAGCTTGGCTGGTATCTGCGCATCCTCGATCCTCCCTGCTTCACCAGACCTTTTACTGCAGAGCGA
The DNA here is from genome assembly GCA_013398735.1 of Nothocercus julius. Taxonomy (NCBI): domain Eukaryota; kingdom Metazoa; phylum Chordata; class Aves; order Tinamiformes; family Tinamidae; genus Nothocercus; species Nothocercus julius. The sequence goes on from VZSV01000012.1 coordinate 8,474,503, forward strand.
GTTACACCAGCCCCGGGATTCTGCACTCACAGCAGGAGTCGCTGCGGCCCCTGCAGGACTCCTGAGTACAAATCCAAAGGCAACATCAGATATTTTTGCTTCTCTCCCTGCAACCATTCCCCTCCTGCCTGAAGGGCAGAAACCGAGTAACTTCCCTCCCCCTTTTTCCTTTTTTTTTTTTTTTCTTCACTGTGAAAGCTGCATATACAAATCAAAAACAACACTGCTGGCTCTTCAGGATTTTAGTGCCTATCACAGTCAGTAATCAAGTATGAAAGTACAAGATGAGTCAGGTACAGGATGATACAATAAAGCTTTCTTTTCAAGTTTCCAGCTCTCATAATTAAGAATCGAACTTCAGAACAAGACCTGAAACCAGATGACAAATTAAAGAACTCTAAGGCTATTACTGGCTTAAAAAGAAAAGCCTTACAAGCTTTATGCCATTCATGGTTTTGGAGTTGGGTCATGATTTTTGAAAATGTGAGCTTAGAAATAAAGGGGAGACGATTGTCTTTGTAGCGCTAAGAACATGTCCGGTGCAGTCCACTGGGAAAGATGGATGCGCCTCAAGGAGGCACTAAGTCTGAAACGCCATCTTTATGTGAGAGTTTGTCAAAATTTATTCTTTTCTTTCTTCTATTTTAATAAATTTATAGCTTAGTTTTTGCTGTGCTTCCTTTTTCTGTCTAATAAGTCTGCCAACACTGCAGAGCCTCAGGATCATAATAGAGAGGAGGTCATTTCCGTATGAAAAAGGTGGTTGGTTCAATAAATCTTGGGTCATAAGTGACAAAAAATATCCAATTTCCCTTCTGTGGGCACCTTCAGAAAGTGCACTCTAAGGACCTAACTTCTGAAACTTCTTTTACTTCAGCCTGCTTTGGAATTTAGGGAAGGGAGATCTTTTGAATATCACAGAAATGCTCACTGAGCTGTGATTTTTGACCAATATGAAACTGGAGAAATTCCACGTGTTGCCAAACAAACTATTGCTGCCAGAGACACACAGTGGTGTTAAAGGTGTTGCCTTCTCTCTAGCTCGGTGTTACATACTGAAATTGAAGTTTGATTCATTTTCTACTGATAAGAAGGGATGGAACAGTGACAATGCTGGATCAGGAGACTGGATAGTTAGGGACAACTTCAGTAGGCGCTAAGGGGCCAAACAGTCAAAAATTGCTGACAGGACATGTACTGCTGCTCGAGTGAAAACCCTGAGAGCAATCACTGAAAGAGGGGGTGCTCCAGCTGCTTTTACTGCTCTTTGTGACCGCTATCACCTAAAAGTGCTGTGCTGCAGAGACCATGCACACGTGCAGCGTGGGCTATTAACCACGTGCTTTTGCTTTGGGCAGCTGGTTCAGATAATCGGTTAATGATAAGCAGCAATAAATCTCACATGAGTATCTAATCAGAAATTCCTAAGGAGCAGAAGTGTAACCATGAAAATCAGCAGCTTCCCAGTTTTGCTGCTTCCCATCATACCTGAAGATACCGGAAGTAGGATCAGATAATATATCCCAAGAAGAGAGACACTCTTAAGACACGTAACAGCCTTTGTCTTCCCTGTATTTTTTCTAGCATGTACCTTTCAAATAAAGAGTTATGTTTAGAAAAAAATGCCATTCTTGTCAGAAAGTTTTTTTGGTAGGAAACAATATCAGCTAATCCTTACATGAATGCTGGCAAAGGCTAAGGGCAGCAAAGTAAGTAACCGAATTTCTGTTCTTGCAAACTTTAGCAGACAACTGTACACTTGAATTTTTATTCCTGATTTTATATCCTAAATTTATCTACAATCCTCCAGAATTTTTTGTTTTGAATATTTTTAAAGATTTTCAATTTTCCCAAAGCAAAAATCCTTGAATTGCAAACAGAACAAATGAAGGTTTCCATAAACATCTTTGAAATAAATGCGCATTTCTTCCTTTGAAGAAAGTATTGTTAATTCCATCTCCCGCTCCACCTAAGAATAATTTCAACAGCCCTTTAACTTCTACGATCACCTCTACCCGCTGGTGATAAAGCAAGGACCAGGAAATACGTGGGACATCAGTTCCCACATAGTCATCATTTCTTTTCCAGTGGCTAATGAATGCAGGACTGAGGTCTACTGTGAAGCCTAAAGAGGGAATCAGTAATTACCAATATTGCCCAAGGAACTCCTGGTCTTTGACTAAACTAAGGGCTCTTGCATAATCCTATTGCTACCACTTTGGTTCTTTGTGGCATTGACAGAGCGCTCCAGCAGCTGCAGCTCTGTTCCCTTCCTTCCTCACTGTTTGACCTGAATGAAGCACAACCCGTGCGACCTCTGGGGCAAGGACTTCATGTAACGCATCTGCCAGTGCTGGTTTTTGCCGCTGAGCCTTGGGAGCAGCAGCTTCAAGGCACAGTGCAACGGCCATGGCTCACTTCCACAGCCACTGCTGGTCTGTAGAGCACAGGAGACACTCCACAAAAGTCTAGTTTAGCCATTTATACCCAAACAGAACAGTAGCATCTTACACTGTGCCCGTGCGCTTTAAGTGACACTACAAGGTGCAAGTCTCTCTATTTATGTGATACCACATTGTAAGGGACAGGGCTCAAGCGACAGCACCGTGACCCGGACCAAGCCCCGAGGGAAGGTTCCAGAAGTGGCAGAGACAGGACACGACACATGTATTGTACACACAGAAGTGCCTTATTCCTGAAGTTACCACTACGGGAGCACTTTTCAGATGCATTACCATCATATATAAATATATATAAACAATAAACACAGATGCAGTTTCATTTACTGCATATTCTCCTTTGGTTGTGTTTGACAACTCTGTTATGATCAGGGCTTAGTATTCTGCACATTTCCATAGGAAAATCTGCTTACATGCAAGAGAAGCTGGCTGCCTTCTGTGAAATTCAAGTGCAAGTCCTAGTTGTAATTTGAATAGTTATGAGATATACGAGTAGAGACGTGCAAGCTGCTAACACAACCCTGACGTGTTGCTCTGTGCTGTTTACCCCATGTCTCAGTTCAGAATGGGCAATAATGCAAAAACTCAGGAAATGCTGTCACCAAAGTGCCTGGTTTTTGAAGGAACCCACCACAGTATTAGGGAAACACTGGGAGGATAATGGCTTTTCTGTCCTTTGGTGTGAATAAGCACAGGAATACCCAGAGGTCTTAAGGGCAATTTGGTAACTCAGATGTTCTAGCATTTGGAGCTGCAGGATATACGTCAGTTTAAATCCAGATAGCCAGGGATTAGTATCAGGGTGCATTTCAACAGAGAAGCCACACAAGATTAAAGGAGATATTTGATTCTATTGCAATACAGAGAGCGTGAAAATCAGTCCTGGAGAGCTCCAGATTTATGCATCATTTATGTCCTGATCTGATGCTCTAAGTAGAGGCTCGTCATGGCTCTCTGCACAAAGATCACTGTAACCAAGAGGGAGTCGCCCAGGGCGTTTAGTGTTTGTAAGGCACGCTTATAGCAAGATTCTGGCAAAAATCTGATTAAACCATGACATTTTCTTGGAGGAACCCCGATCTAAACATTTTATTTAATGATTTTGTAAACCACAGTACTATATTTTATAAAAGGTATGTGTAATTGTAATAAAATGTTTTTGAGACTCCACTGCCTTGTTTATGTAATCGGCTGCATCTATGTGAAAAAGTACCCTACCACATCATGGAATCATCAGAGATACTAGTTCCTACCAGACCAAAACTTCCAAGGGTGACTCTGCACAACCAAGGCTAAACATCTCCAATGCTGTTGTGCCTCGCTGGTATATTTATTTTTAAAGCAGTCCAGGAAATGGCAGGGTACACTGGTATGACTGACCTCCACAAACCTCTGAATATGGGAGTAGCTTCTTAGCTGACATGTTTCTTGGCTAAGCAAATCTGAGTAAACAATCTTGTTGAATGATACAGTGTCAAGTCCCCGGCCAGGGGGTATTCTTTACCTCAGACCCCAGCAGTTCGAGGGCACTGTATCTGTGAAACAGAAATCCCAGCCAAGACTCCACACGACTATGACCATTCGGCAAAGGAAATCCTTGCTGCTTCCTCTAGCACAGCAATACGGGAGGGACTCTTGGGAGGCCACAGCACACAGTGTCTGGCCTATAGCGCAGTTGACTCCTACCAAGTTCAACTGGCTACTGCCCCCAAGAGCCTGAAAGAGACAGATACTCAGAGACTGAGCGTTCGGAGCACACAGGACTTCACTGATCCACCCTCTGAAATGCTGGAGGGATCCTGCTTCAGTTGTGCCATATTCATATAGCGTCCAGGCTCCGAAATTGCTCTGGGGTCCACATTCCTGCCTCATTATCTCTCTTTATCCTCAGAAACAGGAGGTAGTTGTGGTTTTTGAAGTGAACAGGAGTTACAGTGCTGCTCGGGCGCATGGCAGGAGCTAGGGTCTGTCAGGGTCCACTTCGTTGGGAATGCCTTTTGATATCCAATGGAACCCTTATCCCCTGCTTCGTAACAATGAGCTCATTTGCTCAAGCTCTTTGTATGAAGGACAACTCTAATGCTGTCTGCTTTAGCTATTCTGCAAAACAGGAAATTTGCAGTCTATCACTGAAATTATAGCAAGTCCCTTATCGGTTGTGTTTATGTTATGTAAGAGTTACTATTCTGGGCTGTGCTAAATTTAAAAGAGAAATCTAACAGGGACTCCTACCAGTAATTTGGGCATTGACATGTTCAAGAGGATCTCCTGTTTTGATTATGCGGATTGTGAATAAGAAAGTAGAGTTTAGTAGCTTAATTTAATTCCCGGATCAAGTCAAAACAGAAAATTTTAAAGCCCTAGACAAATTGCCAATGATACTGTCATTTAATCTACTGCTAGAATAAAATTTAATCTATTGCAACACGTAATACTCATAAGGGGCCATATCCCGAGGCTCTTCCACATTAAATTAAGTTTCCTTCCCGGGGAATTTCCCAGCCAGGGAGGTCTGGTGCATAAGTCACATAAAACCATGGGTGGTCTACACTCAAGCCACGTGGGCTTATTGGAGACTTGTAAAAATAAGCTTTCCCCACTCCTGAATGTGCAGGGTGTAAGTGATGCTGACACAGAGGCCTCGCACTGCCTTAGCTCATAAAAGCAATTTCTTTGTCATATGAATGCCACAGAATATGAACTAGTTCAAAGTCGTTTATGTTTTCACCCTAACAGCTTTTAATCTTAATCACTGCAATATCTTGATAATTTTTAATGAATGAGTACTAAGAAAATGAAGAAATAATGAGCTAAACGCTAGCAGCTGGATTTCCAGACATATATGAGCACCAATAGGTAGGGGAGACCTTATCGCTCTCTACAACAACCTGAAAGGAGGCTGTGGTGAGACGGGTTGGTCTCTTCTCCAAAATAACTTCTGTTAGGACAGGAGGAAATGGCCTCAAGTTGCACCAGGGGAGGGTCAGGTTGGATATTAGGAAAAATTTCCACAGAGAAGGAGTGGAAGATCATTGGAAGAGGCTGCCCAGGGAAGCGGTGGGGCCACCGTCCCTGGCAGTGTTGAAGAAACGCGCAGATGAGGCGCCTGGGGACACGGTGTAACAGGCGTGGTGGTGAGGAGCTTACGGTTGCACTTGATCATCTGGAAGGTCTTCTCCAACCATAAGGATTCTGTGATTTGGTGAGCCTGGCTGAAGACAGAAAGAGGTGCCTGAGGATATTAGTTCTTTGTGAAACACAGAGAAGGTGCCTGGGCTCAGTGACACGTTTGGATCCGTGGAGAAGGTGCCCGGTTTGGGGAGGCACTGCAGGCCCCATACCTGCGTGGCTCCTGCCATCACCGAGTGCCTGCAAGGGTGACAGTGCTGCCAGGCAGCTGGCCTCTCCCCTGGCTCGCTGCCATAAGAAGCAGGCGGCCCTGACAGACTTTTAAATGCTTCTATTAATCTCCAAACCCTTTATTTATCTCCAACCCTGACGGGTGGCGGCCCCGAGCTGCGGGCCGCCACAAGATGGCGCCGCGCCAGGCCCAACCTGACCCGAGATGGCGGCAGGGGCGCCGGCTCGTTTTCCCTTGGGGAGCTTCTCCTCTGCCTAGGAATGGCCTCCTGAGTGGAAGTGCTGCCCGAGAGCACCCCAGGGCCGCGGCCGTGACAGAAAACTGCTTGCCCAGTGCCAAGGCAGGGCACAATGCGCCAGGCCACCAAACTGCTGGTTCTCTAGCAACGTTAGCACTTCTGTAGCAATGATCGAAGTAAAGGTTAACGGGTCTGGTCAGAGATTCTCAAGCTAAAGCTGTGCTGGAGTAGAAACTGAAATTTGCCAGCAACCCTCTTTATCAAAAGCGGAGACGCTCCATCCTGCTCTGATATGCCGTCAATATTAACGATACAGTTTAATTGCTGTAAAGCATTACCAATGCAGTCGGTAAATTAGAATAACCGTGATGCATTTCAATCTGAAGAGCAGATAAGCAATATGAAACAACTGAAAGAAGGGCTAGAGTAGAACGACTCATCTTTTAGCTTTTGAGCAATACTGGAGCAGTATTCGGGTCAGTATTCTAAGAATAACTTCAAACTGGAGATCTGTTTGTGAGAAGACTCTAAAGCACATAAAAACCTCTGCACTACTGCAGCCCTTTTCACTAAGAGATCTCAGCAAGTAATTGCTGCTGTCATTTCCTACATGGTGTAATTTGCCCGGTTTCACCAAGGGGTCAGTGCCAAAACTGAGGCTTTAATTTAGAACTTTCAACTCGCAGCCAGCCCGGGCGCTGGTCCCTGCGTAACCACGGTACGAGAGGAAACGACCTCCACGGGGCTGGTTGCACCTGAGTAAAATCTCCAGTGCGAGTTCCCCTTTGGGGGAACGTCATCACGTCACGCCTTTCCAGGAACCTCCTGGGACCTGCGCGGTCCGATCTATGCAAAGAAAAAAACTAAAAAAAAAAAAAAAAAAAAAAAAAGAAAGAAAGGGCAGGGACACTCAGTCCTCCCGGAAAATCTCCAGAAAATTAAATGCCATTCTAAGCTGTTCTGTCCTTCTGGGAAGTTCCAGGGCTCTATAGTGAAGTGAAAGAGGCAGAGGCTCTGCCACTTCCAAGGAAACCCTTGTGGCGGAGCAGCGGGAGTGACCGCGGGGGCAGTGCTGGAGACAACTTCCTCCATGCTGCAGTGGCTCCCAAGAGGCTCCTGGGTGACACCGGAGCTTGCAGCAGCCCCGTCGTCTTTCTGCTAATCCTCTAAATGGATCAGAAGAGCATTTCTTTCCCTGACAGCCCCCTCTGGCAGACTTTGCATTGGAAAGAGATGACCTAAACCCACATGATTTGGGAGTCAATATTTTTACTATGGCAGTCAGCAACTGTAATGTGCTTCCCAAGAGAGTTCTGCATAGCCATTGCTGTTGAGAAGTTGCTTCATGGTCTGACCTTTCCAAAGTGCATCTGCGTTGTCCAGATTCAGGCTTCTCCTTTAAGTAACTTAGAAAGTAGCCTTGTGTAAATGCCTTCTGCTTATTTAAGTGCCGGCACTGCCCTCAACGCTGGGGGAGGAGGGGAGGAAGCCGAAATATGAGGTCATGCTCTAGTCACATGGCTGCTGCAGCATCTGTCAGCTGTGAGACAATTAACTAAGCCCTAACTGTGCTTTTACGACATTCAAACCCGCTCGCAAAGCCTCCCCTCCTTTGGTGTTGCTCTGCTTAGGGATCATCTTAAAAGTTGTCTAAGCCAACCAGTACTATGCATCGTAGCGCGTACATTTTGGCAGTCGCTTATTATACTGAATATTGCGGTCTACCATGAAAATCACATTCTGAGACTTCATTTAATTAAATCCTTGCCCTGTGAAAAGCTCCAGGGCAGTCTCTGGGGTAGGGTTGTTTGGAGTGGGAAATTTAACCTTTATGTTTCAGCAGAACTCTGAGCCAGCTGGTCTTAGCAGAAGTGAACACAGTCTCTTTCCTGGAAAAGCTGGGGCTTGAGACTTGAATTACCAGCTATTGGATTGCATGATTCTCACCTCAGCTGCAGCATGACTGCACGGGGTGTGCAATCACTGGCAAAGTAAAGTACTTACTGTATTTTTTATTCAATGACTATCTGATGCCTACAAAAGAATGACCAGAACTTTTGCAGATTGTGTCAGCAAGGGCAGCAGCATACCAGTGTTTTCTGTTGTTCTGCAGCCTGCTGTCTGCATCAGTAATTCCAAGCACAAATGATGTACAGATTCCCGTTCTTTCATGTATTTCCATTTAACACCCACATATTTACAGAAAATAAGGAGTAAAGGAGTTTTTTTTTTTTTTTTTTTTTCCTTTGTGAGCCATAGCACAGGAGACTGATTACTGTTTGTTTAATAGGTAACACCTGAGTTACTGGAATCATAAATGCTTTTTTTTTTGCTCAAGGTCCTGTGGTATCCTAGTGGATGCAGGTCATAAATTCACTAGAACTGTACCAATCCATATAGATGAGCACCTACCTTGCACCTATCACCATACAAAACCTACTAGCCAAATGCAGAATGGTAGGCAAAACGTAAGAAAAGTCATTCTGTGCTGAAGTCCAGCTAGCTGGATATCATAGCGTCCCCAGAGACCAAGAGTTTCTCTCTAGAGAGTGAATCTTACCCGAGAACATTATGGCAGCTTTTGGCAAATAACATTTAGCATGTCCTGGTCGGAGGGTGCCTGGATCAGCATATTTGATAGCCAGGGATAGAACCACGACCCACAAATCATTCTAACCTCTTTTTAAAGCCCATTTATCCATTCTTGCCACAGCGGCAACTCATTGCTATATGTTCCACAGTGACAGTATGCAGTGTGTGAAATTAATTCTTTTCTGTTTGTTTTAAACCTGCTGCCTGATAATTTCCTTACATTTCAGTTCACATTTATCTCACGTGTTAAGTACAATAAAACAGTTACTAACATCTAATGAGTTTTAAACTGGTGAAGATACATGACTCCGCACGCAGGAAATGGTGTGTGTTCCCACCTAGTTTTGGACTGTGCCCTTAGCTTTCCTAGCTTTCTCCTATTCCCTTTTTCCATTATCACACACCTCAGCTACCAAAATGTCCTACAAGACGGCCTGCTTTGGCTGGTGGATCGATGCTACCTTATCAGCAAACTCTTCAGCTATACTCTGCTGCGTTCACTGTGCGCAGAAGTGAAGGAGGAGGGGGTTAAGGGTGGCAGGGGGGTTAAGGGGGTTAAGCTGAGGAAAGTTGTATGTGTGTCTATGCTACAGAGAAGCATTTTGGATTCAAATGGATTCTACTTGAAACGTGTATAATCTCTGTCTTCCAGGACTGTGCAAATTCTCAGCAGTTGCTGATGCTGTAAGCTCAGTACCTATATGAAGTAGAAATAGATTATGAAAGTGCCATCAAGTACATTAAAGAGTGGTAGACTAGACAAGAAAGGATGTGAAGAAGAATTTTCTTTAACCTTGGGCCCCACTGGATCCTAATTAAATCAAGTAGCAGAGAAGTTAGTGCTGCATGTACAAACTTGGGATCACTACAAATCTGAGAGAGAAAACTACTACATTTAGAGGAGGAAGGCTATCTAAAGGACAATCTCAGGACTTTCAGTTTCCTACTGTATTCTTTTCTTAATTTCTTTTTCGTTTATAAAAAGTTCTCGGGTTTTTAAAATGAGCTGCATTCAGCTCATGTTTTCTCTCATTCTGCAGTACATCCTCAAATACACACCTCAGCAAGCTGTTCTCTTGCCTTTCTACCCATCTCCAAAGGCTATGGAAAAGAACAAGCCCTGCAGCAAGTATCCTGCAGTATCACCCTACACCTGCTCCTGCTTTTGGTGAAGCATTTTTAGCTGAGTCTTCCAAAACCAAGAAGGCTATGCAGATCTTCAGCGTGCCTCAGCACAGTTGGGTCCAGTGCCTCTAGGCAGCATGGAAATAAAATGGCATATGTTAGGGGATACTGAGGGAGGGATAGATTAAACACTTCCCCAATCACATGTTTTATTTTCACCTTAGTTTTCTAGGTTTGTTTAAAGTAATAGAGGAGGACAAGAAGTAACGCATATGTTCTAGAACAACTGAGTGATACATCTGCCTCACCTTGAATCAGTCCAGTTATGCACCAAATTTAATTTATATATATACCTGGGAAGTCACAACTCCATGCACTGTTTAATCTGGTAGAAAATGTTATACATTGCTTCCTACTGTTTTCCAGTGCTCTTAGCATCTGTCACTTGTATATCAAATTAGTTCATAGATAGCTGATACCCTGTTTATGCTAGTAACAAAGTCTGGTAACCACAGGAATGCTTAGATAAGGTTGCTGCTAGCAGACATCTCGTAATGCATTTTTGGTCACTGTAGAAAGAACTTTTGCCTTTCAGCTAAGCCAATGTGTCTGTAGCTTTAGGGCAGAACTGTCACTGAAATCAGAGAGAAGAAAGCAAACAAGTTATTGATGGGAAGGACCAGCTGGCAGCATTTGGTCTCCCTGTGACGCTGGTGCTGGGGCTGTGGGAAGTGGGAGGTGAGCTGTCCTGTGAGGCTGCCCGGTGAGACCAGTCACATGCCCTCAAAGGAGGGAAGAAATACAGTAAAGGAGGAATGGGTCTTCTAGGCTCTTCTCTAAAGGTCTGCTAGCTGTTGATGGGAAAGGGTGAACCGAAGAGAAGAAAAAAATCACCAGCAATTATCTCTCAAAACTGTGGGTGCCTTCTGCTCCCGTGGGCCTTTTGGAGAGAGATTAAAGATGCTGAGGTTTCATACTCTTTAGTTCTAATGAGGACGCCTTCCCCAGGTAGTAGTAAGCTGAGTGTTAGGGAGCGTTATAGATCACAAATAACTTAATGCATTAAAATGCCATGACTGGAGGATGTGTTGGGCAATAATAGCTCAGGATGGAAATTGCAGGCACTAGGAAATTTGTGATCCTGAATAATTTCTACAGAGCCTGCAAAAAATGGTAGAAGCAGCTATAATTGATTAAGGTAACATTTAAGGGAGAGATTTCTGTAAATGCTGGAAAGGGAGAACTTGAACAGGTCTTGAGTACAATTTAGCAGCAAAATTCTTAGGACTAATACAGCTCTGGTACAAGTATCAATAACAGCAGGAAGGAGGACATCATTTACACAGTCAAATTTGAATTGCTTAAGTCTTCATACAATGCTTCAGTGTTTTCATTAGAATGTGTGGTGTTAATGCAGTACTTGCAGTCCTCAGTGGGCTAAATCCTTGGGAAGAAAATGGAATTGTGCGTTTGCAGGAAACAGGGAGGATATTCTATTTATGGCACATAGAGAGCCCAATCACTTCTGCAGTATCTAATAAATTAAGAAATGGAGGCAGGCCCCCCTTCTGCTCACTTTGGGCTGTAAAGGTGCAATTCAGGCTCTGGGCTGCACGTTCTGTTTGCATTATCTGTAACAGTTAAATGTGCGCCCTGCTGCCTGGTCTTCTCTTGGTTGCTCCTGTCCTTTTTTGTTGCATTTTGCATACCTGTGAAGTGTGGTGGTTTATTCAGATTGAATTCTCCTTGAAGAAGGCAACGTCTTACTATAGACCATAGTACAGCAGAGGTTCCAACTGTGGCAAATTCTTGAGGAACCGTTGTGTTACTGTGACTGCATTTGTCTGTAGAGGTCTGCTTTCACATTTGATAAATAAGCTATGCAATGAGAGAGTTTTCTAGATGCAAGAAATTCTCTGAGAGCTTCCTTGATAGAAAAAAACATACAAGTTGGCACTGCCTCTGAGCCTTTTACAACAGCTTAATTCACACCCTCTCTCCAAATGTAAATTAATCCAGATTGGGAAATGTTGGAATTCTGAGGCAATGTGTGTGATTTGGTATTAGTCTAGCATGAGAAAGGAAGAATAAAAGGAAACATTAAAATCTTGTGTGACATTAAGGCATTTTTTCGAAGTTTCCTAGTCTAGCAGCTAGCAGTGTTGCCAAACCCAAATATTAATTACCTGTGAGTCTGACCCCAAAATTCCACCATCAGACCTGCTGGAAAATCTTGATTCCTTTTTATTTGTGTTTTCTAGTGTTTGCAACTTTAGGGTTCACATTTCTGTCTTTTCTTCATAATCAGAAGGGCAAAAATTATAATGAAACTAAAGTAAGGTGGAACTCACATGAAATTATGACAACAGAGCAAGGATTTTTAGGAAAAAATAATCTCATTAGTTTCTTAATAAAAACAATATGGTAGAAAAATCTCATTATTGCTAAAAAGAGCTTGCAATCTATATACAGGACAATGCAGACATACAGACTGAATCTGGTTTGGAAATGCTGTATTCAGTTATCAGTGATGATCTCTAATGTGGTTGCAATCTTTTGGAAAAAAAAAAAAAACCTTGTAATGATGGCTCTTAAAAAATGGCAACTTCTCATTAAAATCGCAGAATCACAGAATGGTTGAGGTTGGAAGGGACCTCTAGAGATCATCTAGTTCAACCCCCTGCTCAAGCAGGGACACCTAGAGCACATGGTACAGGGTGGCAGCCAGGTGGATTTGGAAGATCTCCAGAGAAGGAGCCTCCACAGTCTCTCTGGGCAGCCTGTGCCAGGCTCGGTCACCCTCACAGGAAAGAAGTTCTTCCTCACGTGGAGATGGAACTTCCTGTGTTTTAATTTATACCCATTACCCCCTGTCCTGTCACTGGCCAGAGTGAAAGGCTGGCATCCCACAGTTAGTGATACAGGTGGCAGGGCACTTGACCAAAGCTGTTGCTAGCAGAAGCACCCTTCCTCTGCTCCTGCTGTAGCTTTCTGCTCTTAACTTTTTCCCTTTTTCTTTTGAAAGCGTGGTTGGATCGGGCTCCTAAGCTGGGAGTCAGCTGGGGAGTCTGTACATACTTATACAGGTGATGCAAATGAGCTTGAAGGGGTTTGGCTCCTATAGATTACCACTTAAGAAAGGCACAGCATAGCAAACAGTCCTGATTCGCTGTGGCTACAAAAGAAGTGAAGTGTTAAAGATAATAAAACTCTGCAGTCCTTGTAGTAAGGCAGCACCACTGCATGTAAACACACAAAACTGACTTCCACGTAACTGTGCTGTATAGTCTGAATTGCCCATTGTTTTGGAGTACTCTGGAAGGTCATTCAGAATTGTGTAATGTGCCTTTTTTCTTTGGTGCCACTGTTATGTGGACTGTTATTTCTGCAATTACTTGTGTTCCTAAATTGCTGTCTAGTTCACTGTTTTTTTTGTGGTCAACAAGATTCTAAAGGTCCATATACAGGAAGCAGGAACTTCTTTATCTTCTCCAACTGAAGGACAACACATATAGTGCAGTTCCCCTCTCTGAAAACATTACACAGGTTTTTCTGCTGGCTTTTCTGACTACATGAAGCCAGATGATCAATATAGGAACTGGAATTAGAACCAACAGACAATCCAAAACAACAATCAAGAGATCCACAACCTTTACTCCTGGCATTTTTGCAGCCATTCTAAAGCACATCTGATCATACTTCCTTTGCGTAGAGGAATGGGGCACTAGTTGGAACATGTGAGAAGACTTCCGCTTTCAATCTTAGAATTCGTGAATTTGAAAGTAAGTCATATTTTTTGTAGATCTTAGAGGTTCTTTAGGTGGGTGCAATTACTATTGTAACAACAACATCCTGAAATGAATTAAAGGGAACCCACGGATTCTGAGGCATTATTCTGCCCATTTTATGCACATTGTTATATTGGAAAAGGACTTGTCATCATTCTGTTAAATTTTTGGAAGGTGAAGTTATTGGCAGTGTGATGACAAAAAACACCTAAGGAAAAAATGATGGGTCTCTCTTTCCCTCTGATTCCTATCAGAAGATACATAGCCCTGCTTGAGAAAATATCCAGCTCACTTTTCTCTTCCAGCCCTAATAAGCCACTAGCACTGTAGATGCTATTAGCACTTAAAGAATTCCTTTATGCTGTCTGATATGCTGTCCTTATGCTATTTCTGATGCTGCAGGCATGTTTAACAGCAAGCAGCTTACAGTGCCATGGATGTGGTAGATTCCGCAAGTCTGGATCTGTATCCTCAGGTCTGGTTTTGAATTCCCTTCAGTGTCCTCCATGTGCAAAATTACATGACAAGGAATGCAAGAGGACAACCAAGGACTGATCCTTTCCCTGATAGTGCAGTGACTTCAGACACTTGCTTCAGATTTGGAGCATGACCAAGAGGGTGCCCTGTAGGATTCCCAGACTTTACACACTGCCCTACACCCATTTCCCAGGATCGCATCTCTCACCATTCTTTACCTCCCCATGACACTAGATTTTACAAGTAGTTTCACTAGGAAACTGTTAACAGGCATGGGTTAAAATATAGTTAATTTTTCCTATGTGAAGCTTTCCTAAATTAAGAACAATGTTTGCTTCAGCATTTGACCTTAAAATTGAATCTTAAGAGTGTGCAGAAGATGAACTAGTTTGGGGACTTGGTTTCATTTATCAAGCAGATCAAGATTAGATCGAGACTTCATCAACGTTCACACTCAGATCCAGAGTTATCAAAAGTTAATGAACACTGGTAAGAACCGAAGGAATTAATTTGCATTGGAATTAGTAGATACACTAAAAAAAAGAGATTAATGGCACTTAAGCCTTGCAATCACAATGATTACATCTATCCTAGTAAATTAAACAAGGCCAGGGAACATTCTTGGGTGCCAGAAGTGTGTTGTCAGTACTGCTGCATTCCTGGAACAGTTCCTCCTCCTGGAGCAACCAGGACTCTCCCAGGCAGCACTGCTCAGGAGTCTGCCTGGGCACAAGGATATTCCCAACGCAGTGTGAGATGTCAGCGTCACAGCCATGGCCACATCGTGCTTGGAGATCCCACCGTCAGAGAACATGTGTAGGCACAGCTGAGTTTACTTGAAGAGTTAGAGCCTTTCTGGCCTTTTAAAGAGTATGTTTATGTAGCTGAAATGAGAGTTTGATGGAGTCTTTGTTTTGCCCTCCAAGAGCCACTTCTGGGATAATCACAGAATCACTAATGGTTGAGGCTGGAAGGCATCACAGACATGAGCAGCAAACTGAGACAACAACTGCATCCTCTGGAAGTACGGAGTGGAACAAAGCAGGAAGCCTCTTATCTCACAGGTTTATTGCACAGTGCTCTTAAATTCTAGTAAAACCAGTAGAACTGGAGGATGTTTTGTAATGTACAGAAGATGCTCAATTTTAACTTTATAGAACTAGATGTGTCAGGGGGTTAGCTTCATTTTGAAATACATGCTAACAGGAAGGCGATGTGTGCCTATAAAAACTGTCGCATCCTTCTAACAAGAATGCCTCTTGTGGTCTTTGGTTTGGAGCCAAGGCCCAAGATCTCCATTCATTCTCCCTTTTGCTGGATTGGCCAAGCTGCAGCCCTGGAATGACTCAGAGTGCGTAGTCCTCAGTGTGACTACAACCATGGAAGGAATGCTTGGATACTATGGTACTGTGTAAAGCCATGTAGGTAACATAAAGAGAGTATGGTAAGTGTGTAGAGAAAGTGCTCTGCCATGCCTGAGAATGGTGATAACTGTAACTGCATATATATAAAAAAAAATTCATAAAAGAAACAAAAAACAAAAAAGAAAACACTGAGAAACAGACTTTATTCCCTACAAAATGTATAGGGAACTGCAAATAATTTTCACCAAATGGCGGCCCAAGGAAGGGAATTGCTTTCTTTTAACACTTAGTCCAGTAGTAAATAACTGAATAGTGATTTATGCTGTTCAGGCTCTGAATAGGGAGCAGCATCAAAAGACCTTAGTCCTGGACCACAGGGAGCAGCCACTTAGCGCAGTGAAAACCATGCTAACAACTGGCTGGACACTCTTATGAAGGAGTGTTTACCTGGCAATGAGATTGGGGAGATCGCTTTGCTCTTCTGCTCACAGGATGTACTGAGGGAAAAAGGAGGAATAGCTGGAGAGATGAGAAATATCAAGTAAAGTGCAATGAAGTATTTCTCTCCAGTAGTCATTCCACTGCCCCCAACCCTTCCACGATGATCACTGTTGCTATTACTTGCTCAGCAATGATATCACAGAGAAATGAGCAGTTAATGGATACATAGAATTTACTCTGACTTTTCCTTTCCTTTTTTTTCTGTGTTGTGTTTTTGTGGAATGTGATAGAGAGCAATAGCTCTGGTTATTGTTATCTCAGATAAACTGGGATGTTCATATGAGATAACCAACTGGCTTTGCCCATCATCTGTTTCCAATGGATCCATTCCAATGGATCTCCATGTAAGTGCTGAGTTAGTAGACCTTTTTCAAGCAGGGAAAGCACATCTGAACAGCATTTCAAATGTTTTCTGCATGTCACACTAGCAACATTTTTTAAAGTGTTAGTTTGCATAGTTTACACATCAGGAAAAGCCCAGATTTTTCAAGAAACTGGTGGGAGGTAGGTGTCATAATCTCAAGCTTCCAAGAGATTTATTCCCTCTGGTGCTTTACTTTCTTGTGTATAAAACTGAAATTTATTTTGGCTTGAATAAAATAAAAGATTAATTATAGGCATGGGCTTAGGTTTGTGGACTTCTTGTATTTTAAATTAAGTAGCTACTCAGAGGTTAATTGACTGAGAGACCATTGTTCCCTTGTTTAGTTGGTTGTTTCTCTTTCCTTTTTTTAATGTATCTTCCACCCTCACTTTACAGTATCTCTTCCTTTATTTGTCTCACCTTCGTCTTGAATCCTTCATTCTGCTTTTGTCTATTCCCTCTCTTTTTCCTTCTTTTCTTCTTCAAGAATATTCCTTTCCAGCTGTAGCAATGTAATGTTTTATTTAGTTTCTTCTTTAATATCCTAAGAAGGGCTGGTAAAGAGGATGCCAATGAATTTGGCAGCAAACACTAACTTGGGATGTATTCCTGAGGTCAGCGTGAGATAAATAAACCTAGAGAAATCAATGTACAGAGAGAAAATAAAAAAAAGAAATGAGATCTCAAGAAAAGTAGCTGGAGAAAAACAATCCAATCCAACAGCTATTTCTTAGGAGAGAAAAACTCAGAGATAGGCATATAACTGCTGTTTGTATCAGCTGGCTTCTGTCATTTTTAGCTCCAGCCACACTCACATGCTCTCCCTTTTCTGTGCTGGGTGCTGGTTGAATTTTTTCAGGGATTGAATCACAAATTCTTCAAGAGATAGGTTGTTTTCTACTCTATATTTGAACACTTTCTATCCAAAACAAACATCTTAACTAATGACAGTAGACTCTTTTGTAATAATGGTATAATAATAATTAAGAAGTGTGGCAGTATACTGTTTTTCTCAAGAGCCAATGTATTCTTGGGATGGATGCTTAGAGGAATTAAAGACTGGAGGTGAATGGTACTTGTTGGCTATGATACTAGTTATGATGTTGAAATCCAGGCACTTTATTACTGAAAACTCTGTCAAACAAAGAGAATTCAGATTAAAAAAAAAAAAAAAAGAGTTATAAAGGAAGGTTTATGAGGAGTATACTATATTCATTGCCATTTGGCTTACCATGTGTATGAGAGAGGACATAACCTGTGCAGTGGATAAAAATGCAGTTTTATGAACACTTTTGAGATCTGTTTTTAGACTAAATAGGAAGGCGACCAGAAATTTTTGAAATTCCATAAAAGAAACTTCTTTTAGTAATTTACTATTATTACTAGTAAATTACTATTATTACTAGTAATTTACCTATTTAGTAAAAAAATAGAAATGACTGAAATGTTTAATTATTTCACCTTTCATTTATGTTACAGTAATACCTTCAATAATACCTTAAACCGAAAACATAATGATTTTAAATGGAAACAGTTTTCTCTAAAAATAAAAAGGAGTGCTTTGAAACTGCCAAACAAAACATTTTATTTTCTTGGAAGTCATATGATTAAAAAAAAAAGTTCTTTTTTTTTTTTTTTTTTTGACCGCTTTTAAAGATTTAATTTCTTGGAATTTTAAAAGTTGTTTTAGAGACTCATAAGGCATGGTTCCAATATTGTGAATGCAGGCATGCTTAAAAAAATGAATGATCTAATAGGCTTTGAATGTTATATCATATCAGTTTGAGATTTTGCTGGGACCAGGCATTTTATGTGCAATTCCTCATATACTGAGTAGCCCCATGAAATCACTTCACCCACCATCCACCTACCTCTGTACTGAGATGTGTGGCCAGTACTGAATGGTGCAGATTCAGGTGCAGGTTATCTAACAGGATGAACAAGAGCATTTGGATGGAGAATGCGGGAGTGTGTGCAGCACACAGAGTGGCAGCACACTGATGAAACTAATGAGTAAATTTAGAGATTAAAAGATGTGTTGATAATTCAGACAGACAGATTTATCTTTTCAAAGTTTCTGAATCTTAGCTAGATTTATAATACTTACTGCCTGCTTCCATAGACCAAACAGGGCTTTTGCCACTGTTGCTAAGGCCTGATTGACTACATTCCTTTCCCTGGTATTTTACCCACTGCTGGTAATTCACATCAAAGACATCATGATTCATAGAATCACAGAATCATTATGGTTTGAAAAGACCTTCAAGGTCATCAAGTCCAACCGTAAACCCTTCACCACTATGCCTACTAAACCATGTCCCTCAGTGCCTCATCTGCACGGTTCTTGAACACTGCCGGGGTGAAGACTCCATCACTTCCCTAGGCAGCCTATTCCAATGCTTCACCACTCTTTCCGTGTAGAAATTCTTGCTAATGTCTTACCTGGCCCTCCCCTGGTGCAACTTGAGACCATTTCCTCCTGTCCCATCAGTAGTTATTCTGGAGAAGAGACCAGCTCCACTTCACTTTCGGGTAGTTCAAAGTAGTTCAAGGTAGCTACAACCTCCTTTCAGGTAGTTCCAAGAACTTCATGGTCCCACTCCACGTTCTCATTTGCAGAAGTTGGTATATCCTAAAAATTGCCTCTCAAGAAACATTTTTCTTCCTTCATCTAGCTGGATTTCACTAAATTTGTTTCCTCATGGAATCCCCATAATTTTTAGAGCTTCTTCTCTGCACTCTGCATATCTTACTCCATTATTGGCATCAATACTCAGCATACAGCTTTACTTCTAAAGCCAAACCAGCTATGTTTCTTCCTCTCGGGGAGTGATCACCCTCATATAAAGAGGTCTTACAGGAGTCCTACAAAGCAAAATCTTCATTCTGGAAAAAAAAAAAAAAAAAAAAAAAAAAAAAAAAAAGCATTTGTCATAGGTAGGTAATTATTTTAA
>VZSV01000012.1:8499299-8550375 GCA_013398735.1 Nothocercus julius
AAAAAAATGATGGTGCCTTCTCCATGTTGATAAAATAGTATGCTTCATCTGGTACATGCCTGCTGTTTGTACAGACTTTTGCATAGCTTGGATTCTTTACCACTCAAAGACCTGGGACTTCAGATATATGCCAGCATATATCACTAGAAAGTCTGTCTCAATATTTTTATTTCTAATGCTTTCACCCCCAAACAGAATTGTCGTAAGATACTAGCCTGATAGGACCCTTTTCCTCAAAACTTCACAGGACATGATTGTGGTGGTATCTGAGTTCCCAAACTTCAGTGCATTTATATTTCTATCTCTGGGCACAGTATGTAGGGGCTGCCATTTTCATTTTGTGGGGGAAGATAGGAAGTACAATGAAGTTCAGACTAGGATGAACTCTAGGTTAACATAGGAAGCACATTGGAGAGCAAAGATTAAGTACCTTTTGATTTCTAGCTGGTGCCCAGCAGGCTCATAGGCTGAAATACTGTTTTTTCTTACCAGTCTATGTGTCTTCTAACTTGTGTGAGTTTAGCAACTTGTGCTAGACTGCTGTTTTGCAGAAGGGCTGTAAGCTTCCAATTCTACGAAATCCACTGTTCGTTTCTAGCTTGTTTTTTCTCAGCATACACAGAAACATACACAGTAACTATACTGAGCAGATAATGCCTCACAATTTCATGCACCTAAAAGAGGATGAGAATAAATCTCATTTATTTGGGGTTATATCTGGGAGTGGGCAAGCAATGACACTGGTGGGTCACCAATTTCTTGTGGGTATGTGTTTGCGTGAATTCAGGCAGACTTCTTTTCTAGCTGAAAATATTAAGGTCCTGATCAGCAGAAAATAGCTAGTACGGCTGCTGGACTGTGGAAGCTCCCAGAGCCTGCTTAGCTTTGCAGCTGTGGAAGCTAAGCCCTGCTGCACGGAGGTGGATGGCAGTGAGGTCCCTCAGGAGACTATGCCATACTTGAGGGGACATTCCACAGGCAATTCCTCCCAGAGGTGGAGCCTGCAACTCCTTTTAGCCCCATTGCTGCACATGGCCGTTCATTGAGACCAGGGAGGCTGAGAGAATTCGGAGTAATCGTAGTTTGTTTGGATCTTAATTTACTTTGCTTAACAGTACCACATTAGCATGTTTTTGAACTAGTAACAAATGATTATCATTTTGATCTTACATAATACGAATATAAACTAATACTCTGATTGTGTAGACTCATGATTCTGAAGTTAGGGAGAAAGTTCTCTAAGGATTTGCAGAGAGACGTGTGCTGTTTGTGCCCTTGCCAAACTCAAAATTACCTAAGTAGAAGGACTCACAGGATTTGTCTTTGACAGTTTTACTGCACAGTGAAGGATGCTACTCAAAATGGTACTGAGAGTCCATCCTCCATCCCTTTCAATGTGGGCTTTCATTCACAGCATGGCTCCGTACTCTGTGCTTTGCTGTAAAAGACTGTCAGTTACTGGAGCGGGGGTGACAGGCAAGATGTGCTGGTCCTGGTACCCAAGGAGAGGCACAGGGGGCTGGCCAGTGCAGGTCTGGCCCCATGTCCAGCATCAGGGCAGTACAGCACTGGGTACAGAAGTAAAAGAATGGCCATGACTATGGTACAGTGCATCAGAATAATCTTTCGGTATGTTTTTGTTGCCCACTGCTCACAAAAAAATCTTATATGCTGAAAGGGGGTCAATGCTGAAGTAAACAGCCTTCATGGCGCATGAACTATGCTCCTGTGGCTATATCTCTCCCTTAAAGGCCTTATGCGTGTAGGGCAAACTGTACAGTTGGTCAGACTGTTAAGGTGCATAAAACTCGTACAAATACTGTTAGAAAGATCAGTGCCTGTGTTAAGACCTGGCTTTAAAGCAAATGATTGTAACTGTAAATGTGCCTGTGAGAAAGGGGAAGGGGTAGAAGTATAGTTACGAAACTGTATGGTCACAAAACTTGTGGTAGTTGCTATAAATAAAACAAGAAATAGCAGTAATCCTTGTAATCCTTGCTGGCTATTTGTCTTGGCCTTGGTAGGTAGCCCCGGTTTAGTAGGTATCAATTCAATATCCCACAGAAAGGAGAGGCAGCTGCTGATCATTTTGGCCACTCTGTCCTGAAATAGAATTTTCCTTCCTTAGGCCACATCTGTTTCTTCTGCATTGTACATAGAGCTGAGCTGTGGGTCATGTACAAACCTGGAACACGCAAGTACAACTGCGTGGAACATGAAGCCCGTGGAGATGTAAATATTTAATTCTATAACATGATTTTGGCAGATCTAAAAATTGAATGTTGGGAATTAACATTCTGTCCCCCTCAACTTTCCCCTTGCACCTCCTTTCTCCCACTTACCTTCCCTTGCTCTCGTGATCCTGTCCCAGGCAAGCTGGCAGCGGCTGCTGGGAACTTGGCAACTTGCTGCAGGGCAGAGCCCTGTCCTGTGCCTAGCTCAGCCCCCGCTGGAGCTGCTGGATGCTGAAAGATGCTGCCAGCTCTGCAGCAACAGCTGCATGTAAGCAGATTATTTTAAAGTCTAAATGTGCTTAGGCTCCATCTCTGTAATGCAAGTTTTTCAAGGTAAAAGAAAGAAGTCATTTGTGTGATCTCTGTGTTGAGAGTTCAGTAAGCAAATACTTAAGCAAAGACAGTCTTTCTCTTTAAAGAGACTCTTGACTCTCTGGACTTTCAGACTGGCTTTGAAAATGATCTTTGAATAATATTAATAGCAATGCAAAGTTTACATTCAAGCACCTCCTTGTTAACTGGGATTCACAATTTAAAAAGTGTCCACTAAATATATGTTCCACACTCAAGACAATTATGTTTAATTTTCACAGTGTCAAAAGCCCCAAA
This sequence comes from Nothocercus julius, assembly GCA_013398735.1. Taxonomy (NCBI): domain Eukaryota; kingdom Metazoa; phylum Chordata; class Aves; order Tinamiformes; family Tinamidae; genus Nothocercus; species Nothocercus julius. The sequence continues at coordinate 8,502,143 of VZSV01000012.1, forward strand.
GAACTGCTGAAATTCAGAACTGAGTTATCCTGACTAAAATGTAAGGGCTGTGTTTGAAAATGAAGATTTAAAAAAAATGTCTTGGCCAAGTTAACTGTAAGTTAATGGCAGAGCTGAGTAAAGAACCCAGAGTAAAGCAAGTGTGAGAAGTTCTCTGAAACTTCACTTTGTGATTTCAGAAGGACGTTTTCTTGAAGGCCACTGACTAGAGATACTTTTGCTAAACATTCTGTAATCTGGTAAAAAATCCTCTTTTCTGAGTTAAGAGTCAGTAGATATCCCTCAATTTGAGATAGAATTCCCTCTGAATTTCACTCTTGTTTCTAATTTCTTTGAGATATAGTGACACTTCTCAGTATTCTCCAGTTATCACAGCCTAAAAAGCCAATCCTCTTATTTCATTTTAAGATGATATGCACACCTGTAATCATTTAGTTATCACATAATCTAAAATTGTCCTGAAAGAGGCAAGAGTGATAAAATGAGGCCACTGTGTATAGGTGGTACCAGCTGGTGCAGATTTTCTGATTGAGAACATATGGGACCTATGGAAATTTTGGGAAGGACTGTAGTCATACTTCATGACTGAAATTTGTTTCCTTTGGAAAGGAGTCTTAGTTCAGCAAGTATGATAAGTACTAGAAATGAAAAAGAACAACTTTTCAATTGTAGTCTTAACACTATCCTGAGCCTCCAAACTACCTTTTAAAACAAACTAGATTTAATTTGGAGTACTGCCTCCATTGCAGACCTACTTTCTCCTACTCAGAACGCTGTAAGTCCCTTTTCATAGTTTCTTGCCATGTATGTTGGGGTGTGATCCGAAGCTCTGTGTCAGTAGATGCCTATTGCTGATTTCAAAATATTTTGTTTCAGATCCTTTATTGAGAGCATGTGGAGAAAAGGAACGTAAAACTTATTTCAGCAGGGCCAATGGTTTGTCAGTCCCAGGCATTCAAAATGATGAGTGAGCTGTTCTAGCCTCAGCCACCATTGTGAAATACCTTTAAAAACTATGAAATCAAAATGCTTTGAGACATTTTCTTTTGCCCTTTGCTGTATGTGGTCTTTTTTCTTTTTCTTTCTTTTTGTTTGTTAAGCCTTTGGGCTTTATGTGTTAAAGTTTTATCTATACCTGTGGAGAGTAAAAATTTGTTCTTCACTTTAGGATGAAAAGGGTGTATTTTTTTTTTTTTTTTTCTTCATATAATCATGAGACTCCAGGAAGCTGTAAAAAAAAAAATAATATAAAACAAGCCCTGATTTCAAGCCCTGCAGTTTTATTGTGAATTACATATTTTTTTAAAAAAAAAGTATTAATAAAATGAGTATTTTGAGACAGAGCCTCAGAACATTTTTTCTTTTTAAACTAGCAGTTATGTTCCTAACAAAAATGTCCACCCTTTAATTGAAAAGCATAAAATGGGGGAGAGGAAGGAAACTGAACATTTTTACAGCTCTCTCTTATGTTTTTATAAGTAGTTTATTGGTTTGGTGATCAGATGATTTGTGCTAAGGAAAATATGTCTAAATGCCAAATGACACTTCTAGGTGTTCTGAAAAGGTTGTGTGATTTGCCTGGGTAGCTACTACTGTTATCATTCTCTTTAGTGTTTTTCTGGAGTGCATCCGTTTTGGAGCCCATTTGCAATAATTCTTTGCAATGGGCAGCACTTGCCAGTGGGTTTGTAAAAAGGCAGGTGGTTCTATTCTTCTCCAGCATAGAGGAACGTTAATCGGCATCCTAGGTGACCTTATTGCTGTAGATGAATAAAACACAGGCTGCATCTGCCTGAAGCAGCTTGCACTTTAAATTAGCTGTAGCAGTGAATGCTGAAAGATCTACTGTAGGGCCTATTGCTACTTCCTTGTTGGGTTGGGTTTCCAATTGGGATGAAGAGGCTGAATGAATAGTGGGAAGGATGCCAGGAATGATCTGGGCTGCATCTTTACTTATCACCAGCAGACAAACTGGCCAGGGAGTGAGATGGTTTACATTTTCTGTGCTTAAGAAAGAAAAACTGTAGGCAGTTTTCCAGTTGCTTTTACATCTGCTGCAGTGAAATGACTGGATGTTTTACCATATTCCTCACTGGGAGCTGTTAGCTCTGCACTGTGCACCCCTAACAAATCAGGACTTGACATAAAATGTGTGCAGAAGACTCTTAGGAGCTCCTCTAACTCCAGAAAGTCTTTCATTTATAAAATGTGCACGTGATGGCCCTGCTGCTCTGTCACTGTATGTTGTCTTAATAATTGTGTGGTGAGGCTTAATCTTGAGGAGTCTGTCTCCTCAACTCTTGTTCATGTATCTTAATCCAGTGTCGAGAAGCAGCAGAACATATTTTGGGGTTTTGGTTGTAGAAAGTAAAAGAGAATGAGATATGTAACTGCTCAATCCTACTTCTCTGGATAGGGTTTATATAGTTAGTTAATGAACAAACACATTTTATACAACACAGATAACTACATTATAACATCTCTATTCCATAATGTTTGGATCTTTGGATTTCTTGCTGGTTGTATCCTTCTGTAAGAATGCAGTGAAAGGACCTTTCTTTTCCAGAAGCAAGTTCTGCAGAGGATCTGACCAAATGCTCTGGCCCAGCATATGTTTCAAGTTTTTTGTTGTTGTTGTTGTTGTTGTTGTTGTTGTTGTTGTTGTTGTTGGTTTGTGTGTTCCTTCTCTTCTGACTCCCCAAGAGGGGAAAGAGGGAAAAATCTGCATTGGTCCATGGCTGCAGTCACCAAAACTGGGGTGAATTCCCTTCCTGCAGAAAGTGAAAATCCAGTGTGGGAAGAATGCTATTTGGGAATTCACCAGTGCCCAGAAAGAAACCAGCACAGCAACTTACATCAGCTATGTGATTTTTTTCCCTGGATAATGAGGGAAAGGTTTTGCCAGCGCCGATTATTCTGCCCCTTCTTGGGAGTTCCACACTGGACCAGCAACTGATCCAGGTGTTTTAAGGGAACTGTGCTCACTGAAATTGCTTGCAGTCAGTTGAATGCATGCCATGTTCTTGCAGGCTCTAAAATAATAAGCCTTTAGAGAAAATTCAGGCAGTCCTACGTTTAGACAGCCATGAAGAAGTCAGTAAAGTCAAGTTACTGTTGTCACAGAGAGGAGGGAGGGAGTATACTGTTAATACTGTCTAGGCGATAGTTTAACATCATCACACAGCAAGATGCAAGATTTAGACAATATTTGATTCCACGTGGAGAGATCTTAATCTTGATCACTTAAAGGCAAATTGTGCATAATAAAGGGAATACTCTGCCCTTGTCTTTAATATGCAAAAATTCATCTTAATAAGCTCAATCTTCCAGCTAGTTATTTCTCTCTCTTAAAAAAGAAGCTTCTCAGACATGTAAGCAGCAGCAGAGTCCTCAACTATGCCAGAAGGAAATGTATATCCAAAAAAACCCAAAACAAAACCCCCAAATTCTCAGCTTTCTGCCATGTATAATTCATACCTGCACTCCTTGTAGGAATTTAGAGATGGATTTAGATTAGCTTACCTCATTTTTACAATACGATGGGAGGGCATTACCCTGTACTCTTGCAGCCTTTCCTATAAATTAAAAATTGATGCTGGACCCAAATCAGCAGTGTTCTGTACTCCTTGGTAAACCTGTGTTAACCAGCCCCACCATGCTCCATTTAGAAGTGCAAGTGGTGTCCTCGGAGGCCTGCAAAGACATAGAGGGTCAGCGGGGGAATACCCCCCAGATCATGTTCTGCACAGCGAGAAGCTTGTGAAAGTGAAAAATCAGCTGTAGCCATCAGTGTATAGGGCTTCGCGACTGCAGATCTGGATGACTTTGTGGCAGTGCTGTGTCAGACCACATTGCAACTTGCCAAGCAGGCCTGCAGCGCAGGCATCTTGGGAGCAGCAGTAGCAGGATGCTGAGGACGCTGCTCCCGCCTTTGCTGCACAGGGCTATGGAGGATGTGCAGCCACTGCTGGAAGAGTGCAGAGTTTTTTAGCCATGGCAGCAATTTTGTATAGGGCCGCTACAGAGCACTTCCCTCTCTCTCCTCCCCCAGCTGTGTATCTGTGAGAATCGGAAACCAGAGCTTGATTTGGCTGGTTAAACTCTGTTTCTTGGTCTCCTTCTGCAGTACAGAGTTGCTCACAGAGGCCTTGCTGGTGCTTATGGCAAAGCTGCAGATCAGCCCTTAATTCCAAATAAGCTGAGGGAGACAGCAGCATGTGCCCACTGGGGTAACTACAAGCTGCTTTTAAGACCCTGGGGCACATGTTTAGATACAGTAGTGGTTATGGGTATTTCCCAAAGTATTGCGGGAGCCATTTCTGAAATGGGAATCTCTGGGAAGAAAACTGTCAGCAATGCCATTTTGAAGGACAGCTTTGAAATGCATTCCAGAAAGGTAAAGCACAGCAGTGCAAGCAGGACCTCTAGATGGTCATTACCAAGCTCTACTATGAAATGGAATAAAACTTAGACCTATAGCTGCAATTTTGCTCCACAGAACACAGCTCAAGTTATGTCTGCATGTCTCCCTGAGGCCTGTGGAGCTGCAGTAGCCTTTACCCTTCACTACATGAAGGTTGGATTCCTCTAGCAATTCTGCCTGATGTCTATTTTTGGCTTCCACTCTAAAAACAGATGGTTGGGAGTGAGAACCTCCTCTTGTGATTGCTGCTGTAAGCTGTGAAAGCAACAGATGGTTGCTAACACAGAGATCACAAACCCAGAGCTGTCAAGTTCCAGCTTTTCTGCCAGAGCAGTGCAAGCTTTACCCTCCCCCCAGTCTTGCACCTTCTTAGGATATAAAAGAAATAGGCCCTTGTGCTGTAAGCCTGTTTCAGTTTTATGTGGACGTGTAGAGTTAAGTTTCTAAGTTGAGACACAAAATACTTTGGTTTTCATACAACAAACCAGGCTTGGATTAAAACATAAGCGTGACACACCTGGCCACTAATGCTATGATATTTAAGAATTTGGTTTCTCTCGTTTGTTAGAAGAAGCTAGTCCTCATATTTGTGAGGAAAAACTCCCAAACAAATCCAGATTAAAATATTTTGATGACTTTTAACAGCAGATTCAAGAGGTATGAATCTGCCCAAACACCTTGTCAAGGTGCCAGAAGGTACTGACTATCAAGAAGGCTTCTCTAGTTACCTGTCATCTCTCCAAAGGGTACAGGGAGACCCTAGCATCATTCCAGAGGAGAGGGAGGCCTGCAGTCTCACTTTACCGAAAGAGGGGTAATGACCACTGTTTTCATCACTTGAACTTGGTCATGGAGGAGGCTGACACGATAATATAGGGGAGCTAGAGGCTTTAATAATGCGCATCTCAGGTATGACTGCACCTCTTATTCTGGTTTCATAGTAACTATGAGCAAATATTGTTTTGTGGGGGTCAAGAAGGTTGCCCAGAGCATTATTAAACTTCAGCATGTCTTTATTTTTTAAAAAAAATATCCCATTGTACATAAGCTGTATGTATCAAAGGCTTTTGGAGTGCTTTGCAAAGACTAGGGTATTATTAAGCCAGCAAACCTCTATGGGGCACCTTAACAGATGGGCAGATGTAAGTAAAGAGAGGATAATGATTTGCTCAGGGCTGCATAATATGTCAGTGGCAGAGCTGGGAATACAGTCTGTGTGTTTTTAACCATGCCTTCCAGCTCACATCCATGGCATTGGGCAAAAGTTTTAATATAAAATCAATTACGCAACTTGCTTGAAACACAGCAGTGCGTTCTGCTTTTAGTCTGAGTAAATCCTTGAAACCAAGAAGGATATTCTCCTGTAGAATTGCAAGACCGTTCTTCAATATGCAGGGAAAAAGTTCCCAGAGATATCTTTTCCTGACCTTTAGCTACTTGCAAAAGTAATGGAGAGGTTTTGGGCATGCTAAAACAAATCCATCCAAAGATCCACAATACGGTGAAATTTAGTGATTCAATATTCCGAAACAAGGCAAAAGGAAAAACATGGAGAGAGGTGAATTATTAGGTACTATACTAGATGGAAGAAGAGGCATAAAGGAAAGATTTTTAAAGGTCTGAAATAAAGGAAACTCTAGATTCACTTTTAGAAAATTAAATCCGTGAGGAAACAACATTTTAAAAGTATGAATTTCCATTCCTCCCTCCTCCAAGCAACCAACCCACCAGTTTGTAGTTGAGAAGCTGAGACAAATCCCTAGTTCCTATATCTTGTTTCTTTTCCACATTGGCAGCTGTCTTGAGTTATCGCAGTGATACCAACTGACAGTCTTGTTGCAATATAAAACCTTTTACAGGGCGTCCATAGAGGACTGAAGCTCTGCATACCGTTAATTCAGATGATACACTTGCAACCAGTTTGTTTAAAGTTGTTACTACCCTCCTTATATTTATGTTTTCTTATCCGTATTCATCTGCTTCAGCAGATGGTAATTAATTTTGTTCAAAATACCGAGTATATTGTAGAATGAGCTACCTCACTAAAACGGATTTTTTGAGAAGTGTACTCTACGTTATTGATGCCTAGTGGACTTCCTGCCCATCATATTCTTAAAATATTCCAGTTAAATTCTTTAAATGTTTTAGTGCCACAAAATATATGCAGTGCCTCCCCAAATTAATTTGGAAGTTTAATTGCTGTACAATGTGTGCGCTCGAATTGGAATTTATGTTAACTGAGTATAATTAGATTTTGCCCTTCCATTTAATTTTAGACTAAAGCACATTTATTTCATTTATGCTAGATTTAGGAAATAAATGACAGCTGAAGCAATCAGATTTTTGCAGGCTTCTCTAATATGCAGTCTAAATTCATATGATATTTCTGATCCTTCTACTAAGGGCAGCAATTATTTTTGCCCAATACCTGAGATAAAATTTTCAGTTGTTAATCATTACTTCTGTGGGTTGTTGGGGAGTGGAATCTTTAGCATAGATGGACTACTGGACGTTGGTAATATTTAAGCCATAATCTGTTTTAAGAGGACCCAGGAGCAGAGTAATCATCATAGTACTGAATATGGTGGGAGGCTACATTAGAATTAAGAGTCTCATTAAAACAACTGTATTAGTATGAGGATGACTTTTGTAGCACAGACAAGGCTTAAGTAAAAGATGCCTGAGAGCACTGACTTGTTGCAACTAGTAGGATTGGGGGGGTATAGCCCCAATTCTCTGTTAATTTAAGGAAGCAGAAATGCAGTGAAGTCACTGCAGTAAATACCATCTGCAGTTCTGTACATAAAGTGCCCAATCACACCGTAGCTGTTTTCTGTTTAATATGTTAATTAAACAGCATGGACCCGTAGCCCGCTCACAGCTGAATGAACATATTAATAAATGCAGGAGCAAGCGAGGAGTTCAGCGATGGACAGCGCTTGTAAAGTAATGAAATCCTTCGCTTCCAGGTGTCCATTGATACTAAGGAGGTGAGGTGCAGTAACCAAGATATGGATCAATGTACAAAGATTAGTATCCAGTAGGTCTTGATAAACCCAATATGCAAGTCTTTTAAGTCATGCAAATGTAACCTGCCTTTCAGATCTGAAAATGAGAAGTATTTGCAGGTGTAAAAAGAAGTTTGTCTGCGGAAATGGACCAGCTAGGGTCACTGGGCTCACAGTAACTCCTGGTGACAGCGAGATGCTTTCGCCAATCCAATATTTAATGCAGACAGTGCTCTAATTACTGTAACCCAGGACGAGACTTTGTAGTGAAGGAACTCTTTGATGGTAGGAATAAATTATGATTACAAACTAGGATTTCTTTCAGTTACTTTAAAAATACTTTTTCAGTAATACCCAACATATCATTTAGTAAATCTGAATTTGAGAGTGACAGACTGATCTGCCTTCATGTTCTCATGTACTAATACGAAGACTGGTACTCCAGAGACCGGTCTAATTTGCAATTGAGAAGTTTCTTTTTAGGATTTTGATCCTCACAAAAGAAAATAGACTGACTACTCTGAGAAGCCTCTAACTACATCAAGTAGTAGAAGTGAAACATAAAATACACAATTAAAAAATGAACATTGAATAGATTCAAGTTCTTGTGAACTTTTTGAAGAGTTTATTTCTGCTTTCTGTAATAAATACCACTGAGGTTGTACTGCTGTGGAGACTAGCTTTTTCTTGTGAAGCGGGATAGAAGCTGACCTTAGTAGAGAAACAACTGGTCTCCAGAAAGACCTGCCAAATATTTCATGTAGGGTTGCAAATTTGTGTAACTGTGTTTACAGCTAAGCATGGTCTACCTTACTGACAAAACCATGGCACATACATGACTGGGTGAGGCTTTATAGCCAGAGCTACGCATGAGAATACAGACTACAAACAAGACTATTCTGAAAAGACACTATGGAGTACTGGCAAATGGTCACCTTCTTAAACAGGCACCTTTGAGGGGATGTTCCCATATGCATTTCTCTGTTTAATGATGGGAGAAATGCCCTTTTCCCATAGGTGTCCCCTTCCAAAAGGAAAGTGCTCTAGCAGAGACTATCCTGGGGAAGTTCTCCTATGTTTTCTGAAATTCTAGTGACACAGTCTTTCAAACTTAACAATTAGTCAGTGAAGACCTTTCTGAGGGTGCAGCTATACAATTAATATCTGTTAATGTGATAGTTACCGAGAAAATGAAAATTGAATTTTCTGGCTTGTTTCAAACATGGAGTTGAATTACACTTCTGTCTTTGCATTTAATGAACAAACCGTTCCAGTATTTGTGAGATTTAATTAAGATGGAGAGCTTACACGGGGAGGAGGTAGGCAGCTGCAGCCCACTGATTAACCCTGCACTGGTGTTTGCTGTGGAGAAGAGAACCTGAACGCAGCACTGCTCTCTGCACAGTGCCTGGGCTCAGTTTTAGTTAGTTATGTTTAACAAAAGAGTGTGAGGTAGGAGCACTAGGGCATTGGTTTGGTGACACGGACCAAGACAAGCCTTGCAGAGAGAAGCTGGGGCCTGTTCTCCCCCTTAGCCCAAAACGTGGCACAAGGCACCTTTCACCTCTCCTCCTAGAGGCCCTGGTCCTGTTCCAGAGTGCCACACGCCAGAGTGCCTCTGCTGCTGCAGCAGTGCCTGCCTTGCGGCCAGGCTGCGCCATGGTGCTGGGCCTCCAAACCACAGGAGCTATCACCTTTGCACAGGGATTCGCCTGCATCCTTCCTCCTGCCCTACAAGAAGGCACTAATGTCTTCTGGGTGGGTTTTTCTTCTGATAAACACTATTCTCACTCTTTGATTTTTGCTCTTTAAAACACACTTGCTCTTTGACTTCGGTTCCTTCCCACTGCTAGCTGGGGTTACTCTGCTACACAAAGCAATGTCTAGACAAAGGAACTCCCTTAGGGTCCCTACTGTGTTTGACCTGATCTTCAGCAATGAGACAGTACGGTTTTTACTCCACAAAATGTTAAGGAAGGACTTAATATCACCTCAAGTTCCAAAAGTGGTAAAGTGCATGAGACAGTCATAGTCTATCCTAGCTTTCCATAAGTTGGATGCTCTGCAGCGGGTATATCTGCCCATTTCTCTTCAAACAGACCCTAGCAAGTATATTTTAACCGTAAACCTTTTAAATGAAAATGTTTTAAAGGACGGTCTTCTGTACATCTTATTACAGAGGTAAGTTTCTACTGGCAGTAACACAGCCAAAGTGTTTTTTCATATATATGTATGAATATATCACCTTCGTATGCAGATTTTGCACTGAAAGCTCCACCAACTAAGCTGGAATAGTTGCAAACAGCCAGAAGGTTTGCTTCAGCAAACTTCCTGAAATATGAATACAGTTCCTGAATATCACTGTTAAAATGAACAAAATATAAGCAACAGTTGAATATTGCAGATAACAGAATTTTTCTTTCTCAGGAAGACTATGATCGTCTGAGACCTTTATCTTACCCTATGACCGATGTCTTCCTTATCTGCTTCTCAGTGGTAAACCCTGCTTCATTTCAAAATGTGAAGGAAGAGTGGGTACCAGAGTTAAAGGAATATGCACCTAATGTACCCTTTTTGTTAGTAGGAACACAGGTATATCTGTTTCTGTTCTACTTTATTTAAATGTTTCCTGTCACTCTGTGGTGTCCTTTCTTTGGGCTTCAAGTGTAAGCAACAGGACCTGAGCAGCACCTCCTTTTGGTTTTGGAGGAACTACTCTAATGAAAAAAACCTAGGTCTGTGGCGCTCTCTAAAAGCTACCTCCATTTTGTTACAGCAAATGCACTGTTACATGAGCATGTGGACATCTTAAACAGGGTAGCGAGACTGGCTGCTTTTCTCTGTGTGATTCTATAAAAAGTCATGGGACTTACCACATAAAAATGCCTGTTCCTATTGATGTGGTGCTATTATATGAATAAAGACTATTCATGTAACAACATGGGGAGGGGTGTTACAGTTACTTCAGTCTGCAACTCTTGGTCAGGTCCAGTATGTGCTGAAGCTAAAGAGCAAGAGGAAGAGTGAGATAATTTCCTCTTGCTTTTGTGGGCTGTGAATTGGACTTCAATTGTAAGATGACCCACATTGCTTGTATTAATCCTGCTGCCACTTCTGGAGATACATTCTGGTATTCTGAGACAACCATATGTAATTGAAAAGCTCAATTAGGAAATAAATATTTACTCTTTCTGAACCAAAAGTTCAGAAACAGCTTAAATTTCCAGGGCTTTTAGATCAACAAGGATACATGTGATCCATTTTTTATATAATTAATAACATTTTAAAAGGAGGGTATCATATAGCCTGCAGACTTGTGTTTAAAATGCGTATAGCTGTTCCACATGACTGCAATCTTTCTTGCTAGATTGATCTTCGTGATGACCCAAAAACTCTGGCAAGACTGAATGATATGAAAGAGAAGCCTGTATCTTTGGATCAAGGACAGAAGTTAGCAAAAGAGGTAAACTGGATACTACTAAAAGCAACTAAGTAGCAAAGAAACAAAAGAACTATTTCAAATCAATTTTTTTCTTCTTCCTTTCCTTGTTTTGCTTATTTATTTTACTGGCCAATGCCATTGCTTACTAGCGAGCAAGATGTTGTTATGTTGCTGAACAAAGCTAACCAGTATGCTTATATAAATAGCATTTCTGTATTACTAATGGTTCTAACTTAGCGTGTATAAAGTCTGTACAAACTACACAAGCAGGAGTCAGAGATAATTAGAATACTGGAAACATCTTTGGGAAAATATTTCAGAATGCTGTACAGCCCTTTTAACACATCGCGTGGACTCTGTATCAGGACACTTATAAAGACTTATTTTTGAAATGTTAATTGGCCATGTAATTCTTTTTTTGCTATTTACATTAGTTATCAAAGATGCCAGAGGTTTCTACAGCCAGTGCAAAGAGCTGTTTTCACATGCTTCCTTCTGAAACTAAACCTGCTTAAGCAAGTTGCAGATCTGTGTCTTTTGGCAAATCTGTTTTGTTAGAGGGGAAACCACACTGAGATGACTTTTCTAGATCACATCCAAATACTGAAGTATCACTATGGAAATAAATTGCAGAAGTTGTCAGTAGTTCTGAATATAGCTGAAATATATTGCTATTGAACTAATTTGTTTTCTTGACAGATAGGAGCCTACTGCTATGTGGAGTGTTCAGCTTTAACACAGAAAGGACTGAAGGCTGTTTTTGATGAAGCTATTATAGCCATTCTAACTCCAAAGAAACACACGGTGAAGAAGAGAATAGGCTCAAGGTGCATAAACTGCTGCTTGATCACGTGAGATACATTTGACAATGGCCAGGCTTACTGTGAAATTCTATTGACTTTAAATACAATGCATTAAGTACACAGCCAACTTGTTACAGGCTTGAAAGTTAAAATTATGATTCTGCCTTCTACAACCAGTGGAATCCAACTCAATGAACTTGTAATAAGAAACCACCACATTTGTTGCAAATATTTTATTCAGACTGGAAGGTATACTCTCTCAGGGTTACATTGTCTAGAGAAAGCAACAACTGCACCATGTTGAAACAGCATCCACGTGATGCTATTGAGTGGAGATGCTTGGCCCAAAACATTCAAAATGAATTTGGATAGCCTTTTGCTTTGATTAAGTGTGTATATATATATATATATATATAAATATATATCTATAAAACTTTTGCACAGTCTGTATGAATCTGCACAAAGAAATACCTTGTCTCTCTCTGCTCCAGTTATCTGCTTTTATATGTAAGCTGCTTCCGGTTCCAGTGTATCCACAAAGGTGCAATAATCAGACCAGCCAGATAGCCAAAGGTAGCTCCGAGGGAACAGGAAATGGGCCAGACCTGAGGATAGCGTAACAGGTAAAAGCAGACAATGAGAAAAAGATTTGTAGGGTTTTTTTTTTTTTTGTACTTTGTGAGCACAAGTTCTCAGTGTAATCTAGATACTGGAAGACAATAGTCTTATTCTATGAAGTTTGACATGCTCTCCTAAAAATGCTAAAAGGGTAACGATCACACATACATCAACATGAACACTAAATGCTGCTGTACAGTTTTAAGTAATGTGCATTAAAATGTAACCAGGCTTCTGGCTATTGCATTTGACAGCTTTGGTAGTTAGTTAGGTACTCCCCAAACTATGTGAATAAGTTTATATAACCTAAAGAATTCAGCTATATTTACTGAAGATCTAACTCTCCATTCTGTTGCACACATTTGGAAGTGTACATCCCTTTTCAAATTCTTCCAGCCTTCCATGGCATTCTGAACTTGTTAGAGGTGTGTATAAATGAACAAATTTTCAAATCAGGCCATGTACTGAGAGAGAAATAGAGATTTTTTTTTCTTCCTTTTGGTTGTAAAAAGTAGGCAAAGGGATGAATATCCCTCTGGCTAGCAGTAGGAAGGGAATGTAAGTTTGGAAACCGACTGAACTAACTTGCATCCATTTCAGCAAACACGTAGCAAGTCAATAATGTTGAAGAATCCAACAAGGATTAATTTCCTAGTATAAGGCCAGGGAACTCACAAAGCTTCTAGGATTGAGATAAAGAAGTAATGCAATTTCCCCCCTCCCACTTTTTAAGTTGGTACTGATTTTCATGGAGGAGGGAACTTTAACCAGTCTGTCCTCAGATATGGCAGACCTTACCAGTCAACTAAATATTGCATTCAATGAAATCCCACATCAGTTGGTGGTTAAAACTGTTTACTGTAGAATAAACTGTGTTCCCGTCGCTCCTCAAAATTCTGCTTTGTATATATAGATTTTATTTTCCCCAAGGACAATTGTACAGCTCTTGCTGTTCAGCTCATTTCCCTGAAGCAAATATGGATGGTGTTCTCCTTACCTTTTTTCCTTTTTCTAATTTTTTTAGTAGGGGGAATGTTTCCACCTTCTACAGTCCTTGAGCAGGCTGAGAGATGCACTAGACATTAAAGAAAATATCCACCTCTCAATGTCCAGCCTTCTTAATTACTTTATTTTGACTTGCAATTCATGAGTACCAAATCAACTTATTCTAAATGGTACTGTTCCTCCTTTCACTAATTTTTCAGCTCTGTATCCTCACTTTACTTCACTATGGCGTGGAGAAGTATATTCCTTCATATTTTTTGATCATGGGAATTTTAACATGGAGTAAAAGTAACTTTTTTTGTCCTTTGCTATTTCGTCTTCACATTCCTTAGCACTTGCAGTTTTTTATGTTTTTGGGAGGTCTTAAGGAGTGTAGCAAAGATGACTATAAACAAGGTGCCTTAGGTACTCTTTATTGACCTTGTTTCATTCTTCCATTTCTGGCCATTTCTGCTCTTTGTTTTTGTTGCAGAATATTTTGGCTATTGCCTGTCAAACCAAAGACTTGTTTGTTTCCATACATTTAACAGTGTCATTATAGATTTTCTATAAAAAGCCTTGAGATATTTAAGCATGATAAGATACTGTGCATATTTAAAACTCACTTGAGTTTGTGGCCTTGGCTAAACTTATGCTTCAGGTGGATCTTTTCAACTGTTAAATGTAATATAATCAAGTTATTTTCTAGGCTTTTGCGGGTCATTATGTATGTGTAAAGTACAAAACAACAAAAGTGTCCCTGTAGAAATAGGATGTTTACCTTAGCTATGAAAGCTGCTCACTCAGTAAGATTTAGCTGAAACAAATCATGTTTTCCTATCCACTGGTCAAGTCAAATACCTCTTTAATAACCACAAAACTATGGACAAAGGCTTCAGGACTTAACAACTTTTTTTTTGTTTCTTTTTTGCATTCAAGTTCACTATCTGTGACTGATCAATAATCCTTCATTAAATTTTACCTACATTAGGTGAACCTGTAGCTGCCTATCTGCTTTTCAGAAGTATAGGTTGATGTTGTTAGTATTGATTGAATCTTTTGTGTTCCTTTAGCTAATAAATATCCCCGATAACCCCATAGCCCCTGTATCTTTTGCTACTGTGTGTATTACGGGTCATCTGTTGATTTGATTAAAAGAATCTCTGATGATGGTTGCAGCTTATTCTACCTGACTGAATTACAACTTGGAGCTGAGCTTCTGAATAGTTCTCCTGAATTACTCAACTTTTGATATAAACAGTGCCTCTGTCTGCCTTCCATACCATGCAGTGTTTGCATCTCTTTTTAAAGATGTTCCAGACTTTGACACTCAGCACACGACCCTCTGAAACCCACCCCTCACTAATGGCAGTTGGCAAGGATAAGGGGCCAAGGAGAGGAATGACTGACCCTGTCTCCCTAACTCATCTCTTCTAGGGGAACAGAAGAGAAGGACACCAGGCCAGATACTCAGTCTTACTTCATGGCTCTGGTGGCCCACAGAGGTTCTGAGGGCAGTTTAATTGGCCTTCTTAGGCCAGGTGGCCCACACTAAGCCCTGGATTTAAGGGAGTTGCTTTTTTTCCTCTAACCCCCTGAAGGTAGTGGCAGTAGCTCTGTACCCTTCCTTCTGGACTGCTGGCCTGGCCTACAGGCTGCACAGAGCCAGGTACATCCCAGAAGTCAGTTAGCAAAGGGCAGCCTAAGATGTGGCTCTTCAGAACATCAGCTGCACCGAAATAAGACTCCTCATTCATGCTTTTTGCTCCATAGTAAATGTAGTGCAGCTTGCACATCAATGAAAGGGGGCTGCTTTATTTTGCATTAGCTTCTGGCCTTACTTTCTGAGATCCAGCCACTCACTGCCTAACCTTTCATAATTGACTTCACTGGTCTGGTTCTGACCTGTGTTCTGTATTGCCTCTTAAATTTAGTTTGGCCTCCCTGACTAAGTACTAACTGCCTAAATCTAAGTTCCCTCTGCCTATTCAGAAGGATTTCATTCCACTTGTTTAAAGTATGCAACTCATAAGCCAGCCCTTTCATTCTTCAAAAACTACACAGCTCAGTTTGTCCTACTGACATTTCTACCCCAACACGGAAGGTTCAGGTTCAGTCAGCATCAGGGTAGAAGGTAGGAAGCGACTTCCCTAACTTCACTTTTTTTGAGGTGGAAGAAGGTTGTTTTTGGAGAGAAGAGTGTGAGGAGCAAGGGGGACAGGCCAGAACATTCTTCAGGAACATGTTGTGAACTGCCTTGGCTATTCCAGCAACTGGGAAGCAGCACCCAGTGCCCTCACAGGCTGACGTGAAAACAGACAGCTTCCATTTCAAGTGCCCGTGGAGCCAGGCCAATTCTAGCGCTATGTATATGATTACTAGCCCTCACATAGTTGCTTGGGGGAAAAAAAAAAAAAAAAAATCTTCACATATACGCTTACAGGCAAAAATGATTGCATTTTAAGGAACAGAACATGGGCCAGCAGTTAAGGCAAAACAATCCTGACTTCTCCTGTTTGCTTCAAGCAATAATTTTCCTTGCACCTGTTTTTTTTTTTTTTTTTTTTTTTTTTTCCCCCTTCCCATCTGGCTGTGGGGATAGTATTTAACAGGGATTTCATTAGGCCAGCTGAATAGGCCCTACAGAAGCACTCAATTTCTAACCTGTCCTGGAACTTACTCTAAGCACAAGGGCTGAGCACCTTGCAGGCACTGCATCAAGCTCTGCGCTGCTCTGCACACAGCTGCTAAAACACAGCATGGGCTGCACAGGAGCTTTGCCCTCTGTTAGAAGGTGCGATGGGAATCGCATCTCTTTATATATATGTATGTGGATATGGATAAGGACATAAAGGCCAGAGCTGACTGCAACATGCTAATAAAGCTGCTTAATGCAATATTAAGGGCAATTAATGCAATATGACTGCTGGAAGTTTAATAATATAAATGCAAATACAGTGGGGTAATCTGCTGAACTTGTTTCTTTTAGAAAAATGGTTCGTTCCATTTTCTAGCTGAGTGCTCGCCTCATATTCCTGACTTGTGATTTTTTTTTTGTGTGCTTACTCTTTCAAAAGATCCATTTCTGTCAATTAAAAAAAAGCTATGTAAGAACTTATAGTGAGTTTCCTTTAAAAAATGAATAAATGAGCACAATCCCTTTCCCTCCCACTTTCTAACATGCCTTAAATTCATGTCTTAAAAATTTCACTACCTGCCTTTAATCTGTTGTGGCTGCATGTGCATTAAGCAGAAGCTTCTTACCATGCCATACAGAGTGTGGGTGTTGCCAAGCACATGCTGAGGAGAGGAAAGTGAGAGTTTTTTCAGGGTGACATTTGTAGCTAGAAGTTGTTTCCATGAGTTTGTGTTGTAAAGTCATAGAAAGCGGCACTGGCTTTGATCTCCCCCGCAAAGTTTCACATAAAGAAAACATACCATTAAATGAACAGTGACAACCCCACTGAAGTGAACAAACTTCTACCTCCCCTTTAAAGAACCCGGGATACTACCCTGTCTCCTCACCTAGGGCAATTTCCTTTACAGCCCAGCTTTCACAGTTGGTAATAGATATAAAAGCAAAATGAAAGCCTCTGGCTGCATTAGGAGTAGCAAGGCAGCACAGGAAGGTACAGTCCAGTTTCAAATGATGAACAACTGGGCGCAAGATTCTCACAGAGATGCCTGTGAGGTATCTAGGCTAATACTTATAGTCACATTAGCTAAATCACATGGTAATCAAGTCATTTGTCTTAAATCAACAGTACAAAGTAGAAACAGATGCTTTGTTTTCACTTTGATTTAATTACATGAAAACACCTTAGACATAATGTTTTTTCAAAGTCACATTTTATTCAGCAGCTACAGTTACTATAGATCAAAATCACACTCTGGAAAAGACACGTGGGTGCATGTGTGTATGCTTGTGTATGTGTACAGAACATGAAGAGAGGCAGATATTTTAAGAATCTTATAGTAAAATATGCAATCAAACAAGAAACTTTGCTGTTTCCAAAGTTCAGTTCTTGTCAAAGAAGAATGGGATAGGGGGTGTCTGGAGAATATACCTCCATGTTCTGCAACTAAATTATATCAAGCTACGCCCAGATAAATAAATAAATAAATAAGTCACAGTGTGTCTAGTAACACCTAATTGACTCCATTCTGCTTCAGTGATGTAGGTAGCATAGTGCTCTGAAGTGCCACTTCTCAGGTGACACGTGAAGCTAAGATCCTAATAACACTCACTTATTAAAAGTACAACATGAACTTGAAATCGTCAGCCTGACAAGTTACCTTTTTTGAGTATTTCACATGGAAATGTGCTTTACTAAAGATCAATTCCAATGTCTACTTCCCCTGTACTTTTACAGGGCCACCAGCCGTTCAAATCTGACTCCAAAGAGGCCACAGCACTTTTGTGAGCACATGCGGATTTGAATGCTAACACTTAGCAAAGTGCCACATTAATTTGACTGTTTTGCTCATGCTCTGCATAGCCTGTCACGTCTATGCAGCACCATCAGTGTTAGCAGTGAACGTGATCCACCTTCTAGGTGTTTCCAGGGTACTTTTTATAAGCTCCACTGTAATTAAGCAGTGTTTTGTAATGAGCCTTTAGAGAAGGAGAACGTGTGCGTGTGTGTGTGTATGTATATATCTGTGTGTGTGTGTGTGTGTGTGTGTGTGTGTGTGTATATACACATGCATACGTGCATATGCATTTCTAAAAACTGTCAGCAACTGTAGCAAAGGAAACCATTTCCTACTGCTTGGCTAGAACCCTTAGATGGCCCTTATGTATCAGGGGCTGCAGGCAACAAGACAAGCATGCACAGTTCTTCAAGCCCTTTGAACAATATTCAGGGTAGCCTCATTTAAATCATCACAATTAAATTCCACAAAGATTATTTTTAAAATTAAGAATTAGACAGTAATCTCAAGACATTTCCACATCATTATGCTCCAACTCTGACAGTTGTAATAAGCTGAAACACGTCCTGCACAGGATGCTGTTGGAAAGATTTTTTGTAATGTAACCTTAATGTAGGGACTACCTTGCTTGAACTCTTGTAAAGACAAATATTTTTTACATCTTTACCTTTGCCTCTGGTAGGTATGCAGAATTACACCTACACCAGTAAGAACTGCAGACTGAGTAGGTCTACTTAGGCTGTTTTGCATAGTTACAAAAGACAAATAAAAAGTTGCTTTTCTTTAAAGATCAACAGAATAATGAGGAACAATCAGTTTTCAGAATACCAACTTTTAGCAATATATTTTATATTTCTAGCAAAAGTGCTTTATTTTTCACTTCCATCTCAAAATGTTATTCAATGAATATAATTTTATTTTCAAAGCAGTATTCTCTTCCCATTAAGTTTTATTTAAAGTAAAAATTGCTGTATGCTGAGAAAAAGAATGCATTTTACATCATTTTTTGAAATGTAGACAGGTCCAGTAGTCTGAATATCCCCTGTATGGAATATATTTTTCAAAATACAAACATGGAAAATAAAGTTTTTCTGAGACATCTGTTTTAAACCTTGGTTTTGTTGTCTGTTTGTAAAGCACTAGTGTGGGTTCCTTGCTTTATGAAAAACAAAGGATGAAGTGGCATTCTGATTTTAGCCATTAACAGACCAATTGGAACTCCTGATGATGAACTTGCTATCATTTTCACTCCACATGACTTTGAAGTACTTTAAAGTGACAGTAAATTATTGTGAAAGATAAGCCAGACAAACTGAAGTGTGATTTTCTGATCAGGCAGAGGCAAGGAATGCATTTCTATGAAGTACATAAATTAATAGCTCAACCATGATGTGAAGGAATGACCCTCTGGTCATTTCTCAGTTCTTCTGTGTGGGACAAGATTTTAGCACCAATATGGGAAAAAGAAAAAAAAAAAAAAAAAAGAAAAGAAAAGAGGAATATATTGCTGGCCTCAAGTGCTCTTCTTTTTCTTTCTCCATTTCTCACAAAGTGATACGAGAAGAGCTCTCCTACATATCAGCTCCTTCAGACAACGGGTGCCTCCCAAACCAGGGACTACAGGTTATTGTTGGCTGAAGCCCTTTCTATGAATGAAACTATCACTTCACAGAAGTGGCTTTCAGAATGAAGCGCTCTCTGGACTGCACTACACTCAAATTAAAATTAGACACTAGATTTGACAAAGCATCTGCTAAATCCTGATCAAGCAGAGATACAGACCCATTCAAGATACAGCTCTTAATTGCTGGAATGGCCTATTTTGAATGCCATGGGATAGGTTGGTATTTTTATACCCAGTTTTATATGCAGTAGCTCGGGGCTAGCATCAGTCACCCAGGACACCAACAATCCACACGGAAGATACTCTTCCCAGACCCAGGAGACCTTTAAGAGCAGCATATTTCTGTATGAGGGCCATTCTTGTTCCCCTAAGCTGAAGTGTAAAGTGCCTCTCCTGTCATCGCTCTAGTGAAAGAACCTGCCAGGAGTTTCTCAGGTTGCCTGGTGTCAGGTAGGAAACAGAGGTTCTGTTACCAGCCCCCAAAGCTTCAGAAGAACAGAAGTGTCTACTAACTTTTCATATCCCAACATTTTAATATCCTAACTGAAGAGGTGCTTGTCTCTTGTTCAGACAAGACGGGAAAACTTTCAAGATACGAGACTGCACTGCACTGACTCTCTCAATTTTTGGATGACATTCAGGAATCTCCATCAACAACAGACTAGTGCCATCAGACACCTTCCTCAGAAGAACACACAAGAGAAGCATACGAAACCGAGAACAAGTGTTTCCAGAGCTCAATATATTCACCAACTACAGACCTTGGTTATATTTAATGGGCTAGTTTTTTTCATGCCAATAAAAATAACAGACTAGGATGGACATGTGAACTTACAAAAACAGAATCTGTCATGCCTGCTTCACATCTTTCACTATGGAACCATGAAGCTAATCCTTATCAGCTCTTCCTTTGAACACATGGCCTTAGCCACACCATTTCCACAAATCACACTGAATCCACTTTAAATGTATTCCTGGTCAGTGCTTTCATGGAAGATAAAGGGGACTAAAACACTAGGAAGCCATCTTTTCTTCCCTATCTGTAAGCAAAAAATACGCAAGATTAAAGGGAGACACTCGAAGGCATCTTCATCGTTTCACATTTCTCCTTCTACTTATATACCTTCCTCCTATCAAAATCTTTGAATGACAGCTGTATTTCATTACAGAAGTTACAGACATGCTCACAAATCTATAATAAAAAAACTATTCAAATGGAGGTTAAAAGAAAATTTACATTGCCAGTAAACATGAAAAATAGATGCTTATAATGACATTTGAAGTATAGTTTAGCACAACCCTATAAAAGTAATTTATCAGTAAGCCCAAAATACCTTTGCAGTTCCACAGCAATTTTTATACAGCGTGCATATCCAGAAGATAAATGTGTATATTTATAATAAAGGTATAGATGCTAACCTGCCAAGGCCGATCCCAATCGAGAGGAATAGGAAATGCTCCAAACCAGGCTCCCAGAACACTGCACACTGTCGTAATCTGAAGATTGTTATCCCAGATGGACATGGCTCTGTAAGAAGAGTATGTTACAGTATTTCAACAGCAGCAAAGGTCACTGTATGAGAATGTCTGATCTACTATTTCTAGCAAGTGAGACTACAAACAGATACAAATGCATTTGATAAAGAAGATGCAGATCTCTCCCAGCAGATATAAAAATGTACAAATAGTTCTCACTTTTCAACTTAAAGCACCTACAATTTTCATGTACATATTTTCCTTGCTGCTTTCAAAAGAGGCTTTGGAAAAAAAAATGAGTCACTTTCCACTTGTGTCATCTTAAAACCCAAGCACAGAGAAACAGCTTGCCATCTCTGGCAAACTGTTAATCCCTGACAAATAAGGTGTTAGACATGAAACTCCAGGCTTCAGCAGGCAAACCTAGCATAGAAGTTTGCACTTCGCAGTTATTAATGTTCAAACTGCTACTACTTACTAATAGCTCTACTAACAATATGGTCAATATTAAGCACAAATTCAAGACAGAGGCAAACAAACTATCACTTGCAGATGCTCACTGATCTCTTTAGATTAAGGCATCAAGTACATTTTCTGAAACAGATTTTATTTTTGCCAAAATAAGCTTGCTTTTTTATGTGATAATATCTCTATGTGTTAGTTCTTGAAATCAGCCCGAGGAATATTTTTGTAAGCCATGCAAATGCTAACAGATGCCACATGTTCCAGTTAGGATTCTGTTTGGTGCTGCAAAGCACTGAAAGTTTCTTCTGTGTTGAGC
The DNA here is from genome assembly GCA_013398735.1 of Nothocercus julius. NCBI lineage: Eukaryota > Metazoa > Chordata > Aves > Tinamiformes > Tinamidae > Nothocercus > Nothocercus julius. The sequence continues at coordinate 8,523,736 of VZSV01000012.1, forward strand.
CCTACCCAAACAAGAACCTGGAGCTTGATCCTGACCCCCATGCTGTGAGGGCAAATTGCTTATGCTGAGCCCTAAACCGTACTTAGTCCTGCAGCTGCATGAGCTGCCCTCACTTCTGCTGCTCCTAAGTGGCCAACCTGCTCTAGCCTCGATCTCTTTATCCCACACTCCCACTGCCTGAGGTCATGGCCTTGCCCCAGTCCAACAACTCATCCGGCCACTCCGTAACAGGCTCTGTGAAATGTTCCCTGCCAAAAGCCACCACTGCCCCAGTATAACATGAAGGGGGATTCATTCTGCGAATAATTACCATTTTCTTCAAAAAAGGAAAAAAAAAGAATCTTTTCAGAATGATGCTGCTCACTGAACACATGACAGTTGTTTTGTCCCCTTCTAGTTACTGTATCATTCAGAGCAGGTTCCATAACATCCTCAGTCAAAAGTGGGCAGCTTACAGAGTTCCAAGTATGGACCAGATGATGCAAGAGTTTCTTACTGCCAGAAGCTGTGACCAGCATCAACATTAGGAATTATAGTTTGGTAGCCAAATTAAAGAGAAGATTATACACTGCAAGCAATTCTGAGAAAAGATGTCTTAGAGCAACCGATGCTCCACAGCTGCAGCAGATGCGTAGATCCTTTAGCTCTATTTAGTCTAGAGAAGTTGGCAGTATTTGGAACTTTCTGCGCAGTTTTAAATGCCACTTTGCATACAGCACAGCTCTTAAATATTTTTGTTAGTCATGGCTAACAACAGGGTGAAGACCAACACACTTTCTCAATTTATTCCTATCTACATTCAACGGTTAGATGAAGTTTATCCTGCTGAGAGCCTCAGAGTGGGCGGCTTGCTTTATCTATCCAGCGTAACAGACAGAACTAACAGGATGCTTTATACGGGATTTAACACAAAACTAAGCAGAGTCTCTTATGGGATTTGCATGCCCACAAAAAGCTTATAATCACAGAATATACCTTTTTTTTTTTTTTTTTTTCCCTCCTCTTTTCCCTTAAAAGTCAGAATGGGGGAATTTCCAGGTTTTTTCAACATGGCAGTTGTAATGGTTGGAAAGGTTTGGCAGACTTCAGGTGCTCTCTCTAGGACACACCAAAACACGTGACGTTCTGTCCAGCCTTGGCACTAACAAGCCCTGCCCTAACGAAGAGAGCTGCACGGGTGGCATGAAAAAGGAGGCGGAAGCATCAGGCAGCTCCAGCAACGCAGCACAGCGCAGGGACGCTGCCTAGAAATACAAAACTAGCCCACGGAGAACCTGGCACCCAGGGTCAGATTCCAAGACAGAAGGGTTGAACAGACCAAATTCCACAAAATATTCGTAAGGGAGAAGATGAAGGAGACAAAAGCAAACTATACTGTAATGCCACAACAGATGACAGTGTTGAGGTTTTCTTGCTCGGAGCATCCTTGGGAGCTTTGGTCTCCTATTAGTGGTTCTAATCAGTTCATACACAGCTCTGCAGTTCCCCCTGCAGAAACACCTCATAATAAAATACACAATCACAGCAACACACAAATGTTAAATGATGATACGGCCTTATGGCCCTAGCACTGCATCACTAATGTCTTCCTTATGCTATTGATATAAGGATACATGAGCTACATACAAAATGTATATCACATCTTTTAACTACAGTCACAGTCTTTCTATACCACACATTCATGAGATTTTTTTTCCCTTAAGACGTCTGCTGTGAAAACTAACTTAAATCTGAAAATTCTCCTCTTGAGCTTTGGTGCTGTTTGGCTGAGAAAGTTAAAATAAAGATACTGCAGGCATTGCAAGGAGGGTGAAAAAAACAAACAAATGATTGTATAAAAAAGGTACAAGCACAACTGCAAAGTACTCTAGGGTACAGATATGTTGCTATTAATTTGATGATGACAACACCTTGGAATTTAAAATAAAAATTCACTACGTAAATATTTCAGAACAAATTTTCATTACCTGAAAATACTGAAGAGTAAAAGCTGTTTGCATATTGCAGCTCTTCAGCAATTTCACCTCTCACACAAGGCCTCCAAGCTAAAGTTTCAAGTTCAGCTACACTGTTTGAAGGATGAATTTACTGCACACTGAAAAACAACTCTGCACAGGCAATCATGGCGCAGACTGGATCACTGCAAGTATTGATGACTACAGTCCTCAGTTCATGGCCTTCCACCTCCAGCCATTTCCCAAGTTTTGAACAATTGGGTTTCTGTTGAATTGTGCCTGAAGCACTTATTTTGCATCATTGCTCTAGCAAGCGATTCTTTTGTTTTCAGGGGCCATGAGCACCGCAGTACTTTGTACCAACTAAGAAACAGGAAAGAGATGTTCAGCAGACAGTAAAGCACCACACAGAGACAAGAGGCCTGGGTTCAAGCCCCTGCTGCAAATGGGAAATATAAGAGATCTGGATGCAAGTTTGTCACGTCTTGGTTGATGAGCAAACCTTGCTTTAGACCAGAGAAGAAAGATGGGCATTTTTAGGAACAGGATACTAGAGAGATAGCAAACCCCAAAGCTCACAGAGGCTGGTCAGGTTGCATGGCTGCTTTATCTGGTTAGGCTATATACATACTGCTGCACCATATTGAGATATAAACTTGGAAAACAAAAATGACAGCACTAGCAAGGCACAGTGCCTGAGCCAAGAAGGAAAGTCATGGGTAGTTTAAACAGCAACGGTTTGAGCTGCTAATTCATCCATTCTGCAGCATCGACAATGGCTGTCTGAATAAGGCCTTGCTTGTCCTCCAGCATGACCCAGGCGTCTCCACAGGGGAGTGGAAACACCAATTCGCTTATTTCTCTCTGCACGGAATGGCACCCACTAGGGCACTTGCAGGTATTTGTTAACCTATTACAAAAATCCCTCAGTTGCATGAGGCTAACAGCAGCAGCAACACACACACAAACTCACACACACATATATAATATATATATGAATGTTTTCTGAAGCAGATCTAGTGATGTTTAAGATTACCGAGCACAGGTAACACAAAAGCCTTTTACAGCCCATAATAATTATTTTAATCTGTTAAATAACAAAATACTTTAAGTGTTTTTTTAAATAATGCTTGCAGTAAGAGATTAGTTAACACTTCACATTTAGCAAGATAGCCCTTGGGTAGGTAAGATCCAAAATTCTGCACTACGGCAGCACTGAAATATGAAGCAGCCCAGCACTTCAGTGATGTGCACCTTTGGAAAGGCCATTTCCAAGTCTATAAAAGCATGCAGTACACAAGGAATGAAATAGGAGAAATGAAACCTGGAGGCAGCTCTAAAGTTATGGTGTTGCACTATTTCTTGAGGAACTCCAAACACTATACATTGCCTACTCAGGCCTGACAGTTTGTTGGTGACATCTAATAATTGCTCTCATGCCAGAAATTTCAACACAATTATCCCGACTAGCGGCTCGAATTGAACAGTCCCCAGAAGAAGCAATTGCAAGCTGATTGCTAAAGGCTTTTGCACAGAATGCTATTTTAGCTGGCAATTACTGAAGAGCTATTCAAAGAGCAGGCTCCTACACCCATTAGTACCAGCAACCATTTTGATAGCTTTTATTTCCCATTATCCACTTGCAGAGGCACATGGCCACCTGGGATGAGAATCATGACACTGGCCACAACACTGGATGTCAGAACATGCTGTGTCCAGAAACAGCTGGACAGGACCTACCTAATCCCAAACACAGGACTGGGGTGTGGGCGAGGAGGGAAGGTGAAGCTCCATTTACATCTTACTTAAAATTGGACTGAAATTTTTGTTACAGAGAATACAGGAGTTCACTTTTCCCTCACACATTCCACATTTACATAGACTATAAAGACTAAGGTAAGAACAAGTGGTTTGAAATCCTTAAAACAAAAGTACTTGAAAAAAAAATCTGGTCCATCAAATCAATGTTTCCAGTTCAGAAGTGCACTCAGTTTGAAAGCATGAAGCACATGTGATTTTCTGTCTGAGCTACAACTAAGTTTCGTGCAATTTTTTCCATATATACAGAATAAACCAAAAAAGCCTCAACATCACCAAACTCTTAGAAGGCAGATAAAAAGCCCGCAAGTGCCACAGAATACATGTTATCATGAGACTAATCCCCCTTCTAGAGCAAAGGGGCCTTAAAGACTGACCTTGTAATAATGTGAATTGATTTTACCAGCAGTGACTGCTTTCAAAAACTACAAATGAAGACAGGGGCATCTGTAAAGAAAAAGCCCTTTGCAGGAACATCCTCAAAATACTTACGCAAAGCTGACTCATCTGCACCTTAGCCATAATGATGCAATGGATTATACATACTAAGGCACTGCAAAGCAACTTTGAATAGTCTTGGGAGAAGATATTAAGCTCGTTCTGATTTTTTTTTTTTTTAAACAAAGTCTTTTCTGCACCAAGCTATACTCTCAGTCAGACTTTCCAATTTGCAGCCCCTGTACAATTCAGGTCACCAAACTCTTCTTCCAAAGCAAACAGGCTCCTTGATCTTACCTTTATGTGGTGAACACAACCTGGGAATAAGTCATGCCTACACTCAGCTCATGCCCAACTCCAACTCATTTACACAGTCAAATGAAAAACCACAGAATTATTTTCAAAAGAGCAGTTTACCACACTGCATAAAGAATTCCTACAGTATTTACTTCTAGTCTACTTTCATAAAGAGGCTAGTCTCTGTAAACATCATTGCATTAAATAAGGATTTTATTCAGATAATATTGCATGGCTCACTAGGAAGTAAGTGTATGTGCAAGTTGTCACTGAACAAGAGAACTCCTGTTTCCTATGCAATAATTATGCAGAAGTAACACTGAGGGAAGAAATAAATTGACATATATTAAAAATCTAACCTGGCACAAAGGAAGACTGCTGTCAAACACTGGTTACTTAAACACACCTGTTATTTCCACATGCAAAATTCCAGACATGACTAAGTGAATCAACAATAATTTGTTCTGCCTAAAAGACTCCATGTTGTTCATGAATTCTTACAAGTTGTCATTTCTACTACTCTGCACACTGCAAATAAAAACTTGGTATAACTGATTTGAATCAGGATTTAAGATATTTTTCAGCAAGCTGAAAACTAACATACTACAAAAGGTAATACATTAAACTATTGCAAAAAAAAATCTACTGCAGACTTTGTCTATCCAAGTTGAAATTAAAAGTAATTCCTTATGTCAGCAGAGTTATACAACTTTAAACTTTGTTTGAGATTAGACTTCACTCTTAGGACACATTACAAAGGCATTAATATCAAAATGTTATTAGAGCCACAAGCATATAGGGGGCTTTTTTTTAGTTCTTTTTTTTTTTTTTTCCCCATTTTTCACAGTTCCAGACTGTACACCAGAAATAAAAGAGCCAGTTTTCCAAATCAGTACCATCTTCAAGATTGTTAAGGGTTTTCTTTGCCAGAAAAAAACTTATAAGTTATAATTCAGGATGTTTTATTTGCTTTACAAGAAATTCGATGATATATTGTTTATGACAAGTCCAGTCCATCTATTTCTTCCATGGATAATAACAGAGAAAAGTTAAAATAGAACTTACCCATTTTTACTAAATACCCGTATCCACGCTTGTATATTTGGTCCCAGCACACACAAGCATTGTAAAGTAGTAAAGGTAGATAGGAGAACTGCAAACAAAAATGTCTCAGTCACTGACCTACAAAGAAGGAATGCAACAAAATTAACTCAAGTAGAATTGCTACATTTCTAAGAGTTTCGAGAATTAAGAAACAGAGTCTAAATCAACTTGAAAGCATGCATTCTTTCTTAAATTTGTGTAAGGAAAAAAATTTTTTTCTTCTTGCTGTAAAGAAAAGAAAAGAAAGATGGAAAGAATTCTCATATCGATTCCTTATCTCAACAAAGCCTGAAATGTAGCAACTTACAATACCCGTAACATTTTAACAAACACAGCAATACCTCACATGGAAGGTTATTTTCTAGCTGAAGTAGATTTGGATATTTATTATTCCATTTATATTTCTAGTTTGACTTAATGGAAGCAATCATGAAACCAAGCCACATGTCATCAACACTATTCTGAAATTTGTCACCTTTCTCAAAAATCAGTTAGGAGAGATGCGAAACAGACTTTTTTTTTTTTTTTTAATCACCCCTATATATCTATTAATATAGATTAAAATACTAATAAGAAAAGGGTGAAAGATACGGGAGATGCACATTCTAGAGTCTTAATAGAAAAATGACTAATTGAAACTCAGAAAATGTTTGTAACATCTGCAAGTAGAAAAAATCGCAACAGCCAGCTTCTGTGATAAACAGCCACTCCTCCTCCCCCAGCCAAGAAGTTATCATTTAATTCCCAATTATTAAGTACTTATACCAATATCTGCAAGAACTGCCCCTTAAAGTGTTTAGAGAAAGAAAGGTTCTTCCGACTTACTCTATGAGAGGTGCTCCATAAAGAACAACAATCGCATGAAACAGTATGCAAGACATGAAAAAGTACATACAGCATTTTAGAAATCTGGATATCTAAAAAAGAGCAACGAAATATCAGAATAACATTTGAAAATAAAAGAGAACAATGAGCTATGTATATAGTCAATATCCTAACAGTAGCACCTCACTCTGCCTACTTCCTTAGACAGTTAATTTCAACTACTGCATAGTATGATTATACCCTGGTGTGTTTCCCGACTTTTCCCATGTTTAGTAATTAAAAGCATTGATTAAAAATATGATTAGAACCTGATCTAAAAATCTTCTCATTATTGTACTATTATAATCCATGCATACAAAAAGTAATTAGAAACAAGATAAACAGAAAAAAGCATTTTGCATATTTTTGTTTGTTTTACATTTCAACATTATATCCCTTTGTTTAAAAAGCAGCTTTCACAGAATATGCAAAACTATTTGAGGGTGACAGAGAACTGCAACAGGTTGCCCAGAGAGGTTGTGGAGTCTCCTTTGCTGGAGATCTTCCAAACCCACTTGGACATAGTCCTGTACCACATGCTCTAGGGTACCCTGTGTGCGCAGCGGGGTTGGACTAGATGATCTCCAAAGGTCCCTTCCAACCTTAATGATTCTATGATTCTATGATTTATAAAGAAGAAAGTATGAAATATATATAAATATATAAAAGATATTCAGAATCAAATGCAATACTTAAAACTACATGAAATAAAACACACTGCATTTTTAAACTGTCTTCCTCAAGCCTAAATCTACCTGAGAAATGTCTGTCCATGACTTTCTAAAGCTACAAAATGCATTTAGCTTTCCATGATTTAAACAAGAGTTTCTGGATATCCAGTATACCATATAGAAACACAGCCACTTGGTAAGCTGTTCACAGATAAAAGCTCATAGTTTATACAGATTTATACATAGTTTACAGGTTTATACCTGTACGCTCCCTTGGGACGAAATCTCACCTAAAACCTGAAGCCTGCCTTTTTTTTAAAACAAAACAAAACGAAACAAAACAAAACAACAACAAAAAATGGTTGTTGTCCATGCTTGTTGTCCACAGTGATTTTGTATATTTCATGTCTCCCCCACCCCCCCCTCACCCGATCAGTCAGCAAGACTAGATAGCAGCTTTACAGGCAAAGCTATTGCTGTCAAGGATGGAGGCTTCATTTGCATAACTTTTTAATCATCACTTAAGAGTGTTAAGTTTTGCCTGATTCAGCACACAGCAAGCACAAACTACCCAGCTCTCTGCTGACTGCATGTGTGTCCCACCACTCCTGGAACAGCCGAGTGCTTCTCCAGATCTGCTCTGTTCACAAGTACTTTACTGGAACCCCCACCTTTGTTGCTTCTGTTACAAATAGCAACTATAGTATCACGGGCTTAAAGCCTTCTCTGGGCAGATTTAGCTGTTCAAGGAAATGCAAGCATTTCAATGCTCTTTCACATCATCTTTTAAATTTGGTTTGTTTTAAACAAATGTGGTTTAAATCTTAGTGGGTCCTTTGTTTTCTATTTGACCACCAACAGCTTTTTAAAAAGCATTTTTCTTCTTTCAGCTATTAGTAACCTCTAACCTCTCAGAAGAAAAGCATCTCTTCATAACAGGGGGATTCAGGTTCTTGCAGTGACACCTGCACCCACTCAGATTTGCCCCAATTTTTGGCAGCAGATGAGCTGCCGGAGGATCAAGAGCTGAGACTACAAGCCACAGCACGTGACACAGAAAAAGAAAGGCAAGGAATAGCTCACTTGTACAGATTATTCACGAGTAGAAAATAAATACATGGACCATGTTGGACACCTTACTTCCCAGCTCATTCATGGAAAACAAGGTTTCGCCACCAAAAAATGTAAGTCGATTTCTCTTTCACATTTGATTATTCCAGTACGTTTGATTAGTCCAGCTCCGCCAGCGCCTGGCAGCAGTGTACAGATGAGCACCTACCTTATGGGCGAGGGGGCTTCTCCGGGGAGGCGGGCTCGGCCTGAGGGCCGCGTACAGGACGACGTTGAGGGAGCTAACGGACACGGAGCAGACGCAGAGCCAGGTGAGCGGCGTCCCCAGCACCGAGAAGCTGTCGAGGAAGAACCGCGGGGCCGTCGCCGCCAGGACAACCGCGCAGCCGCAGAGCAGGTTCGCGGCCCACAGCCTCGTTACTCCCGCCTCGCTCATGGCGCTCCCGCCGCGCGGCCGCTGCGCGAGGGGGCCGGGCCGCGCCGGACCACACCGGGCCGCTCCGCATCGGCGCAACGGTCGCTCGGCGGGCGCGTCACTTCCGGGGAGGCGCGCGGCCGGAAGCGGCGGTTTGTTGTGGCTGGAGGGCCCACCATGGTGTGCGAGAAGTGTGAGTGGGCCTGGGTTCGGGAGCAACCGGGATCCGGGTATTCCGGGATCCGAACATCTCGGGATGGGCTGTGGGATATCCTGCCCTCGGGGGCGGCGGGGCGGGGGGCGGCTGCGGGCCCGCGGCCGGTGCCGTTTTGGGCCCGGCTCAGCGTCGCGCTCGGCGCTTGTCTCCCCGTGCAGGCGAGAGGAAGCTGGGCACGGTCATCACGCCCGACACCTGGAAGGACGGCGCGAGAAACACCACAGGTAGCTCGCGGCCTCGGTTGTGTGCGGTACCGCTGCTCGCTGTGGTGTCCTAGAGCCCCCTGCGCACCCGTGGTGTCCGTCAGGCCCAACAGGAGAGCAGTAGCTGCTCTGGTGCCTTTGCTGGATTTAAGCAGCTGTGGTTTCCCTAAAGCGTTAATTTAGGCCACTGAGGAGTTACTTCCATCAGCTCTTTAGTGCTGAATTTGTCTGGTATTTTACCTTCCCTTTCCTGCTGGGGAGTGAAGTGATAGTGCACAAAGAGAACATAAGGGCTTCTCTTGTTCTCTGCTTTAATCCCTTGTGTTATGTGGTTACCTGATTTACCTCCTTCTCTGACCCCATTTACAACTATGCAAAACTTGCAAACTAAGCTTTTCCCAAGCACGATTGAAACTGGGAACCAACTTTTCTTTTTCCTTTTCTTTTTTTTTCTTTTTTTTTTTTTTTCTTTTTGTAGAAAGTGGTGGCCGAAAGCTGAATGAAAACAAGGCTTTGACTTCAAAGAAAGCAAGGTTAGTAGTTAATGCTGATTTTACTTGGTGATTTCCCATGCAATTAGGTAGCTATGCAACCCATGTCCAAAATGTACTTTTTAAATAAAATTCTCTGCGGGCATGTCAGCATGTTGTTAGTGAGTAGTTAGTAAAAACATATTTCTTACATATTTCACAGATGCTTTTATGTTGAATCAAATATATTATTGTAGTTCTCACAAAAATGGAATGATGGAATGTTAAGTTTGATATTCATATTAGAAGAGAAGTTGGAAAAAGTTAGCTTTCATGGCAAGACCACCTCTACAGGCTCTTCGGCAATATTTAACATCCAGGGGCTATTTTATTATCTTTTGCATGATTTAGTTCATTTTTCTGCTGAGAGGGCAAGCCTCTGATGGAAGGTGCTTGATTTGCACCTTCCTAATCTCAGTAAAAAGATATATTGTGTTTTCATAATGCAGGTGATCTCTTCTTGTAGTGGATGACTTTCTGTAGACTTTGAGTGGAACTTATTTGAAACCATCTTTGTCCCTTTCTAAATCATAGTTTGCCCTGGAATTCCTGTTTGTGGGCTCTGTCTTAGACTTCTTAGCATGAGGTAGTGAAAACATTTTATTTCATGGTGTATGAACAGAGTGTGTTTCCTTTCTCCTTTTCTTTAGGTTCGATCCTTATGGAAAGAACAAATTTGCAATATGTCGGATTTGTAAGAGTTCTGTCCATCAGCCGGGGTCTCACTACTGTCAAGGATGTGCCTATAAAAAAGGTGAGATTGCCTGAAGATCAAATTACCCCAGTTTGGTTTGAAATTAGTGAGCAAGCGGCACTTTTGTAGCCTTACCAAGGTGAGATTTAATTGCTGTCTTCAGATCTTCAGCTACTAATGGGAGAAATTAGAGAAGATGGAACCAGACTTTTCTGAGGTGTCCAGTTATCACTGGAATAAGATGCAGTGTGTTATGGATTTGGCAACCTGCTATAGTGCTGGTGGTTTTTTTTCTCTTTGGTGAATGCTCGTTTGAAAGAATATCTTGTTCTTTCTCAAAAGTTTGGTTGATTCGGGAGGGCTTTGGGACTTCTGCTTTGTCTGCTCCTGTATCTATCCAGGTAGAAACTTACTTCTTCATAACAGTCAGAACTTCAGCTGCTTTATGTTCTAGTTCTTACCATCAAAGACTGTGATTATGACCTGTTTCTTGAAACAGCTGTGGTCTTGTGACTCTGAGGTTTAGTGCTTCAGCTGTTGTGTATCTCTGAAATCTAGAGACTGTTCAACCTTCCAGAGTTAATTACTCCTGTTTGCACTTGGGGTTAACAGCTTGTGGGCTGGATTTTGCACTGAAGATTAAATCGTGTGCATGTTCCCTGCTGTTATCCTTCCTAATAGCAGCTTGGCTGTGTGTCTGATACCATCATGTCTATAGATGAAAGCATGTGACTCGGGGCAAGGCAACCAGGGAAGCTGTGGCTTGATGTTCTTTCCTCTGCTGGCGCATGGTCTTGTAAAATGATATATTACCCTACCAGACAAGTGATTAACACCTCTCTGTTTTAGACAGAAAACACGAAATATTTAAACCACCAAAAGAAAGCCAACCACAACAAAAACAAACAATCAGAAAAAAAACAATTTGTATACTCTTCCATACTCTAGATGTTCTGCTTGCTGCTCTTTGGTCTTAGGTTAAGGTCCCCTAGGACATCAGTGGTCATCTCTGCTTCAGTTCTCATATATTCTTGGTGTCGATTTTTTTCTCTATTCCTCTTCTCTGTAAAGAGCTTAAATGAAACTGTATTTCAAACTTTCTCAATTGCCTCATGTTTCCCACCTGTTAGTCTTTCATTTAGTAGTCAGCTTATGTGGGTAAGTAAATTTTATCTTCATTGTTTTCTGTCCATCTTGGGCCTCAGTTTCACTACAGGAATTGCAAAGTTTAATTACATGACATTTTTAGTTCTTTGCCAGATAGAAATCTTTTCAGTAAAATAGGAGACCTCAGACATTTTTCTGTGCTCTTGAAAGAGAGCTTTGTTTTTTAAGTGAAAATACGTAGACATTTGCTGCAAATACTTACATTAGAAATAAATACTTGTATTTATTAGAATTTTTTATTAGAATATATGTATTAGAAATTAAATACTTGTATTAGAAGACATATTGTTACTTCTGAATTTGTAATATCTAGTGAGAAAGTATGCAGGTTTTTAATGGACTCTCATTGATAACTATTTTTGGAAAAGGATCTTTACAAAAACTTAACTATGCTTTTGAAGAAAACCTACTGACTTAACTTACGCACCTTTTGTGTGCTTATAGGCATCTGCTCAATGTGTGGCAAGAAAGTCTTGGATACGAAGAACTACAAGCAAACTTCTGTCTAATTATGCTGATCAATGTTTTCATGAACTTCTGCAACTTTGCACAGTAACTTGTCACCCAAACCATTTGTGAATTTTGCTTTCTAGAAGATACTAGATCTTGGAATGGGATGAGAGTTGAAGAAAACCTGATGGTTTGCCAAGAAATGTGTATGATACTGGAATTTTGTTTTAGCACTGACATTAATGCTTATTTAAAGGTAATGGTTTCTGGCACCCGAAAAAGTTCCAAATGAGTGAGAAGGGTTCTTATTGGATAGGCTGAAACTGTACTACCCTCAGAATGCAGGATCCTTGAACTTAAAAGCTTTTATGTTGTTATATCTTGAGTCTTCTGTTTGCCTGATAGCACTGTTTTATGGATCTATAAAATAAGAGTTTACCACTTTCCAAAAGTAGTATCTTCATTTAGTTCTGTGCTTATGTGTAGTTATAATTATTTTAATCCCAAACTGCTATGTGCTGCACTTCGACATACTGTTCTTCATGTTTCAATACAATTATCCTTATGAGAGTTATTCTTGTGTACAGTAGGGTTGATTACATCACAAACTGTTTACCTATGAAAGTCTAATGTGTTACTCTACCAGTTCTTACTTATGCAGTAAGACTGATGAGCTGTAGTCAGCCTCTAAAGAGGTTTTACACGTGACATCTGCTGGCCTAAGGCAATAAAATGAGCCGCAATTTCTAATGCCACGTCTCAGTCTTGTCATTTCCTGAGTTAGTCAGACCTTTAAATGCTCAGCTTGAAATTGGTCTTGCTTAAGTAAGTGTAAAATTGGAAAAAATCAAAACACCATCCCTTCTCTTCAGCAGTATTTTGAGATAGGACTTTAAATTGATACCTTTTAACATGTGGATCTGATCCTGGTTCTGCATTTCTTTTGTGCCTTGGTTAATAGCTATATAAGAAAACAAATGCTCTGCATGAAGATACTTTGTAGCACTTTAAAGGGCAAGAATGTTATTCTGTTACAGAGTGGGGGTTTTAACTAAGAGCTGGGTCAAGTGCTTACTCTTCTAAGCAAACTTTCATGCTTTTGCAGCTTTCACTGAAATGTTTTTCATTCTAGTTGAGAGAGTTTCCTGTTGTTCTTAACTATTCGTTCTCAAGCATTTGACATACATTCTGCTGACATTCTGCAATTAATAAAATATAAATTCTTTGGAACATTTTATGTCCCCTGAAAGCTTTGTCAGGATGAAATAAGTGGAGTCCCCTCCAAAAGAAAAGGGGAATTGCCTTTTTTTTTTCCTGTCATTAAGGGTGCCGAAGTCCGGAAGTCTAGAACTGGAAACTTCCCTGATCTGTTACCATTGATGCTTAAGATAAGAGCTGTAATCCATACAGTTTTAAAAGTGGTGCAGTAACATGATAAGTTACGTATCACCCAATGGTAGTGAAAAGATATTTATGGTTGTATAGAATTGTTGCTGCAGAGGACAGCAATCCACAGAACCTGCTAAAAGCCATGGGGCACAACCATGGTTAGAGTGGAGAGCGCATTCTGGAGGAAATGCTTCCTGCTCTCAGGCTGGGAAAACGAGCTGGTACAGAGGCAAGAGGTGCTTGTCTGAGTTTGAATACTGCATGCTCATTTGATGTAAAGAATTTCATCAAAGCACCTTGCTCGAAATTACTCCTAGGCCTCTTTTGTGCTGTCCTTTACCAGGGTGTTTTCTTTGAGACTGATACTTATTATTGTAAAGGTAGAATAGGGTTAAATGTGTGAAGGCTATTAGAAGTGAGAGCTTCAAACCAAGTTATTCAAGTCACTTGAGAGTGTTAACCTGACCTTATAACTAGACAGCTAAATGAATCAGTTTTATGCAAATAAGGAGCATTTTCAAAATAATTGCAAAAGGTAAGTTTATAAATGAAAACCTAAAGGTTTCTTCTTTTTTTTTTTTTAATTTATAACCTGCTTTGCAATATATTGATAGGACTTCTGTGCTTTTCTGGAAGACATGGAAGACAGATGTATTTATTTTTGTTTGCTTGTTTTTTTGTTTGTTTTTGTTTTTGTTTTTGTTTCTTCACCCTTAATGGAATTAGCAGATATGCAACATGTTTCCAATTTAGTCTTCACCTGTATGAACTCAGATTTTTAGTGAAATATGCTACAGGTGACTCCAGGGAGCAGATACTGTGATATCAGAGAATGTTTCACACTCTCTGCAGCTGTTGTGTAAGAATGTTTTATTCACAAAATGGCAAAACCAATCTTCCCTGTTTTCCTAACACTTGCTTCATTTCCAAAGCATGACTTTGGAAAGTAATTCTTGAATTCATTGTACAAATTGAATGTGTATTGTGTTCTCTAGATACTGGCTTTGAATGAAGTCTTTTCTTATGTTGCAATTTATTTAAGAGCAATGTACACTTAAGTAGTGTGGACCTCTCTTCATAATTATTTTGTGAATACAGCTTTTCTCTATAATCTGTTATTGTGCATCTGCTTTTACATGCTAGAATATATCTCAGATGAAAAAAAATAGGAAGAAAAAATGGTTTTGCTTTTGGCTTTTTTCTTTGTTTTAATGATATGAGTAGCATGAGTTTGTTTTGGTTCTGTCTGAAGATCTCAAATTTTTCAGTCTCATGAGACAGTATCTCATGACAGTGTAAAATTTTTGATGTAATAGTCGACTTCCATAAAAACCTCTTTTCCTTAGAGAGCCATTGCTTTAGGTTTAGAGCACAGGCCCTCTCCTGCACCTCAGAGCTGCACCAGAGTTTGTGGAGATCTTGGTAAGCATGTACTTAGAGTTAACATTTAATCTTATACATTGCTCTACTGTGGTTCAGTAGTTCTTGTTAGCGCAAGCTATCTTTCCAGAGACATTACGTAATGAAAAGCAAAAATAAGTCTGTAGTGGAATGTTGCCATTTCTATTTAATGTATTCTTCCTAGTATATTAATATTCCCAGATGATCTGATTGTCCTCTAGATCACAAATTACGTAGGAGATTTGTGCTGCCAAACTTAGTTGAATTAGAATTTTCTTTAGTACTGCAGAATTCCTACACTGTCCTTGCTCTGCATGATTACCAGCTGGAAGGGTTACAGAGCCAAGTATAAGCAACATTTGGTACAGATTGATTGAGAGAAAAGGGGTTTCTTATGATGCAGGGAGTATTACTGTTCATGTAGCCAGTGCCCACTGACACAGCAGTCAGATGGAAATCTAACAGGCCCCACCAGAGTGTCCATTGGCTGCAGGCCTTCCCATATTTTTTCCATCCTTCCCAAGTGTTGCTGTGATTTTACCCTGTTCATACTACTACATAAGCTAGGGAAAGAACCGTCCAGGATAGTCATTTGGAAATGCCCTACCAAGGTGCTATGACTATTTTCATTTTTTGCTTGTAGAAACTTTTCATTTTTCCCACCCTTTTAGGCTTATTCATTGTTGGAAGGATGGCAAGAAAATCTTTATGCCTTATCTGGGGGTATCACTGACTTCCTCTTTGAATTGTTTTTTTTTTTTTTTTTTTTTTTTTTTTTTGAAAATGGCCCAGACTTGCACAAATGTTTCAACAAAATCGAGATGCACAGCTTCAGGACTATTAACCTGCTGTCTAACTATAAGCTTAGTGTCATTAGCACGTTTTCAGGCTGCCTCAGGACAGAAAGGGCACTTGCATTCCCTTTCTCTACTCACTCAGCATCACTGTAGCCAGAGACTCTTAGGCCGGTCTCACTGTTGCAATTTCTGGGGCAAGAATGAACAGTGCCTTTGTGTGAGAGAGAGGTACAAAATGAGAGGTAGGTACATCAGAGGTAGGTACAAAAATGGAGAAAAAAAAAATTGAGTTAACAGCTGCGTGGAGCAATGAAAAGAACCATTTCACTGAATTTTCTCAGCACATAAAAGAGCATGAGATATTCATTGCTCTTTGAAAGACAAGAGAAGGAGCAAGTAACATGGCTAGGGACAGGAAAAAGAGGGGCAAACATGAGGTTCCTCAGGGATATGATCAGACAAAAGGCTTTCATGGAATACGTGTAAATGTGATGTGAGAACATTTTTATCTCCAAGCTTTCTGTGTTAAGGATTCAAAACATGCTATTGAAATTAGGTGCATAGCCCTTCTGCATTTGTTTGAATACAGTTTTCTAGTGCCACAGCCATGTGCAGCTAGCAGTATATTAAGTTAGTGTTAAAACAAGTGTGTGTATTGTTTACACCGAGAAGCTTTGTTCTCCCTGCTTCAGTGTGAGGGCAGTGCCTCTAGTTAGTAGGATGAGCTTGTGGTTTCATGTTTCTTTTCCTCATGTGGTGGATCTTCTCTGACAGGCTCCTGTTTTGTCATGTTACCCACTAGTTCCTGCCCCTCGGTCCTGCACTTAGCTGGATAAGTTGCTTTTTAACCTGCATTGGTAAATTGATATGATTTAAAAACAAATGAACAAAAAGAAAGTGTCAGGGAGGGAAGTTACCAGAGCCAGTACAGAAAGAAACCAGCCAAATAAACCGTGGAACTGGTGCAACGCAGGTCCTCTCCCCAGCAGAGCAAGAGGGTGGGAGCCAGGGACTACAGTAGTGCAGGTGGATGTTTGTGTGAAACCCTCCTAAATCAGATCTGCCTCTGTTGGCAGAGTAGCATGGAGTTGGAGCTGTGACTTTTTGCATTTTCTGTGATGAAGTTTCATTTGAGATAGGACCTCCACACTGAAAATAAGATTCTAGAGGTAAGAGACAAGTCATTATTTTTCTGGATTGAAACTGGGCTGTTCTGGACTGAACTGCTGTAGCTGTATATGTTGTAAAGATGGACTCATTTCTGTGATTTGCTCTGGAGGCTGCAGAATCCAGGAGTGTTTTTTAAGATGTTGGAGATCTGGAAAATGGGCGCATTGCTGTGATGTGGCAATGAGAAACAGTGTTTTTGCTACCCTGTCAGCAGAACTGGATGGGCAATCTGATTAGCATGCCAATCTGACTGGCATGATGATAGTCCTTAAAAATAAGAGGCAAATATTTGTTTCAGTGAGGGTTATAAACCTGTCTAATAATGAAGAGCAGTTGTTTTTGAACTGCTTCTCTTTCTCCCAGACTCGTGCTGTTACAAAAGAAGTTATCATCTGAAATTCATCAGAAGCTGATCTCTCACTGCCTTGCACCAGTGGGGTGAAAGGTAGTTTGCTTAGAAGGCCAAACTCACACAAGCTCATCACATCTGGCTAACAACAGCAGAGAACAAGTTCTCTGTTGATAAGGAATACTTTTCCCTGTAAGGAATACTTACTTTTCCCTGCTTGAGGCAACAGGAACAGATGTGTTAAGTGGAGCTGGAAGAATTTGTTTGAAATCTTACCAAGAAATTGAAGGACGGGCTGAGAGGAGTAATCTTCCTTTGGGCTTTTCTGGTAAAGATAATTTACTTGTGGGGTTCTTGAGGACACTTCAGGAATGCTATTATTATTTTTTTGCCTTGGTATGTAACTCATTTGCAGTGAATAGCAAGCAGATTATTCAGGCACCACTGAAACTATGGCCAAAACTTCCTAACTAAGCAGCCATTTCCAGATCGGCTTTCCTGTGGTAGAAAAGCTCTAGAAACTACTGCTTCTCTCTTCTTTCTCATTCTCTTTGCAACTGAAGGTGCAAACTGAACTCTGCAATGTTAACAATTCATTCAGGGTGGTTTTCAGAAACAAAACGCTTGGAGTAAATGCACTTCTGTGCTTGCCTGCCAAGAGGCATTGAAAAAACAAATGTTTAGATTTTTTTTCCTCATAGTTATGAAGATTAAGTATTAGTGTTGTTAACTGTTTCAGCTTGCATGCAAAGGCAGAAAGCTTGCAGTTGAATTTTCTACTGGCTTATGAGTCTCTTAGGTGTCCTAAACACCTCATTGTTAGGCCATTCATCAGGAAGTTATTCCTCACTATTACTTTTCTGTTACTGATTTTTCTGGTGGAAAAAGGTTAAGGTCACAGACTGTGCACATTTACTGTTCTGATACTTTTTACTCTTGTTTGGTAACACTGCAGTGTTACTCATGAGACTGTATGTGGAGAAAGGCACTCACTGCTCTTGGGGAACTGGCATCTAGCCCTGTTCCACAGCCATCTGTTATTAACTGCTAATTGGAATAAGCAAAACCATTACTCTGCTGTCTGAAATATCTCCCTTTTCATGAAAGGTTATTGGAAACAGAGATGACATGCAAGTTCAGTGATAGTTTACTTCCTTTTATAGCTTCCACAGTCGTTTTTTCCTAAAGGGTGGGAGGTACATAAAAGTGATATAAGAGAAGATTTATTATACTGGTTCTCAGACCTACCTATTTATTTATTTTTAGGTAATTTTATTTTAGGTAAAACAGAAATCATTAAAAGCTCAGGTGTATTTTGCACATTTCAGTGGCATCGGCCTGAGTTTGCAGAAATCCTGAGGCAGCGATTCAGATCAGTTGCTCTGTGCTTAAAATAGATCCTTGCTTGGATGATTGGGTATTAGTAGCGTTAATTGCATTGTTCTCAGCAGAACATGTAAAATCTTCGTTCCGAAGTTCACCGGAATGGCACGTTCCTCCAAGAGCACTCTTCTCCAAGCAGTCTGCTTTGGGAGGAGGCGGGTGGCTGTGCCTGTGGAGGTGGATCGCCGCGGATTTGACGGGCCTGCCGTGCAGGTGAGGGAAGCGGCCTGGTGCTGTCACTCTGGGTAGTGTCTGTAGCGGTGGCTCAAGGCAGGAAGGCTCCATGTGCCCATTCTAGCTGCTGAGAATCATGTGTCTCTGCTAGTACAGCAGAATTCGTGCTTTAGGACTCAGTATTCAAATACAATGTTTGTTGCAGATGCTTAAATGTTACAAATGCTGACCTGTGTGAGTGACTCTGAGGCTTTTGCGAAGACTTTGCAGAGAGCAACTGAATTCTTAAGATTTTCCTGACTACACTCACCTTCATATCTTTTATTTCATCCAGATTTTGTGTTATAACAATTCTTCCACAGCTGGCTAACATACAGGCATGTCTTATTGCTGAACTTTGAATGTGGCATTAGTAAAAATAAAAAGGAAAAATAAAAGATGGACAACCTGTACATGAAGTATAAAAAATGCTTTTGAAGAATTCATTCATTACAAAGGGAAAACTTTTTTAAAAAATATTGATTTCAGCTGAGTTCAACAGAAATGATTGTGCGGATACCAGGGATGTAAAATCACTTGGAATCTCCATGCATTTTTATTCTAGAAAAATGTGTTTTTTCAAAACCATGGGAACTGGGTGCCAGGTACAATTTTTCAAAGGCTTGTTAAATTTATATGTTAAGATAATGAAAAGTTTCAGATTGTTTGTATATTAGGCTAAGTATGACATAAAGACTTTTTGGATGTGAATATAGGTGTTACCTGGATTTTGATGGGGGCACCTGTCACATGCTCGATGCAAAATGCAATTTTATAAAGACTGCTCTGCCGTAAAGTACCATCTGCTCCAGCTTTATTTCTGTCTTTATATCAGTAATGAAAATATCAATGCTTAGATTGAGGCAGGAAATTGTAGTGCTAGCAACAATAGAAGTGCGTAGTATATAGATAGGTACTTTTGTCACTGAGCCCTTTGTATGTATTAATTTCCCCTCACAGCACCATGCGAGGTAGATAAATAAGAAACATTTAGCTGATCTGTCTGCAACGGCCACGGGAGCTGGGGTCAGTTTGGAGTTGGAGCTCCCTTAAAGAATTTGGCCATATGCATCCAGCTGGGGGTGCAGGGGATGCACATACGCATGTGTGCAGAAGGTTTAGCACAAGTACAAGTTACACAGCTCTTTATTCATATAAACATTTTCTTTTAGTATTTGTTCAATTTTCAATTTTGAATAAAATTAAGTAGGAAATATGTGGTTTTATTTATTGAATGTCTTACACACAAAGCAGTATTTATCAGTTTTTATCAAAAACAGTATTTACCAAAAGCAAAATATTGTTTTTGTTTGGACACATGTAGGTTGTCATATATTCTCTTATTCCACGAAAGATTAACGCACGTTGTAGCTTGTTGTAGGACAGTGTTTCATCAGCAACATGGGTAAACGGGACAAAAGAGTGAGGAATGCACAGCTATATCTTAAAGTACGTTTGTGTGTGAGAAATGTAATATATATAAAATTGTTACAAATAAGAATGTTGAAGATCATGAAGATGATGAAAATGTATTAAAATCAAGCAGGCATTAAAATCAATCAGTAATCTAACAGAAAAAAAATACAGAAAATAAACTTTGAATTCAAATTTAGATTAGCAGTCAGCACCTGCCCCTTAGTCTGATATAAAATAGTTTGGTTTTCTCCAAATGGTGTTCCCCGTTTGGTTCAAAAGCCCAGGTAGGTAGGAAACTAATTAACAGTACCTAATTAGAACCTTAGAACCCCTTTTTTTTTTTTTTTTTTTTTAATGGGACAAAATTCGTCCTGTTAATATTTATGGTGTCCTGGAGACGCATTCTGTGTGGTTTAGATTTGCTCTCTGGTTACTTGAGGGTTATTTATGATTTATTTCAGAAATCACAGTTATTTCAGCTTGCCACCAAGAAATAAATAATGATATAGTGGTAGCTGATTTTTTTTTTTTTTTTTTTCCTATGTGTTAGGATCTGGAAAGTCTACCTGACCCCAGAGATCTTAAGAAAAATCCTAGTGCCACATTGTTGGTTGTATGTTTTCTTCAAAAGTGGCAAATAAGTTTTCTGTTGAGCTGCAATTTCCATCTAGCACTGAAAAAGTTGCTTTGTGCGTATAAATCAGCCTGTTAATTGGTAACTGAGCATTCAGCATGTATTGAAACAGGTTCATAGTACACTGCTGATTTACTGTGATATAATGCAACCCTTTGAGCATCTATCCCAGGATATTGCTTCAGATTAAGGAAAAGGGATTAAAACATATTTTTGGACTAGAGAGCTAAACAAATACAGCTTCATCCTCCTTTCTTTAGATCCTGCAGAAGACCCACCTAAAAATTGTGTGTATTTATACAGATGTTTTATCTATATCTAATTTCAAGATGTGGAATCAGCCATGCTGAGGAAGGGACCAGTTCTGGACTCTCCGTATCTACCTACCCATATTTCATTGTAGTCTGCTTAACCAAATTTCTGCTGGTGACTCTCAGAAACAGGTGAATAGTTGCCTCATGATTTCTCCAATGGGCCGTGATTCCCAAACAGCAGCTTCCCAAGACGGCAGTTCCTGAGACACTGTGGCACCTGTGTCCTGCCGTACCACCTGGGAATTATAGCATCCGCCTTAATTTTGCCAGCCAAAAAAAAAAATAGAAGACAGTGAAGAAGCGGATTATATCAGTGCTGTATCTTTTGGCTATTTCACCAAGGGGAATGTGCCTGAGAAGACCTGTCATTTTCCCTAAAGCATCCTTGGAAAGGTAACCCACAGTATCCTTTGGAGCAGGACAGAGTCTTGAAAGCCAAGTTTAGGGTCCAGGTCCTTAAAGGTGTGCAGTCACCTGAAATCCAGCTAATGCCTGAATATCTTTGGGAAACTGGGGTTAAGTTTGTCTTCTGTAGGCCTTGTTAGTTGTCACTTGACATGAATTGACTTGGTTTTGATTTCTTGAGAGAGTATGAATAGATCATCCTAGATTCGAGCTAGTACAGAGATAAAGTGACATTATACTGTGAACAGTGAGAAAATACCATGTCTCTTTTCATCTGGGAGGCTGTAACTTAAATACTTGCATTCTTCAGCAAGAATTTTAGGAGACTGTAAGGTGCTAATGAGAAGTGAGAATAAGGCTGTGAAGTAGCTGTTTCTCATATAAGGATTACATCTTTAATGTTCTAAAAATCTTGTATGTCTGGATGAAAGTTTGCAGGAGTAACATTCTTAACTTCTGAAGAATAGCTCTGCAATGAACTGCCAATATTTGTTTTCCAATAATCAATATTTAAATATGTTTCGGTTAATCAAAAACACCCTATAGCAATCACTGTTTGTATCACTGTTTATTTTTCCTACTCGTAAGAATTGTTGGGTCCTTTCATCGCTAGAATAGAGTTCATAGCTGAGAATCTAATGGAAAACAAGTCCATTTCTTCAGCTTGGGACTTAAATATTCTGGTAAATTTAGAGGGATAAGGTCTGGGAAAGCTTATGTACCTTTTTGTGCAGCTTGTTGCTTTCTGAGCAACTCATGCTTCAGCTTCCGACAGCATACAGGATTTAGTGCAGGAGAGCTGCATAGAATAGTTTATAGTATCTAAAAGGCTGTTATCCTGGCTATTAGGGAATACTGTACACTGCAATATGTAACTTAATTTAAAAAAAGAAGAATTTAACACCCAGGTGTGTTTATTATATCTTAGATTTTAGTTATCATTATTCTTCATAGAATTTTTTATATGTTTTTGTTAGGTTTTTAATATTCAGCTGCTATTACAGTTTGTATTGTGTGAATGTTATGGTGGTTTTGGGGTGCATTAGGGACCCAAACTGCCATTGGCATAAGCCAGTGACGATGTATGTACCTCACATCATGTGGCTGAGCTGCTTGCAACCCTTCCAAGTCCAATCTTTGTCAGGCTGGAGCTGCATCAGCACCCACCTGTTTTAATGCATGTACTTTATAAACATATTTGCAGTCTTCAGCAGTCAGCACATGAACACCCCTGCTTTTCCGGTGAGATAACTGTGAACCAAAACAAAGACATCATATTTAATCAGTATATTTTGCAGAAGATTGCCACCACAAATATAAAGCAAGCTCCAATATCACAATGTGCTGCAGTTCAGAATACGCCAGGAATATGGAAGGGTCATTGGCAAGTATTTAATTCTATTTGTCTCTATGCTACGTGGATTCTTTTTTTTTTCCCCAAAGAACTGTGCATCATCTTCATTATTTGACACCTTACAAACTAATCTGTCAGGTGCAGGAGGTGGCAGTTAGGGCCATCAGTAGGTGCCAGCAAGACAGGTGTGCTTGGTTAGCTCCCAACGGAACGGATAACAGAATATGGCCTTCATGCAGACTTAGCTCCCTGTCAACTCCTCTCCGCGCAGAGTCTGGGCAATGGGAAAATATCTGCAGCGTGTCTGTGAGACGGTTTCTGCTCAGGGTGAGGAGGCAGCTCCTCAGCAAGCACCTCGCACACAGAGCCCTCTCCTGCCACCCCCTTTCTGCCTGGAGGTGATGGCAGGGTTTTGCAGGCAGGTTTTCCCCGGGAAATGTTGTCAGGAAAGACGGGGAAAGTGAGAAGGTATCCCGGGACTTGTGGTGAGGGCAGTTTCTACCCATGCAGCTGCTCCTCGCAGCAGGTATCCAAAGAGAAGGTAGCCCAGAGCATCGAGGCTTCAGTCCCAGCTCTCAGTCCAGCCCTTTCCGTGGTTTCATCAGCACTTATTTCTTGTTCTGCAAATCAGACCCTTTCTATAGCACCCCACAGGCTGTCTGATGGGGAATATATGTGTAGCGACTTTGGGAGTTCACCTAGGGCATCGGCTTTCTTTCTTGGTAAGTTTTCAAAGAGCATCTGAAAATAGAAAGGGCATAAATGCCGATTGATTAGTGGGAATGATCCTGGAAAGAAAGGTGAAGTCTAAATAAAGTAAGGGCTGAAGAGGATTTCTGTGCCAAGTCTATGGGGCTGTCCATGGTCACAGCAGTGTAAGTACAAACCAGAAACCGTGAACACTGAGCTCTCAAACTCTGGTCTTTGAGCCTGCAAGTTTTCCTATTAATACCAATAGGAAATTTAATACTGCTCTGGAAATGCTGAAAAGGTCCTCAGAAAGTCAGACACATAAAGCACGTTAGTTTTAGAAGTAGACAATGCTCATTTAAAGAGACTTTACTGCTGAGATGCTAAGCCCCCGAGAAACTGCTTTGGAGTTGAAAACGTGGTCATCACTTGTGCTTCTACCCCAGTTTCAGAATAAAAGTAATCTTTCACATTTTGAAGGATAAAATGATTAACCAGATTTTATTTTACTAATGAAATGCAACTTTAAAATTCAGGATATTGGCATTATAACTGAACTCCAATTTCCATCCAAATGTAGCTTAAAACTAATCCTGAATTCCAATTTCCATCCAAAGGTAGCTTAAAACTAATTGTGAATAAAAAATCAATCAGTTCTAAGAATTTAGTTAAACTTCTCCTAAAATATAAAGTTTGAATTCTGGCATATTTCAATCCTAGTCCCAGTGTGACAAATCTCTAGAATTAAGTTTGTTTTTTTTTGTTTGTTTGTTTGTTTTTCTCCTTCTAGGATTAAGGACTGCAAAGCAAGTCACAGTGACAAGTCCTTCTAAATGCAATGTTTCAATATAAAGTCACCTTCAATGTTTTGTCAAATGCATTGGATTTGTTAAAAAGCGTTTGAAAAATCAAGCTAGAACCCCAAGTTTACAAGTAGTGAGAGTGCTGAGGTGAGAGGATGAGAAGAAAGATCTCCCAAGCAAGCTGCAGCACTAGAGAAAACGAATGCTAGACATTAGAATTACGATGGAAGGAAAATCCAGTTGACACAGAGAAGTTGCAATCTCTGAATGTAATGAGTCATGCAAAAGTACTGGATAAATCATTACTTTCAGTCTCACAAATAAAAGAGGGGAGACCAGAAAGCTGTGGTAAGAAGAACGAGCCCTCAGAGAGGCCTCCCCAGCCCCCTGGCAGAAGAGCAGGTTTGTATCTTTAGGGCCTAATGAGGAAAGGGACCTCTGTTCACAGCAACTTGGCTAGCAAGTCAGTATGTAGAAAAGAATCCAGTTATCTCCACTTTTAGGAATGCATCTCCTTGTTGACCATTATTGAATTTTATCTTTTCTGGGGAAAGGATCTCTTTATACAAACTGTCAAGATGCTCCTTCAGAAGGCACAGACCTTACTGAGTGCAGGAGGACTCCATTTACTTGCAGTGATTTGAGACAAGAAATCCAAACATTGATGAGCTGAACAATTAATTTCCCATTACAGATGGCAATTCCTACCGGCTCAATCTAGGATGGAGAAATCAGGAAGAGGCGAACCCAGGGGAGACCTGCTCATCCACCAGTGGGTGAGCAGGATGTGACAGAGGTAAGAGCAGTCTAATTCTCCAGTGCATGAATGGTTGGCATAAAAAAGGCCATCCTTATCCTTACAATTTTATCACATTAAGAGTTAGAATGGATTGTTTAGGAATGCTGTGTAATTGCCTTCATATGAGGAAAACAGACAAATATCTTTGCATCTAAACATGCTTGAGCGAACTGTAATGCATGGAGTTGGTCTATACTGTCTACTGGCCATGTAGTTTTATGGCTCAAAAATTCTGATCTAATTCATCCACATAGTGTGGAATTTTCACCAGATTTCACATTCTTCATAGGAAGCAAACCTAAAAACCCTACCAAATAACTATGCACAGGCACCCTTAGTCCTAAAGGAAAAAAGAACCCTTCCCAACCATCAAAGTGCTCTCTGCTCACAGCAGTAACTGGGATGAAGGATATTTATGCAGGGATGCCTGTTTTACTTGAATTGGACAGGCTCATTGAATGACCATGTATTGTACTTAAAAAGAGCCTTAGGGAGGAATGAAAATAAGAAGCATCCTTTCCCACCTCCAGCTGGGCTTCACAGAAACCTTATGAATAAGAACCAAAAAGAAATCGCTGAAGAGAGGAGCAGCTGGAAAGAAAGATAGGGAGACCCTGTTAGTGCTTAAGGAGACATGTAATCCTTCGAGAATTAAGGGGAGAGGGATGAGATGATCTCCAGAGGTCCCTGCCAAAACCAACTATTCTGTAATTCTGATTCTGTGAAAAAGTTATAGCATATAGAAAACATGCGATAAGCTCCTTGAAATCCTGTACATTATGTCCGAATTTTGTAAGGGGTTCTGCATGCCCCTTATGGATCAGAATGCACTGGAAAGGTATAGGAATATGACTCAGTCATCTGAACACAGCAAACACTCTTCCTATGAGAGGCAAAAAACAAGCAAATATGTAGGGCTAATAAAGTATATAGATGCTTTTTTTATGAGCAGTATATAATGTAACTGCTCTTGCAATAGTTTCTAAGTTGTAGAAGTTTGGGTACAGTGGATGAGCAGTAGATCTTATGCAGAATTACATGGGACTGTCAGGAATTATTTTTGTAATACCAGTAACAAGTGTCTTGGAATTTCAAACAGCTTTTCAAATATGCATGAGCATTCACATATATGTTTGCCTACACTATGTTGTATTTTATGTATGAGTCTAGAAAAAATAGCAATCCATTCTTACATGCTTCTGCAGAAGGTCTTCTAACTTCTGCTTCAGTTCAATTTAGTACAGGACCAAAGCAAATTACAAAGTTGTAGCTTAAAGAGCAATTATTTTATTCATTTGCTTGTGTGCCCTTGCTAAAATTAATTTTACTAGCATTCTGCTTGTCTTTTTACATTTTTAAGTTTTGACTTTTTGGACTGTCCCAGGTTTTGAAACTATTATGGCACAAAGAATAAACTACCCATCATAGTGAGATTGAGATATTAACAATAGAAAAATAAATGAATATTGAATCAGCTATCCAAACTCTGAAGCTGTATTTAAAAAGCATAGCACTTGCCACAAGTAATTTTGAG
Source organism: Nothocercus julius (assembly GCA_013398735.1). Classification (NCBI taxonomy): domain Eukaryota; kingdom Metazoa; phylum Chordata; class Aves; order Tinamiformes; family Tinamidae; genus Nothocercus; species Nothocercus julius. Next base: position 8,550,281 of record VZSV01000012.1, read on the forward strand.
GGAAATGGCTCCATCTCTTTATTTTTGAGTTTTTAGGATTTATATTTTTCACCTTTTGTTATAGTCTTAAAAAAGTCTCGACTGTTCTCCTTTCT